>OV651826.1:29013916-29584765 GCA_927349885.1 Psylliodes chrysocephalus | reverse complement strand
GTAATGTATCGTAATGTATCGTAATGTATCGTAATGTATCGTAATGTATCGTAATGTATCGTAATGTATCGTAATGTATCGTAATGTATCGTAATGTATCGTAATGTATCGTAATATATCGTAATGTATCGTAATGTATCCTAATCTATCGTAATGTATCGTAATGTATCGTAGTGTATTGTAACGGAATGTAATGTAATGTAATTTAATGTAATATAATGTATCGTAACGTATCGTTATATATCGTAATGTATCCTACTGTATCGTAATGTATCCTACTGTATCGTAGTGTATTGTAAAGTATTGTAACGGAATGTAATGTAATGTATTCTAATTGGCATGGCTTAGCTTCTGGCTGTAACTGTTTCTTGCATTTGTTGAAAAACCGTGTGTAACGTATATAATGTAAAAAATGGAAAGTCAAATCTGCAAAACTGATGACGTTCCAATTCATTTATGATTGTTCTTCTGATTCGCCTATCACTGTTAGCCAAAAATATTAATAATAATTGCCTATGATACATGATAAAATAAAAGTTACGATTTTAACTTGACTTTCGTACAGATTGCAATTTTTCATATAGGTTTAGATTAAATATTACCGTACTAAGTGTGTGGCGAATTTGAAGGAAGTTATACTCGGCCATGAATCACTATCATAAGTTTGTGTGCAGGAATGGAACGACTACAATCTACGTTGGAACGAATCAGACTACGGAGGGATTAAGGACTTACGGATCACACCTAATAAACTATGGAAACCAGATGTTCTCATGTACAACAGGTAACACGTGTTATGCATTGACTGTTACACTTTTGCTGCTTACAGTGAACCTTCTTAATATATAAGATGCTGTTGAAAAACCGGTCGTATCAACCTTTTGGTATTAACAAATTTGTTGTGACCCATTTAAGATGGGATCGCCTCTGTAAAATGCATCTTTTTTAACCTGGTTCCAAATTTTTTTTTGTTATGCAGAGCATCAAAAAGTATACTTCAGCTTAAATTTGCTGAATATATAAATATTAATTTTCAAGGCACCCTATAATTTGTTTTCTTTTGAAAACGACTAGAGTATTAGATTTGTTTATAAGTTTGATTACATCACGGCGTTTAAAAACCTTTAAAGTGGCATCATTTAAAATTTTATTAAAATATGTATTAACAACAAAGTTATTTTATTAAGTTTGAAAATGCACTATTTGAATATATCTTTTACGCGGATTTTAAAAACTAGCAACGGTGCCAATAAAAAATAGAATAACGTTCAAGTTTTTGGTGAAAATTCGAAAGATTTTTATTTTCTTATAATATGGAATTTAGAAAAATACACTTCTTAGGTTTATTATTTGTTAAATATTTTCAAAGAATTATAAATCGTATTCGCACCAGAAAACTTGAGTAATGTTCTACTTTTTTGACAATATTGCCGATTTTCAGAATTTGTCTAAAAAACTATAGTAAAAGATACTGAAATGGTGGATTTTTAAAATTAATGTTGTGACACAGTTAATAAATATTTTTTTATTAAATTTTGTGTGTTTTTGATATTTATGAGTATGCATGCAAATTTGGCTTAGAGTATAATTTTTGATGTTCTGGATAATAAAAAAAAATTTGATCTCGGTCGAAAAATTTGCTCCTTACAGAGGTGCTCCCATCTTAAGTGGGTCATACTGTATATAAAGAGTCTGTTATTACTAAGTTGTGATCACTAAACTGCAGGTCCATATACGACGTACCGATCACTGTTTAACATATTCATCTGCTGCCGTTGATTTCTCTAGTCTACAGGTTTTTTTAGATGTTTTAATAACTTATATAAGAAATTCCAATAATTTACTAATTTTTCATTTGCTGGATTATTTTTAATCTTATTACAAGTTGTTTCAAAATTCGTCTGCAATATTTCTGGGGCATAATATTTTTAAATGTTCTATTATCAGTAATAGTGCAAAATAATTATATGTACTCGTATATATAAAAGACTTTCAGCCAGTTGAAGGAATGTTAATTAAAATTTAGTAGCTTCTTAAACTGACAGATATTTAAACTGAAAAATTTGAAGTTCATGCCAATCTTAGGTCCTGTCCAAGTTTATCAGGCTATTTACATTTTAATGGTCGTCCTTGTAACTGACTGGAATATGGAATAGGAGATTAATATATATACAGAGCATTTGGCTAATATAGGCTAGTTTTATTAGAAAACGCATATGATCATAAAATTCATAATATACAGTAATATTTTTATAGAAAAATATTAATGTTCCGGACAATGGTGTACTCTGAGGTTTTCCTAGAACTCAGATACGGTGTTGTAGCATCCAAACTTAATGATCAAAAGTTAGTATTGCCGCAAACTTCTATGTGTCACCGTTTAGGTTCTACTTGAAAAAAATCAGACTTTAATAATTTTCAGAAACTGCATTTTCAACACTCTAAATGGTGACAGAAGTTTGCGCCACTAAATTGAGGGCTACAAAGTTTCCAGAACATCTCACGGAATACAATTTCCGTAAAATTCAAAATAACGTCATAATATCAAAATAATAAAATATTTTTCGCCAGTAACAATACAATTACAATAGCAATTACCAAAACATAAACAAAATAAGTTTAAATTTTATCTAGAATATCTAAAGATTTTAGAAAGTCTTCTGGTAGAGATATGTGATGGTCATTATTGTTAAAGTTGACAACTGGACGTAAATATAATAATATCTTTCAAATGAGGTATTACATGACTTTACTTTCTATTAGAAAATTTAAAGATACTAACGCCCTCTATTTTACGTGAATCTCATTATGACAAAACTATCATAATGTTTCTCTAATTTAACATCGTTTTTGTTTTATGTCTCTATCTTTTTGCGTTTTGAAAACATAGTACAAAATGCTTTTATTTGACATCACAGGATTGCATTAGAAAAATGGCAAACATAAGTGTTTCTTATTACCAAATTTGGGTACTAATGCGCAAATTACTTGAAACATTCTTTGTTTTTGTCTTACAAATTTTACCGTTTTTCATGTTTCGTCTTTTTCAAATTTAAATTTGATATTGTTTTATCACGTGGAAAACGAGACGAGACAAGACGAGAGAAAGGCTCTCTCGAGCGAGAGAAGCGCCTTCTCGTCGAGACGAGAGAACAGTTTTCTCGCGCCCTACGAGACGAGACGAAAGAGGCCACTCTCTCGTCTCGTCTTGTCTCGCGGCATCACTATTTGGTAGGGGAGACGAGGTGCCCTAAAAATATTATGTAATCCTAAAATATGTAGTTTAGGTAACGATTGCCTGATTTTTCTTGTGTATTATTTATTTGACTAGTTATAAATGAATATGGTTTGATGCATTTGGTTGACTTTGAGTAGAGGAGTAGCTGTAATATGCAGCTGCCAGGTGTCTCAAGAATGGAGGCCGTATCTGGCAGCATAAACAGTAGAGTATGCGCGATAACCTTCACCTTGAGTTCTAAGCTAATCTATTTTGATTTTCTGATGGTTGTTTCCAGAATAAATTCCAAAATTACATGTTTGTTGCTCATACGATGTCCACAGTAATTTTTAAAAAACTTGCAGCACTGGAACAAAACATGTTATACAAGCTATTACCAGGGCCGGTTATAATATAATATTCCCAAATTTGTGATCATAACTTAATAACCTATAAGAACAAATAAAAAATATAGTCAAAAATTATTGTACGGTTGATATAACTATTTTTCAATTAGAAATTAAATGTTTATTATAAAAACCACCAGCTAACAAAATATATTATTGGATTAACCAATTTTTATGAAATAACAATACTAGGCTGTATAAACATTTTCGTGTGAAATATAGAACAGTTTTATTTCTGGTTTCGCATTGAAATGTGTGCAGCCCAGCCAGACTTCTGGGCCAGTCTATTGGTGATAAAACTATATGAACGTATAAATGTGGGGCAAAATTGATCCAATGGGAGATATAATACCTATATAATACAGTAGGTATTGTTACAGATCACCTTAGGTTGGCCTATTCTTTAGCATGAAACAACATTGTTCATTGTGATCATAAATCAAATATAAATAAAAAATATTTTACTTTTTAAAAGTAAAAAGTACAAGCTTATTTGCGAACACGAGAGAATGTGTTTATATATGCATTCTATGCTACCGTAACATTTCAGTTCGTCTATGAGTGTTGTCCTCATTCGTAATCACATTTATAATAGAATTCCCTGTTATTTGAAATACAGGGTGCTCCACCCTAAATTTTTGATTGAAAATGCACAAAATTTAATTTTGCGCGGCATACAGGGTATGCCAATAATAGCTCACAAGTCAAATATTCCGAAAATAAGTTTATTAATGCATTTATTAGGTAAAAAAAATTTCTTTAATTATTAATATTGCTATATTACAAAGACAGTAGTTGTAATGTGGTTTGTTTTAAAGATATTTTATTTGTAAACAAAATTTGCTCGAGATGAGCATTACTATACTAGTATGGTGCTATTTATAACAACACTGCTCTAGAAAAATGTACTTTTTATGTTAACACTACGAAATTAGCTAAACAAGATTTTAAAACAAAAAGTTACTGTTTATAAAAGTTTCTAATTTGTATTTAGATCATAACAAAACATCAACCATATTTGTATGTCTTATACTAATTAACTTATGTTAATTAATATAAAACGGCTGCCGCGAGTGATCTACATTCGGCTAACGGTGTTATCTTAGTTGCACCTATGATTGTAAACATATATCTATCTCTATCACTACGAAACTAGCCCGGCTTATAATATTAACATCACAACGGACAACCAATCTTAATTTTTCTTGTGGATAAACTATTGTAGTTCTGATGTTTTATACAAATGTCCCAAATTGTACGAATCCAATTGAAACAGTTTATAGATTTCATAATTGTAGGCCAAAAAGTTCATATTAACATGCAAACATTGATCAAAATTCGATCAAAAGTCAAGAGATGTAAAAGTTAGATAACTAATTAAAAAACCAAAAAAATACCAAATTTCACAAGTGGTGCGCAGCTGATAATGTATCATTCCTATCAATTTTGAACCACCAGTAACTTTGCTACTGATGAAAATCGGACCATTTTTAATATGAACCTTTTTGTTTAAAATTATGAGATCTTTAATCTATCTCCGTTTTATATAATTTGGGACACTCTATATAATGTAATAAATATTGAAAAAAATTATTGAGCCATGAGTAAAATTTGAATGGAAAAATATCTAACAATGAAAGAGCTTCCCTCAATTTTAATAATTATATCTCTTTAATTAAAGATCATGGATATTCATATTTTTTTATTGGAAGAACTACAACTTACAATCCTGTGTAATAATCATGGGGAGCTGTGAGAATTCAGAAGATTCCAGTAAATTCAAAAAGTTGGCTGATGAGAAACTCGATAATAATTACACCATTATGGAAGAGCCAGTTTTAAATACTAGGTTCAAAATCGTTGGTATGTCTGAAAAACTATCTGATGAAAAACTAATTAACTGTCTAAAAATTCAAAATAAAAATGAAATAGTTGGTGATCTAACAGTTATTTCCCATTTTCCTCTTAAGAAAAACAACAAACTTAATCAGGCAGTTATTCAGTGCGATATATCTACCTACAAAAATGTAATGCTTCAGGGAAAACTCTTCTTCGGCTATGATTGTTCCATCTATGACGCAATTGATCTGAGGAGATGCTTCAAATATTGTGGTTACCATCATTCGTCCATAGTTTGTAATTCGTCATTTATGTGTCATAGATGCGCTCAAAACCATCAACTAAAAGACTGTCCGAGAACTATTGAATAGTGTATTAATTGTCACAATTATAATAAAACAACTAATAGCCCTGTTTCAGCCAATCATATTGCACTTAATACAGAATGTCACGTATACAAATCAACTCTTTCTAAATTTAAATCGAACATCCTTTCCAATATGTAGCCATCACAGCAGGTACATAACGACTAATTACCAAATTCAACTTCTGTTACTATTTACTACCAAAACGTGCAAGGTATTAGAACAAAAACTCAAGATCTTTATATCAGTTCTGCTACCTCGGTACAATATGACATCTTTAGATCAGACAGATCATATCAAATAACCAATAACACGAGGGGTGGAGGATGTTTATTGGCTGTAAGAAAAGAACTCTCAGCGTCCTTCAATGACTTAGAACACATTGCAACTTTTCAGGATTTACCCGGTTTTAGAATCTTCAAAATATTAGTTTTCAATTCACTAACAGTTCAGCTTGTGACACTTAGTCCCCTACAGCAGTGCTCCGCAACCGGTGTGCCGCGGCACACTGGTGTGCCGTAAGCCGACTTGAGGTGTGCCGCTCTTGCAGACAATACGAATCAGATTCGTATTGTAGCGAGACCCGCGAAAAATAAAGCAATCTGACAACAGCGCCGATGGTAAACGTCTATCCGTCTATCGGCGCGGATAGCCAAACTTGCATACATGGCGGATATATTCGAACATCTGAATGAACTTAATAAAAAAATGCAAGGACGGAATGAAAATATATTGACGTGCTCCGATAAATTACAAGGGTTCAAAAAGAAACTTGAACTTTGGCAGGAACAGTTGCAAAAAGGATGTCTAGAAATGTATCACAGGACCAACCACAGTACGATCGAAAACAAGCAGTTGATTGTGGATTTGGCCCAACAACATTTAAGTATGCTTCAACAAAAATTTGAATACTATTTCCATTCTATCAACACGGAACAATACAATTGGATTCGAAATCCTTTCGCAACCAATGCAATAAGTTCCACGGAAGCACTACCATTGCAAACTCGAGAGGAGTTCACAGAATTAAGTAATGATATGACCCTAAAACTTAAATTCGACGAAGTTCCGTTAGATGTTTTCTGGATTTCCATCAAGACAGAATATCCACGCATCACCGACAAGGCCATCTTCACACTACTTCCGTTTTCCACAACATATTTATGTGAGCAAAGTTTTTCAACGCTTGTATTAATTAAAAATGATAAACGGTCATGCTTAAAAGATCTTGACCAAGAAATGAGAGTTGCGCTGTCTAAAATTGAGCCGAATATAAAACTTTTGTGTTCAACGAAGCAAGCGCAGGTATCACATTAATCAGTCATCATCATGTCAAAATATTTATTACTATTGACGTGTCAACAGAAGTAAATTTAGTATACCTACCTCTCCTACCTAGTATTTAGTATAGTTCTCATGTATGTACCTATTTGTATTTTTCATTCTATCTGAATAATAAAAAAAAATAAAAAAAAAATATGTATTATGTCCTGAGTGAAAATTTTGATGCCCCAAATCTGAAAGGGGCTTCTTCACATTTTAAAACAATAAAAAAAACTAAGGTAGTTTGGACATCCATAAATAATTAGTATACATGGAGTGAACTGACCCCCGACCTAGCTACGCCACTGCTATAAATATATTTTAGATTTTGGTGTGCCACGAAATTCTAGGGAGCAGTTTGGTGTGCCTCAGATGAGGAAAGGTTGCGGAGCACTGCCCTACAGAATTCATTTCTAGAGCAATTTTGTTACAAATAGCACTATACTATTAGCCTTTATCCATAACTAATGTTTATATATTATTATTCGGTTTTTCTTTTTAGACTGATATCCTGTTATCTTGGTATTTTAGAATAAAAAAAATAGCAATACCTCTTCTAACTTTAACTTTAAGTACAAAGGAAATTACTGGAAACTATTGAAACCTGTGTTAATTATTTCCGGAATAACTATTCCTGTACGAGTATATTGGTAAGCTTTACTTTTAAATAAATGCAAATTCTGAAAATATATCAAAGATTAAATCACAAACAACTTGTAGCGAACTGAAATGACATTGAATTGCACAACCTTGAACTTTATTTGCAAATTTCTGTAATTAAACCGACATCAAATTTCGAGATATAACGGCATAGCAATGCATGTATAGTAATTGGCACAACGAAATATACGTGCAACTAGGAATGTAGAAATATCACAGTTAAGTTTTAAATATCTAACTTTTTAACTCATCGGAGTTCGATGATGTGAGATAAATAGAAATGAATATTGCGATGCTTTGAATTGTGATTTATAATTTTACACTGGAAGTAAAAGAAACTTTTTTAAATAAATTAACTACTAACTGTGACTGCCATTACACTGAAATGAAGAAGTTTGAAATCGTTACTCTTCTTTTGCTAAATATACGCACTAATCCTGCATATAAGATTGGATTTGATTTGATTAGGACTGTGAATGCGTGTATTAAGATAGGAAGTAGCTATCATGTGTGCCTATTTGCTCTTAAATTGCACTATATTAAGAGTTTTTGCTATAAAAAAGCCCAATCATTTTTTGCTTTTGGTTTCTAACTATGCAGCAAAACTACCCTCTTACGTATACAATGTGATTGGCTTTTTATGGCGACATTCATGTATCTCAAATAATAAATATTATAAATACTCTTAAATATCGTAATTGAACTAATTTTAAAAATGAACCAGAGGTTGATTTTTCTCAAAGTACGTACAAATTTCGTTGTGACAGTTGTTGTTTATGTGTAGAGTGAATGAATGGATGGGGCGGGAAGTACGAGACACAGCTGGCCGTTGCTGTAGGCCACAGCTAATTTCCGACCCTCTGGAGTCGAACAATGGGTTGATACCGAAACCGCTTCTCACGTTTCCCACTTTTACCACATTATTCACAAACTTTTGCGAATTTTGCATACATGCTTAATGATTTGACTTTTTTTGTTTCTGCGGATGGGTAGCAGCTTAGACATTCGACTTCTGTTGGGCCGGAACGTCCCTAAAAACTCTCTCACTTACAGCACTAAAAACTAAAATAAAAAGATCAATATTAAAAAATGATTATAAATATAAAACAAGTTTAAATAAACGTTATCGTTCGCTGTCTAATAAAAACCATCATCTAAATAATAACTAAAACGACAAGATTAAAAACAGATAAGATAAAATGAAGAAAATTGTTTAATAAAAAGGTTGAGGAGATGAAAGCGACGAATGCTAGCTAGGTCACAGCTCAATGTACCATATTCAATGTTTCCCATATTCAGTGTATGTCAATGTCACTGTTAGATGTTGTGTGTGCTAAATGTTGCAAACAGTCCAAGTTCATGTGGATGTTAACTTACTATTTTACCGTAATGCCCAATGCATCCAAGTTATTTCGATATGAATACACATCGATTTTTTCTGTTTTAGTAGTACAGTATGTACAATTGCTTTATGTTGTACATGCATTAATGATATCAATGAATATTAAATTCTTATAAATTACAGTCTGTTCATGTCATCACTGCCGCTTTAAAAATAACCTAACGAACTATATACCAATAAAGTTTGGTATTGCATTTGAGATATCTAGGATGCGAAGCTAGATACGGCAACGAGGAGATGCTGCAATAAAAGTGCGTGATCAACATGTGTTAAGGGCTGGGCCCTCGAAATTCTTTTTGACCTGATTAGAGGCAGGTTTTCGTAAATTATTATTGGAGATGAACCGTGCATATTTTTCGATAAATGGTCTCACAGGAAACGATACATTTTGAATTGATAAACTAAAACACTAGTAGTAGGAAGACGTATGCGCATAATGTGCAACTTAATGAGCTACCCCCATGTATGCGCATAATGTGCGCCATAATGAGGTATTTGGCCAATGACCTCAGTTAATGACCCTGTCTAGACACATCGGTTAATAACCTGTTGTGGTTTGACCGGTTGATCGCCTCAAGACAGGTCTAAGCGAGTAAAAGACCAGAGTCACCATTTTACTTTTAAACTGGTTTATATGTAAACACCCTCACCACCTGTGATTCGACATAAGTATATTAAAAGAAGCCAACATTTATTGTGAATAGTAGTACAAAATGTCTTCAAATCGTGAAGCCGATGTGTTTGTTGGTGAACAAAAGTTTTATTTGAATGATTCAAAAAGCAAGCATGTTATAGTATGTTTGTCGTATATTAACAACTTTGTACCATGTGTTGTGATATCTGGAAACAATAACGATTCAGTAATTTTTAATGAGAAAGTGGAAAGATTTTCTCTTTTACAAGAACGTAATTATTGATTTTTAAAAATCAGGCTTTAGGATATTCTTCCACTGTTAACACATCGTTTGGTTACATTAAAAGGACAATATTTAAACAGCTCATTAAAAATTCTTCAACTGGGTGTTAAGAATAGTGCAGATGTGTAATCTTTGGGAAAGTGGTTTTATCAAAAGCATCTTCTATGTTTATGAAAACACCCAAGGCGGACTCCTTATGGTCCAGGGATCTTTCTATCCGGCCATAAACTAGATGAAGGGCTGAATCAGTAGATCTGCCTGGGGTGTATACATGTTGGTTTGGGTGTAGTGGTGTTGTAATCACCGCATCCCTTATGTACCTTTCGCATAGCCTTTCCAATGTCTTCATGGAAAAAGATGTCAGATTAATTGATCGGTATGTTTTTGGGACAGTGTAATTCATCCTTCCAGGTTTGGGTATAAATACCACTTTTACCTCTCTCCATTTTTGGGGGATATACCTCAGAGCCAACGAGGATCTGAATATACCCAACAGGTGCGTTGTGAGTTCTTCCAGACCCCACTGAAGTAGGGCTGGATAGATACCGTCAGGTCCTGGCGATTTAAATGGAGAGAAGCTGGATATTGCCCATCTAATTCTTTCATCGTCTACAATGTGTTTGGCAGTTTACCAATTATAGACAGATGGATTGTATTCTTCCTCTGCCCAGTCCGCCAAGTCTGTGATGACCGAGTCAGGGAAATGTGTTGATAGCAGAAGTTTGATGCTATCTTCTAGGTTGACAGTTTTCGTGCCATCCTCTTTTATTAGAGCACCAATGCTTCGGTGTGGATCTTTTGAGAGAGCTTTTTGAAGCCTCGCTGCCCAGGATTGTGTTTTAGTTTTTCTTAAGTCACTTTAAATAATTAGGTATGAAAATACTATTGGCTTGGAACCTAAATATTTATGCATGCAGAATGCTATCGTCTGAATAATTATAAGAACAGTAGATGAAAATAGATGAAAAAATGCTGTTAACTAATACATTGTCTAGCTTTGTTTTTTTTTTTTCATTGGATTTAGTAGCATATTAGTTACATGCTTAGGTCATGGTTTTATATGCCCACTTTTTCCTTATTGCAAAACCTGACTAGTGCTTCCTATGCGCAATTGAGAATACTCATATAACTTCTCAGGAGATAGTGTCTAGTAAGCAGACCTATCACCTAACGATTTTTCGTTTTTGGCGAAATAGATCTCGTACGTTTGATTCTTTGGCCTTTCTCAGTTCTGAATGATTGTGTCACATTTCTGAGATTATTTTTGATTAATATCTGATTTAGCTACCCCACAGAAAGATTCGGTACCAATTACTGCCTTATTTGATCCTTCTCGCTTTGATTCAACGGGCTCTTCATTGTCACGATGACCTGATTGCCTAAGTAAATAGGCCAACCTCACTTTATTTTGATTACTTAGTTCTGTCAGGCGAAAGGCAGTATTTCCCCAGCAAGCGGACTGATATCTACAGCACTAAGGAATCTTTACACCCAATGCTTCCTAATAACTTGTCAGCCAACCCACTCTTTCGTAAGCTGAAAGTTTCAGGTAGACTATAAAGAATAGTTTCATCTTCTTGTCCACATCCTTTCGATATGATTGTTTCAGCAAGCCCCATTTTAAGGAGGTGTTGTCGAAGTTCGCAACGCCCAATTAGAATGGCTATTTAATTACAAATCTAAGTCCTAAAAGTCTTTCTTATCCTAACTTTCCTGTCAAACGAATCAAAAATACAATAATTACCTTTTTCATACCATTGCCTTTGATCTGCCTTTACATAATAACACTTTTGATGTCCTAAAAAAATCAGAACTTTCTTTCTATAGATTTTAAATATTCCCGAATCATCATAAAAGTAAAAATAATTAATAGTTTATATTTTTTATCCTAAATGTCAAAAATGATCAGACATAAAAATTATTATAATAACTGTAACGTCAATTTTTAACATAACATGAACAAATATTCTATATTTAAATGACTTGGATGAATGAGCAGAGCGAGCTAGTTTTGCTGGGCCTTAAAAAAATAGATTTGAATGCTTCAAAGTCGATGAGTTCATTCGTTGAACCCAAACAAGATTCTCCCGAAAAACGGAGCAGAGCTCTACGCTCAGTTTTTGTACCAAAACGGAAGAACTCGCGGCACAGCAAGGGCGAATAGTGGGTGTTAGATAAATCAACATTTACAAATACAATTAAGGATATTTTTGGTGAGTTGATATAAGCTGACATTAACATATTGGCCTTTGGAGCCGAATAGATGTTAACTGTTGCATGTAAATTCTTAAAACGCCATAATCAACGCGCGCGAAATTAATCGTTCAAAGGAACCAGACTAGAAAATAAATAACCAGTCAATTATTTGAACCAGACCAAGACCAGCATGAAACATATATATTTAGAATCGGGAAATTTTAACGATTTGTGTTGTTATAAAGTGCTGATGAGGGTTTCGACGGGACTTACCAAACTAATGTTGTGGTCAAACATAACGGCAGCTGCTTGTATGTCCCACCCGGTATCTTCAAGAGCACATGCAAGATAGACATTACGTGGTTCCCATTCGATGACCAACATTGTGACATGAAGTTTGGTAGCTGGACGTATGATGGCAACCAGGTATTGCTACATATTCTTACAGTTTTTTGTTAGAGAAAAACAAAATCACACAAGCACAGAATACACACGCCTATCCATAAATCCTTTTCTCCCAGTTCGAAGTCTTTTGAATACAATTTATCGTCTATAATTGAATTCGTTAAGTTACACCTATAATACTAAATATTTATGTTATAATAAAAAATCTTTGCCAGCACTGATGAAGGCTTAACAGTAACCGAAACGTTTATAAACGAATAGATCATGACATCATTGTTTATAAAGTTTTAAATTAAGAATTTTTGTTCTGAAAATTTTCAGAAGCTTTATTCGAAAGAGAAAAAAACAAGATACAATTTCTGTCCATTTGATCAAACAGCTTATTCCTCCTTTGTGCCTTTGTACAAATTAGTATATCTAGGTAAATCTACTCCAAACTGTATGGAATTACATTCTTGATAGTGCTTTGAAGTAGCACTGTACGTGTAATGCAGTTTCCTCCTGTTCGTAGCAGAAGCTCGCGAATCTGAATTTGGCAGTAGGTACCAGTCGTTTTTCGACGTTTTTTGACGTTTTTCGACGTTTTCTACATTTTCTCTACGTTTGTATACGTTTTTCTAAGTTTTTCTACGTTTTTCTACGTTTTTCTACGTTTTTCTACGTTTTTCTACGTTTTTCTACGTTTTTCTACGTTTTTCTACGTTTTTCTACGTTTTTCTACGTTTTTCTACGTTTTTCTACGTTTTTCTACGTTTTTCTACGTTTTTCTACGTTTTTCTACGTTTTTCTACGTTTTTCTACGTTTTTCTACGTTTTTCTACGTTTTTCTACGTTTTTCTACGTTTTTCTACGTTTTTCTACGTTTTTCTACGTTTTTCTACGTTTTTCTACGTTTTTCTACGTTTTCGACGTTTTTTGACGTTAGTTATAAGATTTAAAATAAAATCAAAAGCGCTAAAAACGTCAAAAAACGTCGAAAAACGTCGAAAAACGTCAAAAAACGGCTGGTAAAAAGTGGAGTGGTGGGAAGGCTCTCAAGTGGCTCATTACCTACTTTTGGATGGTGCATGGTCTGATGACGATCTTTATGTAATTACAGAAGGGTTCTGATCTAAGTCATATAGAGCTTGTAAGGCCCCTTCCCGGAACAGAAAATCAATATCTTCATTTATCTTATGTTCCCTGCGACCTGTTACCTACGCTAAGGTTAGTGGACCCCCTTGTCTTTGAATAACAGTAGGCTTTTTAAGGTTTTGGGCACGACAAAGGTCAAAGATGACCTTAGGAATTTAAATATCTGGCACAATATTCATGCTATATGATATAATTGAAAACTCCATTTTACAATACTAGAACACTCACAAAAGCAAGTCAATAAATACATATCATCTTCTTGTTCGCTTCCTCTGCAGAGTGCGGATTCTGACAGCCCCATGATATAAAGATGCTTTCGTACTTGGCAATGACCAGTCAGAATGCCTGTGACTAGGGGCAGATTCTGTCTAGGCATAGTCAAGTATTTGTTTGCTGCAGTGTTGTCAGGATAACTTAAGAGCTGTCTGGCAATTCTGCAGTTTCTTGTTTCATTCCATTGAATTTCACAAGGGAATGTTCTTTGATTAGGTCTGTCACTACCGATTTTTTCAGGCCAATAGAAGGGCCAGGTCCAAAAAGTATTTGGTTGGCTGCTTTCTTGGCTAGTGAATTAGCCATTGTCTAGGGATCTTTCTATCCGGTCAGCAACTAGATGAAGGGCTGAATCAGTAGGTCTGTCTGGGGTGTATGCATGTTGGTTTTGGTGTAGTGATGTTGTTGTAATCACTGCATCCCTTATGTACCTTTCGCATAGCCTTTCCAATGTCTTCATGGAAAACGATGTCAGACTAATTGGTCAGTATGTTTTTGGGACAGTGTAATCCATCCTTCCAGGTTTGGGTATAAATAATACTTTTACCTCTCTCCATTTTTGGGGGATATACCTCAGAGCCAACGAGGATCTGAATATAGCCACCAGGTGCGGTGTGAGTTCTTCCAGACCCCACTGAAGTAGGACAGTATAGATACCAGATGCCCTGTTGAGAAGGCTACCAACAAGGCTGGAAATCGAATACTTAGCTTACATAAAATCATGAAAAAATAGTATATGAACTAAAGGATGTATTTAGAGAAAGAGAGAAAGACAAGGAGAGGAGGATATAGTACATTACAAACAGTATCAAAAAATGTATAAAATATGTACGTTAGAACTGCAAACCTAGTAGGGCAATTGTTTTGTTGGCTGCTTTTTATTTTTCCATTGTGTAATATTGCTTTTGTTTATTACTTCTTACTTCTAATCATAATATCTAACACCATTTTAATCTTTATCCTTTTACTAATCATACAGCATATGGTTTCAGATTTACTAGCCCTATTGGCACATTTTTTCCAGTTTTTTGCTACCTTCATGTGTTACACCCTGTATAAAAGTGTCCATTGTCCAGAAAGAAGTGTTGTGACGTATGTTACATGGTAAATTTATTAAATTAAATTATGAGGATTACTCCTACAAAAACAAAATATTGAAAGGCTGTCAACATCAGTTTCATATCCCTCAATGTATTCTCCATTGATTTTAATGCTAAAATTTTTGTAATGCTGTGACATTGATTTTCATATAATGGGAGCTTACTTTATATCTTTTTTTGTAAATTAATGCCTTTATAATCTTGAGTTTTCATGATTTACAGTTAAACGTACTAATATTGCCATACTAAATCTTCTGTCGTCAGTCTCGTCTACCGAAATGTGTTTCACATAATTACATGTATTCAGACGTGAAGAGATAGTTTTTGGTCTCTCTCGCTGTAGCGTCGCGTTTGAAGTCGGTCTCGGTCTTGGCTTGCGAAAACTCAAAAAAAAAAACACATACACCTGATAAAAAGGCTTCGAACAACTCATTACCTTCACCTACAAATCGCGTTATAGAAAGAATGTTGGCTTCAATAAAAATAAATGTTACTTCGCGTGTTTATGACGCTTATATTTTAATTTTATTATTTGAAAATATACCTCGGAATTCTTTTATTTCATAAGTGTATTAAATTGGCCACTTTATTGAGGTAAATCACATTATTTCCGTAACATTTTGGGGACTATTTTTTAAAATATGTTAATTCTGAAATGCAGTATTATTTTCTAAGTAAAACGTATTCTTCTGTAGAAATTGTTTTTTAATGGCGATTTTATTGAAGATAGTTGCTGGTTGAAAATATTTACAATTTGGAATCATTTTGGAATCATTTCTTACTATTAATGGGAGGGTATTCAGTGATAATAAAAAAAAACAAATTACTAGAAAATAATATATTTTATGGGGACAATTTTATAAAATTAAATATCAATTCAGATGAAAGCTTTCATAAGAAATAGGGACGATATTTATAGAATTAAAGTTTTTCCATACTTTGTGAGATATTAATTTATTAATAAACAACAATAATTAAAACTAATTGAAATAAACAATTTTCCAGGTATATTTTTGAAAATAAAATTAATTGAAAGGCTACACTGGAATTGTCCAATAATAGGTTGTTTTTAGTAGTTAATTTGAATCTAATTCAATTTCAAAATAAATTTGATTTCCATAAGATAAATTTAAAAATTTATCCAGCTTCTAGAATATGTATATCTAGTTACAAAGAATTTTAATAAGTATTTTTTTCCTTTGATTTTTCACTTTTCTTTTGTCTTTCATTTTTTTTCTCTAGGGTAAATCAGATACCATTTCTTCTTAATTTTTTTTGTCCGACTGCATCTTGCAGTTCTAAGTCTTTAGTTGTGAAAGAATCAACGATTTCTTAGGGTTTACAAGATCTGTAGAAGCAACTTCATTCGCTGCCCGTTTCTCTTTTTTTTTTTTCAGATCTGCGTCACTGTCAATTCCTCTGTGTTCTCTTAAAAGATAAATTAATGATGAATCAAAAGATCTTCAAATGCTGTCTTGTCGTCTGTTATTAACCCACCTGGACTACTCCTCTAAAACCTCGTTTGGATAAGGTGGAAAAAGCCCAGTGGTTCCCTTTCCATATACTCCATTTGGAGTTACACTCTCAGATATAAATTTGGACACTTCTTTTCGGGAAGACATATTTTCTATTATTGTCTAAAATTTATCTCCCGCACTTTTTCATGGGTCCAAATACAGCCATATCAAGTTGCTGCATTCGATGGGTGATACCTATCTATATTTCATGTGTTTACCTAAGTAATTCGGACCATATAATATTTGTAAATAATTGTATAGCTGCTATCGTTCATGTTGGGTAGAGAGTCATAAGAAATACATGCTATAATATTCTAGAAGTTGGAAGAATAATTATCGACAACAATTAACATTATACGATCTAATATCTAGCTGTAATTCGACAAAATCAAATGAAATAATTGGATCAATAAAATATAAATGGTCGTGAAAATTCTCTTGCATTGCTTTGAGAACTGAAATTGTACCATGGTTAGTACTTAAATAATGGAATTCTTAAAATAATTATATTTATCTTTCAATTACCTACAAATTTTCATTAGAAATTATTTTAATGTGTTAAAATTAAGGAATACTTAAATTTATTATGAAAAGATTCAAATTAATGTCTCTAAAATACAACCCAAAAAGGACATAATTAATTTTTCGATACATTATCAAAAATCGCTAGTGTTTGTAGCTTAAGAGCATTGTCACAACGGCATGTGAAGTAATTGATGAGAGTCCTGTAGATATACTGGCTATTCAAAATTATCGCATCACTCGGAAATACTTTTTTATTGAAATTATATGACAGGGAATTTCGGCATTGGTCATGAAGTTGGTTTGAGTTATTCACAAGGATGTTTCTAAAGTAAAGTAGGCCATGGCCGACGAAGACATGGATGCACGTTATCTCCATGATTGCTACACCAGCCTCTGAATTAAAACCAAATGATTCAGTATATTTTAGAATTTTTTTATGGATGACTCGTTATATTGTGAATCACCTTTTGGACTGATTCATGCCTCATGACGAAACTAGTTTCCATATGGCGGTTTCAATGAAAAAAAAAAAAAAAACTTTCTGAGTGGTGCGAAGATTTTGAACAGTGTATTTCATTTTTGAATCCAAAATTTCAATTTTTGTTAATAGAAATACAATGAACAGGACTACAAATTCATAAAAACAATTCGTTATATGAAATAAGTATTTTTGAACATAATTTAAGTACAAAAACATAACTTCATTTTTCAGTTGACAACAAATTTTAAAAAAAGAATAACTGAAAAATTGTTTCAATGCTAAAATATTTTTTCTACAAACTTTCATTTTAATTTTGTTGACAACCTAATTTTCTGTATTTCAAATCCAGTAGATCAGTTGAGAACTGATCCTCCATGCTTTGCCGCATATCCTTCTAAGGTTCCAGAGAGATAATCTGATTTTGTTAATGGTTTTATCCAATCGGGGGTTCCAGGCGAGTTTCTTATCTAGGGTGATCCTCAGATATTTCACCTCCTCCGCAAAAGGAATGGTTTCCCCAGTCAAGGTAGTTGTCGAAGCTTGTGGAGCATTGGAAATCCACCCCCTGTCGGGAGAGATCATCTAGCAAGTTATCCACCAGAATGGTCCACAGTAGGGGTGATAGTACGCCGCCTAGTGGACATCCTCTGGCAGGCCTGAAAGTGACCGTCTCTTCCTGCAGTGATGAAGTGATGTCCCGATTTGCCAGCATGCTTTTAATCCAATTACAAGTTAGTTTGTCGATTCCTCTTCTTTCAATAGAAGCAAACAAAGACTGAGGAAGGGCGTTGTTTAACGCGCCTTCTATATCTAGGAAGGCACCTAGCGCAATCTCCCCGTGATTTAGGTAATGACCCATTTTGCCTACTAGATTGTGCAGGGTATGATCTGTCGATTTGCCTGCTTGGTAGGCATATTGGGAGGAGTTTAACGAATTTTCTCTAGTGTTTTTACAAGAAAGGATGTTAGGCAGATTGGAAGATAAGAGTTTGGTAGGAAGGTATCTACTCTACCAGCCTTGTGTATATACACGACTTTCCCCATCGTCTGTTCTAGCGGGATATGGCTTGTTCTAAACAGCCTCACGAGGAGGGGTAGCAGGAGTTCCTGCCCATTTTGCAAAAGGGCAGGAAAAATGCCATCCTCTCCGGGTGGTTTGAAGGGGGAGAATGAATTCATCGCCCATTTCACGGCGTTTGGAGAGACAATTTGTGCAACAAAGTTTCAGTCCTCCTTTTTGGGTCGTATGGTCGATTCCGTTAAAGGAAGGGGTACATGTTGCCTGTCCTCCATGATTCGACTGCCTGGAAAGTGTTTCTGTAAAAGAATATCTAAAGTTTCCCTGCCATCCGTATGGATGTTGTCGGGTCTTTTTATCGAGCCGACTTCCTATCTCGGATCTTTGACAAGAATCTTGTGAAGTCTAGTACTTGCAGGTAAATCTGATATACTCTGACAGAACATTCTCCACGATTCTCGTTTGGCCTTTCTGATAGCCTATTTGTACTCCGTTAGGTATATGCGGTATTTTTCCCAGCAACCAAATTCTTTAGCTCGATTGAAGAGATGTCGAAATTCTTTTCTTTTTTGGTCAAGGCTTCTGCTTCATCATGGAGTACCCCTCAGGTCTCTTCTCTCCTTTAGTGGGCAGTTGTCCTAAGAGGCAGTAATAAGGACATTTTGAATTTGATCGTTCGCCAGTTCAATCTCTGAGCTATTCTTAATAGTTTTAATTATGTTTCCAAGCCACTCCTGGAGGGACTCTTCGGATCCACTCCAGTTTGTGCTTTTAGGGTCTGTCTTTTAATAAGTAATGTCTCTGCAGTGCTTTAAAATAGGTTAGATTCCAATTTTTCTGTTATAACATCCTTGACTTAGAAAATGCTTCATAAAATATTTAACATATCATTGTAATAAGTTTAGTTATGTTGATGTTCTATAACTATGTCCATATCTAAGTACTCTGAAGGTCTCATTCATCTTGGTATCCCATTTAAGTGTATGTACAAATAGGTATTATATATGTACAAATTTTTATTAGATTATTGATTTCAAAAAGTTTGTAGAAAGAGTGTTGATAATTATATGTTTTATTGCTTACAAATATTTTATGTTTCGAAAATTTGTTTCTGTAATCTAACCAATAACCTTTTTAAGTCAACTTTTTCATTGTCCTTCTTTTAATAAGAGATTGATGATTATGTATTGAAAAATGAAAAAAATTACAGCTCACATCATTTACAATGACTTGTCACTGCAATAATCACTTTTAACGTCGGCATACATATACAGGGATGGCCACCAAACATTTTCCATCCAGATTTTTTTCGTACTGATGCAAAAAACAAAAATCGCTTGCAATGGTCGATTTTAGTTTGGACTTTTTTTGGATTCTTTTTTTTTTCTACAGTGGAGTGAACTACAATTTAAAAAGGGAAAGTAACAAGAATGACATCATTATTGAAAAGGTAATTTGATGAAGAATTCAGCAATAAGACTATTCTTTGCTTTACTTTTGATTTTAGCTTGAGTGTTGTAAATTGAAAGCTGATCCAATGCACCACATAACATTAATCTAAATATCTCTATATTGTACTTGCAACAAAATAAAGTTAGCAATAATACAAACAATGGCTAGTATTTAGACAATAGCAAGTATAATATGGAGATATTTAGATTAATTTTATGTAGTACATTGAATTAATAATAAAACAAGCTTTTAAATGAAGTGTCACACTTTACAATACGTAACAGCTAGAGGGCGGCTAAGATCAAAAGTAACACAATGAACAGTCTTATTGCCGAATTCTCCATCAAATTATCTTTTCAATGAAGTGTTATCCTTGAGGGTTGAAGTAACGATGCTGCAATTAGAAAAAAGTGTCCTTTTCTAAATTAAAATCGACCTGTAAAAGCGATTTTTTTTGTATTTTGCATCAATACGAAAAAAGTGGAAAGTTTTCGGTGGCCCACCCTGTATATATCTATATATAAATGCACGTGATCCATGTTAGAGGTTTTTTTAGCATAGCGCGAGCGCGAAAATCGTCCGCAACCCAAACACAACCTTATCCCCAACCAGGCTGTTTGAATAATATTTAATTACAGTATCAAAAACCTTTTAAACTTATTTAAACAATTTATTTAAAATAAAAAAATATTTATGTCTACGTTAATGAAGTTATTAAACTTCAAAGTATGTCTTACAATAACAAATGCCCTATATAAAATTTATACATAAATTTCCAAAAATGAATAATCTCAAAATAGATCAAAATTGTTTAAAATACATTTACTACTATTTACATTAATTAGGAATAATAATTAAGCGAATCAAAGTTTTTCAAATTGAATTTCATGGTGATATTCTCGTCAATGTAGTTTTTATCCCCAACATGGTTGAAACCAAATTAATTTCATAGCATAGCGGCTAAAGTTTCATTAAAACTTCTTAAACTGCATAATTTTTTAAGAGATGTGGAATTATAATTAAAAAATTTGATTAAATGGAAATAAAATTATTCTGTTGCACTTTTTGAAATTGTACTTCCTAAACTAATCTTAAAACATTTTATTTTCAACTTTTATTATAATTCAAATTTAAATTATCAAAAAAAAATTTTTTTTGGAATTATTAAAATAAGCAAAAACAAAAATGAATAGAAATTCCAACTATCCTTTTCCATGAAATTATATCGTTTCTTTCACAGTAACCTTCTAAAAGGCATTATGCCTCATAAACTGAGCCAGGAACAAAGGAAATGAGCTTTTTAACAAAAAATAATATCTGTTTCCTAAACCACTTAAAAGCTAAAGTATGCGCTCTGCTAATCTACTTTAAATTATTACATTTTAAAAAATATATCCCTTTCTATAAAAAAAGTGATAATAGGAAAGTTTAAATACAATAATTTTAATTTTAAAATGAACAGTATTGTTAAAAAATATAAAGCTTCAATGTGTTTTGTTTTTATTTAAATATTATTCAAACCCACTCTTTGACATTATTACACTATATTTCTATAATTACAACTGAGAATTAAATTAATATTTTCGATAAAATTTTGATTGTTTATTTTATACAATTATCAATTTTTAAACTAAAAATGTACATATACATTTGCAAATCCCTTTATTTTTTTCAATAACCAAATAATAATGGAATTAATTTATATGGAATTTATTATAAATGTTTGAGGATCACTGCTCATGGAAAATCCTTTCAGAAACCTAGTTAGTGGCTAGCTATCGAACTATCTTAAGGTTAAGAGAGCTATATTGTAAATTACAAATAGATTTCAGTTTCGATATTTTACCGTACCTAAAGTAAATAGAAATATTATTGAAAACGATTTTTCTTAGCCTTCTACAACCACAATTAAAAAATATAAAATTGCTCAATGAAGAAATATTAAAAAACTCTAGAGGGATTTCATTTTCTTGTAGAGAATTTGAATTTTTTCATATTTGCATAATGGATTAATTCTAAGAAATTACTTTTTTATCCTAAATGAAAAACTTCTTGAAAGTTAAATATGTTTTATCACATTAAACTAAGATGGGAACTTATTTATTCTTTACCGCTTCAAATTAATAATAAATTGGATGTCGGTAACTACTTTCTTTCCTTTTATAATAAATTGTATGTGATAAACATTTCTTTCCTTCTTCACGAAACTACATTAGAGAAATTGATAATCTTTTTATCAGTAATATTAATTTAATTATCTGTTGTATTTAAAAATATGATTGAATTTTACATTTACTCAATAGATTTAATGATTTAAACGTTTTTAATTAATAAATTATTCCATACTTCCCAAAAGGAGCATAGTTAAATTACCATTTATTGTTATATAAATAGAATTACAGATACGAGGAATATTCTAACTTCACCTACCAAAATAAATGAAAATAAAATTAATATCATAACAACAACTATCTCAGCAATTCAGGTATTTGACCGTTGTTTCTAATTATATTCTTTTATTTAATTAAATAGTATTAGATAGTTAAATACCTGTATTATGTCCTAATAATTGTTAGAATAGGTAGTGAAATAGTCAAACTCATGCAGGATTTTACAGCTGCTACACAATTCCTCTGAATATAGTATCGGTTATCGAACCCTTTCCAATACGATTTGCACAACTGACTGTGGAAACTACAGAGAGTTAGCATTAGAGCGAGTAGAAAACGAATAATATCAGTGTTGCCAGTTTGTACGGCCCATCCAACGTTATGTTATGTTGGGGTGTTAATACACGGCGACCTAAAAGATCTATTGTGCCCTCTTCTGTCGCCAATGCACTAAGGAAATGTCTCAATGCCTATAACGACCCTTCCAATCCTATTTTCTAAAGGAAGTGTAGGATTTGAAGTGGCTTCAAGTTAGGTAAATCTCCCTCTTCTATTTGATATCCTCCTAGATATAGTACCTTTGGATTCTGGAGTGCTACACATTCAGTTAGGATGTGAATGGAGGTTTCGTCCTCCTCCTCACAGAATCTGCACTCACTATCCTCTACTACTCTCAGTTTACTTAGGTGTCCTTTTGGTCGGCAATGCCCGGTAAGGATCCCTGTTACAATACGTAGCCTGTTCTTGCTCAAGCAGTAGAGGCTTCCGATCTTTTCTGGTTACATTCACCCAGAAGTATCTTGGCCTGTCTCAGCCCCAAGAGATTGTTCCAATTATCGGTTCTTCTACTGCCCAATTCTTTTTTAACCTCTCCTAATATTATGTTACTGCTGATACCGCAGAACGGCTCAGGTCCTACAAAGGGTGTTTGAGTCCCTTTCCTTTCAAGACTATCTGCAATCTCGTTTCCCTGTACCCCGTTATGTCCCGGGACCCAAGTGAGAGTAACTCTATTTTTCTTGGTTAGCTCATTCAATTGTTCTAGGCATCTCCAGATCATTTTTGAGCTGATTACGTAAGAGCTCAGCGCTTTGATGGCTGCTTGACTATCGGACATGATGATAATCTCTTGTCTATGATAGTTTCTCTCGATGTTAAACTGGATACACTTCTCGATGGCGTGAATTTCCACCTGGAATATGCTTGGGTATTTTCCCAAGCTTTCAGGGTGCTTGGTTCTCGGTCCATATACTCCTATTCCAGTTCCTTCTATGATTTTGGAACCATCCGTATACCACTGAATAGCACGTCTTTCGGTTGCAAGCGCGATGGATTCTTGGATCCATTCTTTCTTGTAGCCCAGCTCTGTGGTTTTGAAGTTTCTCACAAAACTGTACTTCTTTAGCATTTCATCCTGGGGCATGTCCCAGGTATCTTTAGTTCTGAAGCAAGTAAACTTTCGTCTGATTACTCCGTTCCTGATCATTCTATATCGTGTCCTTTTTGCCACATTCTATATCATCAAATGTAGAGGGGCGAGGTTTAAGATCACCTCCATTGCGGCCGTAGGACAGGTTCTCATTGCACCGGTAATGCAAACACAGGCTAGTCTTTGTACTTTTGATATATTAGCTCTCGTAGTAGCTAAACTAGTTCTGTTACTCTAGGCTGTAGCCCCGTAAGTAATGATTGGCCTCACTATTGCAGTATACATCCACAGCAGTATGTTTGGGTTATATCCCCATCGTTTACCTGCAATGTTTCTGCATACCATTAGGGCTTTTGTGGCCTTATTTACTACTTCCTTCTCATGTGTGTTACAGAGAAGTTTGTTGTCCAGGGTTAGGCCTAGATATTTGACTTCATTTTTCAATTCTATATCCAACGTTACCACGCGGTCAAGCGTGCTAGTATTCTTCTTTTTAACTGTCATTTTAGATTTAATTCAGAGCCGCGCATACTTATCAAGGACATGACTTGTATCTCTGTTTTTTCTCACTCACGGCCTACTTTAGAATCATTTTTTGTGGATCACTCTTTATTCACTTTTTTTTGTCCATTAAAAATCACCTTGAATGATTGAAAAATAGATTCCTAGTTAATTTTTCTCGCAATCGATGAAAACCATGCGAAGTTTTAATTGGCCATTAACGGGTTTTCCTATTTTTCCAGTTTCAAATGGAGCGACAAATCTTGTTGGGAAACATAATCAACTCATTATGGGAAAAGCTCCGCACTGGAAATCAAAAAATTATCGTGACTAATATGATATAAATATATATATAAATATGATATAAATTTATCAATTGTATCACTATTCGGTAGCTTGATAACTTATAATTTAAACAATTTTGAAATCATAGTTAATCTATCTTAATAAAATTCTGATAATTTCACAAAAGCATAACATCCTATATCTACATCAAAAAATATTTTTAGAAAAATCATTTTTCAAATCCATACAACTTTTGTTCAAACCTTGTTTGAGTGTCTACATATAACATAAACTATCGTGAAAATTTGCACTATATTATTATAAACTATGCTTTAAAATAACAATCAGGATTAAAATAATTTCACGTTAATATACCTAAACAGAGTAAAAATTTATTTATTTTTTGATTAATTAAGTACATGTAAGATTCTTCACATCATCCTTTATCAACGATGATAAAGGATGAGTAATTTATAATGAATAACAAAGTAAGAAATCGGAAATCCACATTTCCATTGATTATTTAATAAAAATTTAAATCTATTGGTAAATGTTTAGTCAATTATTCCCAATAACACTAACAATTTTAGGGAACCATGTTACTGTATCATTAGATTTAACTATTTTGCATGGAGCATAATATTAACAACTTCTCTGCTATTAACTTTACACATCCATACTACCCATATGCACAATTGGTATATCAGAAAAATAGGTACATTTCTATAAAAAATGTGATTCAAAGGAACTCTACGTTACATAAAAGTTATGTAACGTACAGTTTAAATAAATTAAACAAGCATATTTATAATATCTGATATACAAATGTGCTTTTTACCCATACGTTTTAATCCTAATTACAGTGGTCCAATATTTAACCCAGCTATCCCACCTTTGTGAAGTTTTTAGCAGAGAGGTTGAACAATCCTGCTTAGTGGGGATGTAAAACGGCGTGCGTACTAGTGGTATAAACACTGCCAAAACTTTCGATTTATGAAATTTACAGTGTTGTCCAAACGAAATTCATAAAAGAAGAATAACGTATCGTTTTTTATAATAGGCGCATTTTTAAAATGGTGGTGAATTTTTTTCCGAAGCTGCAAACGATTTAGTGAACATAAATCCACTATAATTAACTATTGATATAAGGTGTCCCAGTATGTTGTGTCAATAATTCAGTAGAATCCCGTCAGTACTTTTTTTGTACCAACACACCTTTTTATCAATCATCTAACCCTGGGATATTCCTAAAATACTTAGTAAATTACAGTGGATTTAGGTTCATTTATACAATATTGTTATTAAACTTTAGTAATATGCTGGGAGAAAAGTATAAAAATTGCTTGCATTGGTGTTTATTTTTTTGGGCGACTGATTGCCAATTCAAAATAGGCTTTTATGTGGAAACGCCCTGTATCTCACCCATATTAATGATTTTATGTGAAAATTAAGTGGAGTTGAAACAGTTTAAACTCGTAAGTGAACCGACCCCCTGCACATTTTTTAGTAAATGTCTTCGTAATGAAGTTTGTGGTATGATAATATTTAAAACTAATCAGAAATTGTTTCTAAACTTATAAGTATCTCTTTTCATCTCAGATAAAAATATATATTGTCTTTTTGTATTTAAAAACTGAATAATAGTGTAAGTATACGAGTATGTACAAGTACATACATTCAAAAATATTTTGCATAATAGAAAACAAAAAAAAATTGCAGTTAGAAATAATATTATACAAAACATTTTTGAGCAAGTGTATTTGCGTAGATTGATGTTTTTACTAATCACACAGCATTTCTAATAGGTACTTCATAAAAATACATTACAATTTTATTCAAATAAGAAAAGAATAAATCTTCAATAACTTTAGGCAAAAATCATTTTACCCCGTTCAACTTTATTTTATAATAAGTAACACTTTTCTTATCTATTTTTTTTTAGAAGTATAATAAAAAAAGTAGATTTATTCTATTCTAACTTCTAATTATTAGTTTATTTTGGAAATTTTTGAACAAACTTTCGTGTTTCACTTAGCATTTGAAATGTATCCCAGTGATAATGTTCATTTGCATCTGGGAACTTGGAATCGTACATATAAATCAGTTAACATCTGTACAATTGATAAATTGTACATGATTTGAACTCAACTCGGAAATATTTCTATTTTCAATAATAAAAATTTCGAAAATTCGTTCCTATTCACACCCAGGAGATTTGAAAGCAATGAAACTAATTTGTGATTTGTCCGATTTTTTTTTTCAATATCAGGAACAAAAATTCTTGTAAAATTTCAATAGAAATATCTGCTGTGCTTATGCAATATTTTTTTATAGTATAACACATAAAATTTTATCAAATCTTGTACAAGAAATTGTGTAGTCTAAAGAAGTCTTCAATAGGTGAATATTTCATATTTCACCTTCAAAATGTCCATTTTTTTACCAGGACTATATTGAACGTCGTAAACTTTGTTTTATAATATTTATTATAAAAGAAATCTAAATATGTATTTTATTTATTAATAATAAAAATATGAAAGTGATCCAATTAAATTTGGACAATTTCCTTAAGATTGAGTGAATCAATCCATCGATATTCCAAGTTTTGCATGAATGAATTATTTTATCAATAAGGCAGTTGCAGGTAAATAGAGCACGAACTGTAGAAAATCGTCTCCAAGCGAGGAAATTGTTTGGATTATTATACCACGAGCAAATCTCGACTACATCTTTAAAATTTTTCATTGCAAATTAACCGTAGATAATTTCTTTTTGAATATCGATATCCCGATGTACCTATCTACTTTATTAAAAGGAACTGCCTATTGATTATTGACAGTATTATTTAGATTTATTTAGTTAAGATAATTTTGGCATATTTATTTACATTTCTTAGCATGATTTTTGAATTATTATTTTTATACCTATGATAAGAAATAATTCGTCTTATGTTATTTTATTAAATGTATTTACTGTGGCTAATCTGGTTTACATCTTTTTTATAGGAAGTAATAATCATCATGAACATTTAACAGTATTTATTTTTTGACAAGAATAATCCCAAATTTTTTGTCTCCTAATCTTGGTTTTCTTTAAACAAGAAAAATTACATAATATCTTATCTCATTTGCAATATTTACGGTTATTTCCTTCATAAAGGTATAGCCAAAATTTTATTATACTACATTATTTTATGTCTTATTTTTCCATGTTTTGTTCTAATCGTTTTTTCACTGATTGTCCTATTTTATTTATGACATATTTATCTCTATATTCTCATTACTTTTTAACAATGGCACCTAAGAAATATGGGGCTGAAACAATCTGTGGCAAATAGATTTAGTCCGATGCCAAAAACCCTCCCTTTTAATGGGAACCTCTTACACACACACTGATGTTATAAAAACGACATATCTAAATAAACTACTAAACTAATATTAATAAGAGGGGAACCTAGTAGATAGAAGATTTGGACTGGGTGGTTTTGATTAGAAACCTGTTTTCCAGTGAAGCAGATAAACATAAGAGGAGATGGAGTCTAAGAATTCCATTTTAGACTAGAGTACAACTGATGAAAAATCAGAAAACTAAAATAAAAACAATTTCAAGTTGTAGGTCCTAATTTCTTTTGTATTGTCATGTGAAACTCGACAACATATTGACAGAAATCGTTTAATAAAATGGCATAAGGTAAAAAATTGTTCCATTAGCTGTATCTTATAATTACCTGCATCATCTTTGTAACATTCATTTTTATCAATTAGTTTTGTAGAGATAGTAAGTTTATAATATTATGTAAATTGTATTTAAAAATTTTATTTTTGTCTAAGATGAAACGTGATATTGATGGGAGAACTACCACATCGTCATAAATGATTCTTGTATGTCAGTAGAAGCTAATGCTATCATCATATAATCATGTCAGCTTTTGCACGTATTCTAGCACATACTGTATATTTAGTTTCATCGGTAAAACACTTTGACATTTTCACACTTTATACTAATCCATATTCTGTTGCTTGTTTGACATGAATTTTAGCCTGTGTCTTATATCTCTTTGACAAGTGTTTAATGAGTAATTTTTCCACAGCTTGACTTGGTCCTTAATTCCGAAGAAGGAGGCGATTTGTCTGATTTCATAACTAACGGTGAATGGTATCTTATTGGTAAGTATTTAGTTGAGTTATAGTTTTCGGTAGTAATATTATAAAGTTAGCATTTAAGGAAACATTATAATTTAGATTTTTTACAAAATACAAGCCACCCAGCCAGTGGGTATCATTAATAACATATCTAAAGAATTTGAAATATCTTTATACTCTCCTATCTTCGAACATGTAAAAAATCAGATTTCTGAGAAGCAGCATGGTTTTTACATGGGACGGTCAACCACAACAAATTTATTTTGTATTACTCAAAAAATGTCTCTTGGTTTTGACAATAACACACAAGTCGATGTAATATACACCGACTTCACAAAAGCTTTCGATCGTATTGATCACAATCTATTGGTACATAAGTTAGAATCATTTGGATTTTCACAAAATTTGATAACTATCTACTAAACCGATCTCAGTATGTTGAATGCCACAGTCATACTTCAAGAAGCTATGTGGCTACATCAGGTGTACCCCAAGGTTCTGTGTTAGGTCCACTACTCTTTAACCTATTTATAAATGACATTGTAAACGATTTGGATATAAATTGCCTTCTGTATGCCGATGACATGAAATTGTATAGTGTTATTAAATCACCAGATGACTGCAACACGTTGCAGGTAGCACTTGATCGAGTGCATACCTGGTGTGTTGAGAACAACCTACAATTAAATGCTAATAAATGCTGTACCGTTTCATTTTCCCTTAAACACAATGTTATTTATCATGATTAGGCAATTTCTGATATATTTGTTACCAGAGCCTCTGAGTTCAAGGACCTCGGTGTAACATTTGATAGTAAACTTTCTTTTAGTTCACATGTTAGTAGAATTTCCAATGAAGCATTTAAAATGTTGGGATTTGTCATCAGAAATACCAAGACCTTTAAATATATTAATACGTTGTTACTATTATATTATTCTTATGTGCGCTCTAAATTAGAATATGCCTCTGTCATATGGTGTCCCTCACATGATATTTACATTACCACATTAGAACGAGTGCAGCGTAGGTTCTTGAAATATTTGAGTTTTAAAGAAGATGGTCTCTATCCAGTTATCGGATACTCCTACATAAATCTCTTTAGCAGATTTTGTGTAAACTCACTGGAAGATAGGCGTGACATTGCAGGATTAATTGTTATTCACAAAGTCATAAGTGCATCTATTGACTGCTCCGAGGTCTTAAGTATGATTAACTTTCTTGTACCTAGAATTACGTTTAAAGTAAATACCTTTTAATGTACATTAGCTTGGGAGACAACTCGGCCTATGATGGGAGACAATTCGACCCATAAAAAAACTACCAGCTTAATACGGGAGTCAACTCGACCTTGCCCAAAATAATACAGACACAAATAACCTAATAAAATAATAAAATGCTATGCATATGATATGACATTATTGACAATTTTTTCAAATATTAAACGTCAAAAACCCTAAACTAAAGATACAGACTTCTGAACTTTTCTGGTTATATTTACCCAGAAGTACCTTAGCTTATCTTAACCCTAAGAGATTATTACAATTATCGGTTCCTCCATTGCCCAATTCTTTTTTAATCTCTCTTAATATTGTGTTACGACTGATACGGCAGAACGGCGAGAAAAATACAATTTATCTTGCTTGGGTCCCGGGATACAACGGGGTCAATGGTAACGAGATCGTAGATAGTCTCGCAAGGAAAGGGACTCAAGCCCCCTTTGTGGGACATTTGTCCGCGTTGTAACGTTGGCCAGGCTGTATGAACTGACATCGTTTTCTGCTTGTTCCAATGCGAACTCTATGTAGTTCTCACACGCACTTGTGCAAAGGCGCATTGGAACGTGTTCGATAGCCGTCATAAATATTGTATTTTGTTTTGAACGATTTTTCAGTTTGATGTGTATTTATTGAAATATTTTTTTGAATTTATCAATATGTTCTTGGTCGTTTAATTGTTTTGATTTTCTTGTATTCTAATGTAATATGTTTTTAGGAATGCCTGGGAAGAAGAATACGATCGTTTACCAATGTTGCCCGGAACCCTACGTGGATGTAACCTTCACCATTCAAATTCGTCGTCGCACTTTGTACTACTTCTTCAACTTGATTGTTCCATGCGTATTGATTTCGTCTATGGCTCTATTGGGTTTCACTCTTCCACCGGACTCTGGAGAAAAATTGACATTAGGTATTTTGTCTTATTTGTTGCTTTATGTATTTGTATTATTGTGTTATACGGGTGACGCTTCACATTTCAGCATCGAAAAAAGATACATGTATATTTTCTCAGTTAAAATTAACAGAACCAGTACCAGAACCACTTAAACCAACTACTCAACTGTTTTTACACGATCGACGGTCAAATCGACTTACAGAAACTCACGTTCAAAATTCAAAATCTTCATTTCAGGTGTCACCATACTTCTTTCATTGACAGTATTTCTGAACCTAGTAGCTGAAAAGATACCGACTACATCAGATGCTGTTCCGTTGATAGGTATGAATGGCCTACTGGGAGCATCGTGTAATGTATCGCCCTGTGTGTCCCCTTGATGGACTGTCCGTTGATACTTGGAGGGCGTTGTATATAATGCCCGCTTCCTTTATCTGTATATACTTACAAAATATTATTTAACGTCAACAGTACAGTTTCCTCTCCATATACAATTGCTTGATTTCCCTTTTCCTAGATAGATATAGGTAATGGTATGGTGTTCCAAATACCAGAGGTGACGGATTCAACGGAACAGTTTTACTTGTATTTCACCAGAAGGTAAGTTTTTCGACCTGGTCAGCCATTAGTGGCGGCTACCAGGTGCAGACAGGTACGGATTTTTAAGCCCCTATGGAAACATCGAAGTAGATTGTCTACCAATATTGAAACGAGAATTTTATTTGAAATTGGAAACACTATCTTCGTGAGGGTTAACCGAATAATGAAAAATTGCTCGGAATTTTTTTGGCAACAAAAATCTCTTCATCATTTCATATTCGTTGCTCTAGATTTTTACATTGTTCTAATTAAATATATTTATTGTTCTGTTTGCATCAACTTTTTTTTTGAAAATAATTTTATCAACTTATCTACTAAAATATTGTTTTAAGCCTGGCTACAGAAATTACTGTACACATACACGAATTTTTTTGTACTACTAGCTTGATATTGTTAAGAGCGAGATTATAGGCCCTTTTGACTGACCCTAAAGTCCACTCTTAGCTGTAACCACGGGTTATATAAAGGGGCCTAATTTGTATTTAAATTGGCCTCTAGATAACACAGAGATAGGAGGTTAAGTTCAGACGGGATGGGCCTAAAGAACCCTAACTTCCTGACGGTGATTCAGAGGGCGGGGAAAGGGTTTGCCCTACAGAGACTATTCCCTTTGGCAGTATCTCTCTCTCAGAGATCTGACTAAGCCAATACCCCCGCCTTTGAATGATCGTGAGTTTTCATAAACCAAAAAAATTGAAACAACAAGCGTAAAACAAATAACTATGATTTATTTAACAAATATAAAAACAACTAGTATTGCTTTAGCAATTCAGTAGTCTTTGCTGACTACACAAAACTAAATATTACTACTCAAAACTATTTATTTACATGAACATTATATTTTAATCCGTTAGGCTGCAGGACTGGCTGAGACACACGTTACTTTTCCCACTGTGTGGCTTTACAAAAAAACTAACCGCGATTTCTCGTGACCGACCCGTGATTCCACCTACCGACACAAAAAAAGGAATTCCCTTAGTGCGAATGATTACGACCGCTCGTCAACAAAAACCAAAAGGAACCCCCCGAAAATTAACTTGTAATTTTCCAAGAATGCTCCTGTTGATCTTTCTTGGCCCTGTACTTTAGTATTATGATTTTAAAAAACCTTGTCCAACTACACGTTTTATTATTTTATTAAAAATCTATTTAGCGCGCGTGCCCTTGGACAAAACCTTACAAATCATAACATACCTATTCAAAGAGTGTTATATTTATTCGTAACAATATCTGTTAATTTCAAGAAAGTGTTACTTGCGTCCCTTGAGAAGAAATACTTTTCTGCCCTAGGGCCGAAAAAGAAACAAATAGTGCAAGAGAAAGAGAAAAATTATTGTGTCTAAAAATTGTTACCAGACATGACATGAAATAGTAAAAGTTTTACAGTAATACAGTAATACCAGCTAAAAATGCATTATAGGGGGTCTGATTAAAGACTCTTAGCGGTTGTAACTCAGAATCTACTTTTCCTACGGCTTTAAAAAAACAAATTTTATTAAGTCGGTCAAGAGAAAATACTGGAAATTATTATTTTAACCGTTAGAGTGCGTAATTCGCTATGGTAATGCAAAAAAAAATAACTTTTCCCCTTTAAATATCCAATAATAGTATGATAATTATAAAAGAACGGTAATTTTGAGCAAATTTTACAAAATTTTGTTCTATTCAATAAAATAACTGGTAAGAGCCATCAGAAACCCTAATTTAATAAAACTACGATGTCGTTTATCAGATTTTGAAAAATTTTGAAAAGTAAATTGATTGTTTAGTAAAATATTTCAATATAGTTCTGATTCAGTTGTTTAAACGAGCACTAAGTGGAGTTGTTTAAACAGTAGCCATTTTTTCGAAATTTTCTTGAAAACTTAAAATTAAATGTTATAATTTTTATAGGTTATTTAGAAAGAGAATTCAAAACTGACATAAACAGTAAAAAACCGAGTCTTATTTTATCTTTTTCTAACGAAATATAAGCAAAAGTCTTTAACAGTGAATAGTCCACCTAGATAATAATAAATAAAATTGGCTTTTATAACACAAAAAATTATTAAAATCCGATTTTAATTAGGTACCTCTTTAGTTCAAGTTTGCTGATTTAAATAAACAAACAACTAAAAACAGAACAAAATAGAAAAGTAAGTAAAAAAGATCTAATTTAACGAAAACAAAATACAATACAAGAATTAGAAGTAGTGCTCGAATTGTTTTCCATCTTTATCAATGCAAATATCAAGTCTCTGTCTAGCTGAATTGACAGCAGCTTCTATTTCAACCCTAATATGATCAATAGCAGTTTGTATCCCTTGACTTATCTCTTATCTACTTACAGCTTGAGTTTGATAAACTAAATCTTTAAGTTGACCCCACAAATAAAAATCTAATACGATGAGGTCGGGAGATCTTGGTGGCTATGGAAATAGACTACCTCTTCCAATCCACCTATTGCGAAAATGTTGATTTAAACGGTTAATTATGTCATTGGTATAATGTACTGGACAGCCAACCTGCTGTATCTACATAATACGGACTATCTCTAGTGAAACATTTTCTAATAAAACAAGCAATTCGTCTCTCAGTAATCTTAAATATCGCTCATCATTTAAATTTTCATTAAACATAATAGGACCTATAATTTTACCACCTAAAATTCCACACCACACATTTACTGACCACCGATCTTTATTAAACATTTCTCGCGTCCAATGAGGATTCTGGTTAGATCAGTAATACATATAATATATGTCTGTTTACAGATCCCTTATTGGAAAACGTAGATTATATATGATAAAAATTGTGGATCCTCATTAAGCATACTTTTAAACCAATTACAATTAATCCAGCCTTTTATCATAATCTGTTAATTTCAGACCTTAATGAAGGGCTACATGGTATGGATGGAGTCAATGTTGTTTTAAAATAGAACAAAAGCAGTACCTAGTAAGTCCTAAGTCGGAAGCAATTTTCCGTATACTTATATGTGGATTTGCAGCAACGTATGCTAATATATTTATTTCATTAATTTGAGTTCTGTTTCTTAGACGTCATTGAATAGCTCTTTTAAGTCGAACACACCCGGTATCTTTTAAACGATTTGCCAGATTTTTAAATGTTTCTCGAATTTGCGTAGGATATCTCAATGCATATTCTCTTGAGACAATCGGAGCATTCTCAAAATATTCAAAATACACTTTTAACATAATTATAATATTAAAATCTTTGATATATTTTTTGCATTTTTTGATAATTTATTTTATTCGGGAGATTTCATATTGTAAGTTTTTAAATTAACACCTCCTTATAAGTATTTGTACAATAAATTTGTGCATGTAGTTCAGTCTGTAGCCGGATTCAAGCAATACTGTTGATACAGGATATTTCATTGGGAAAGGGAAATTAAGGTGAATAGAGTTGGTTTGGAATCTTGCAATCTTGATAACTAAGTAACAAATTGAATGAATTTACTCATTTCATTCTAGGGAACTAACAAATTCTGTATTTTTTGATACACATGCTTTCCTTTGACTAATGTTTTAGAAAAAGAAACTAGTTCCAGATTAACAAATAAATAAAAAATATGTCCTCAAAGCAATTGAATATCATAATTTTTAAAATAGATCTGCATATTATTTGATAAAAGCACAAAACTGAATTAAACAGTGTATCTACCTACTTTTTATTATCAAGCATACAATTTTATTACAGGCTCTGAATTTTTATTTTGGCTACTATATTAGTCGCTTGGACTGTTGAAGAAAAACATTTGTATCAAATTTTAAAAAATATATTTGATTGTTAGCAACCCTCGAGAGAAATGAGAAAAATTGAACAAACTCCCTCCAAATGAAACACCCTGTACATAAGCTAGGTATATTCAGTGGTGGTCAATAGTAAATTAACTATTTTCTATGCAGCGTGATTCCTAAGTTGGATACTATAAGTGTATAGAAATAATTAAAATAAACTTTTTCAAATAAGTTAAAAAAAATAAAAAAGACAAGGATTTATTTCTGGTGATCCCGGTGGCCATGAAACTGGTCCATTTCAACCGATTCGCCCATTCGGCAAAGTAATTTATACAAACTCCCACACTTTCCGACTAATGATAGGCCCAGATTTGGATTTTGTATTTTTACATCTTTCTTGAGTGGCCGCCAAGGCCACCAGATCTAAATCCTTGTGACTTTTTTATTTTTGAATGTTTTGCAGAAGTTATATTTGTAAAAGTTGTTCATTTTATTTACATTTATACACAGTATTAACTTAGGAATCACCACATACAGTACCTAGCAAGATCTTTTGGGTCTGCTTTGCTGGTATTAAAGCGAATAAAAAACAGCTTTCAAATTTACACGATAAGAAACGATATATTATCGATGTTGCCAGTCGGTTAACCGGTCGGTAGCGGTGGGCCTTGTATGTGCACGATCGGTGATTCGACTGGCAACATCGATACTATATCGTTTCTTCTCTTATATATGCAAACGCTATTTATTAATCATTTTAACACTAGCAATGCAGACCTGAAAGTTTAATATTGCCAGCACTGTATAATAAAGTAGATTATATTTTCTCTTTAACCGCGATAACTTTTATGTTGGTGTAATTTTCAGGAAGCGGATTTGGTAGACAACCAGGGAAAAAAACTTCGTTATAAATTTAACTAATAGTGTAGTGGGATTATGGTTTCTGTGGGGATCTGAGTGTTACAAGATAAATTGTTAAATTATGGAAAACTAATATTTTGGAGATTCTAAAACGGAAGATAATCCAAAATTAGAATATGCAGAAGGGCACTATTTTCAAAAAAGGAGATATTGGTACCATTGCATAGACGTTATGTGTACTACAATATAACCACAAAATCCAAAAAGTCACTAAGTTAGGTAATTTTAAAAACCATTGGAGCTTACGGCCCAAAAAAATTCAAAATACGATATCCTCGGTTTATCTTAAGAAAAAATTGGGAAAAATGTTGTACTTTATATATTAACACTACGAAATTAGTTTTTAAAACAAAAAAGTTACTCTTTATAAAAGTTTCTAAAATGTCTTATAATAATCAACTTCTATGTTAATTAATATAAAACAAATCAATTAAAACGGTTGCTGCCAGTGATCTAAACTCTGCTAACGGTGTTATCGCTTTGTATATTCCATCTTAGTTGCACCTATGATTGTAAACATATATCTGTCTTTATCGCACTACGAAACTAGCCTGGCTCATAATATTATCAACACATCGGATAACCAATCTTAATTTTTTTTGTAGATAAACTTTTGTAGTTCTGATAACGTTTTACACACATGTCCCAAATTGTACGGATACAACTGAAACAGTTTATAGATTTCATAATTGTAAGCCAAAAAGTTTATATTAACATGTAAACATTGATCAAAATTCGATCAAAAGTCAAGAAATGTAAAAGTTAGATAACTAATTAAAAAAAATCAAGAAAATATCAAATTTCACAAGTGACTTGCAACAGAAAATGTATCATTTCTATCAATTTTGAACCACCAGTAACTTTGCTAATTATGGAAATCTGACCATTGTTAATATGAACCTTTTTGCTTAAAATTATGAGATCTTTAACCTGTCTCCGTTTTACATAATTTAGGACACCCTGTACATATGTCCACTGAAATAGGGGTCTTGAAAAAATTTATACACTAGACCATTAGTCCGGGAAACCAAGAACAAATTATAGTCAGGAACACATGGATATCATATTTTTTTATTAGAAAAACCACAACTTACAAGCTTGTTTAAAAATCGTATTAAATTTTCACCTCGTCTTCTGATTCTTCGCTGTCCTCTTCAAAAACTGGCTTTGGCAGCTGGCATTTCCATTTTTGGTTAAAAGTTTAACTAAATCTTGGTTTGATAAAGCCTAAGGAATCGTCTGTTGGGGCAGTGTCGGATTAAGACCCGTAGGCCCTACCGGTTCATTTTTTTTCGTAACTGGATCACATAATCCTCACCAGCTACATCTTCTCCAGGTCGACATCCAAACTCAAGGTTGCACGGTAGTCTCATCTCACGCTCAAACAGGACCTTTCTAAGGAAGTAATGTCAGAAGAAATTTTAGTTACCATGGAACAAAATTTACTATCTAATGAAAAAATATCAGAAGAAATATCAGTTTTCATAGAAGAAATTTTAGCTAATTTCGTAGTGTTAACATAAAAAGTACATTTTCCCAATTTTTTCTTAAGATAAAACCAAGGAAATCGCATTTTTAATTTTTTTGGGCCGTAAGCCCCAATGGTTTTTTAAATGTTTAAAATAATACATTTACCTGACTTGTAAAGTGACTTTTTGGCTTTTTCGATTATATTGTAGTACAGGTTATTCTCTATGCAATTGTACCAATATCTCGTTTTATAAAAATAGTGCCCTTCTGCATGGTCTAATTTTGCATTACCTCCAGTTTTAGAATCTCCAAAATATTAGTTTTCAATTCACTTTAGTCCCCTACAGAATTCATTTCTAGAGCAGTTCTGTTACAAATAGCACCATACTATAATAATCTAGTCGCAGAATAGCATAACGAAGATATGTTCTGTTACAGGAGTGACCATCTTACTGTCGTTGACTGTGTTCCTGAACCTAGTGGCTGAAACCTTGCCCCAAGTATCTGATGCCATTCCCTTGTTAGGTACCAATCGTTATTTGTCTGACCTGCCTGTGCTGGCTACATCCTCAGTGCTGCCTGATGACTTATGTATCGTTGTGTATATGTGATTGTTGTGTACGCGCCGGGTTTCAAGCTTTCATTGGCACCTTAGATATTTTACATACATTTGTGTTATTTGTCTGGAGTAAATTTTTACGAAATCCCATTGGATCAACCGATTTTAGTGGCTTGTAAGACGAGTACAACTCTGTACTTCCTCTGTTACCGTTTGATTGAACAGGATCTCGCGAAAATTTACTTGGTAAAAGACATTGCGTTGCAATCAAAGAAGAAATGTTTTTGGGCAAATGTGGTTTTGGAAAGAAGTGCTGTTATGGTAGATTGATCGTCTGGTTTTCATTGTCATGTTATTGTGTATTTTGTCATGCTATGTGTTTTATTTATTAAGTATCACCTTTAAAGTATGTAATTTTTATGCAACGTTTTTTTTTATATATATATACTCTTTATAAGGAATTTCGAACTAAGGGGAAAGGAGGCATTGCTGCAAACATTTCCTCTTTGACTCCAACGTGTAACCAAAACAATGATTGTTAGAACAGATTGTTAATTATTTTGTTTCTGGATTTTAGTGATCCAAATTGTTGTTTCATACAGCTTTATATTCACAACTAATTATTGTTTTGATAATTTATTTCTCTCGTTCTTTCCCTTCAGCAATCTAATTTACAATTTCTTTTTTGGAACTTTTCTTTCTCTTGACGTGTACGGTTACAAATACAAACAGAGAATTTGGTTTTCTTTCGTTGTGTATCCATTAGGGTGCTTCAAAAATTTTGCTCTTACCCTCTCAAATGTTTTTATTTAATATAAAAAGATCCTCACCCAATATGGGCGTTCCAGCTCATCTCTAAGAGGTCGCTGTTTCTATTTTAGTTTCCCATTTAATTAACATGGGAAAAAATAATTTTATGTTTGGAATTTTATACCTCTGTATCAAAGTAACTTATAGCAATGATCATTGCAGTTTCTTATATAAAATTTAACGTTATACAAAAAAGGTCTCTTATGATTTTTCGATAAATTGATTTCTTCTAGCAAAATGGGGTACCCAAAAAATTTCGTAATTTTTTTTTTTTTTTTAATAATTGTTTTTTCGGTTTCTTAATCATTTGAAAATATATTGACTCACAAGCTCACGCCTGTAATCAAAAAAAAATATTCTGAGCCTGTAGAGTAAGAAAAAAGAAGGTAAAAATTTGGAAAACTTCCATCGAACTTGTTTTCGGATTTTATGCAAACTAAGGTGCTTCAAAAATATTTTTTTTTTTAACTCTTACCCTCCCAAATGTTGGTGATTGATAGAAAAAAGCAGGCACTGTATAGCTTAACTCTAAGGGGTAATTTGTAGAGAACGCATTGCTTCCATGATTATTATTCTGTGAAAATATTCTTTCAATTCGTTTTTTTCAATAATAATTTATTTATTTAGTCATTGAGTGCAGTTTTCATACAATCAGGATACTGTTGTCAATGAGACTGAACAAGTTGAAGTAGATACTGTTTCTGCTATTCATTTCTTGTTAAGCAACGGTTGAATTTAGTTATTAATGCTATACCTCGCTCTGCTACGTCATTGATGCCGTTTTAACTACTAAACATTTTTCTGCATTCAATAAAATGTTCGTTGGCTTCCCAGGATGAAGATCAAGGAAGTCATATGATTAAAAATAAAAAGAGATTCAACGCTGATGAAGTCACTTAAATCCTTTCCAACCATTATATCTAAATCATTAATATTTAATTCAAATCTTGTTTTTATTTTTTATAGTATTCTTTTGCTGTTTGATTACATTGACCATTTTCATCTTTGTTTCTACGGACACTCTTTCATCGAAAAACGATAAACTGATTAAATCTACTGATAAGTACCAAAGATGTGATTTTAATTTGTCTAGAGCAGCAATTGTAACAGCAGGTTGGATGTTTTTGTATTCAATAAGAGATTGCATTAAATTTAAGACCTCTTTCAGACGAGGATACTGTATGCGAGATACTCGTATCCGAGATTCAGGCTGACTATACATTTAAATGGAGCTATTCACACGGTATTGTATTGTATTCCAGCACCTTCAGCCGCGCAGGCTGAATGCATATGCCACATAGCGAATTACTATTATGATATATAGACCTTTTCAGACATGGATACTTTTGCAACAGAGACTATAGCATAGGCGCAGGATATTTTTCAAGGGTATCCTAAGTGCATCTAGTTTAATCGATTAAACTGTATGAGAAAACATTATTTAAAACATTTTAGTACAAATAACGGGCTATATGGGTAAACATTTTTATAATAAGCAATTTTTTATTAAGCAATTTCTGGAATTAATACCATTTTTGCAATTTTTAGGAAAAAAATGTTATTTTAGACATTTAAAAAGGTCACGTGATTGTCCATTTGCATGTCATTCGTTATCATTTTTAAAGCAACAGAAGATGGCAAAGTCAAAATTCATCTACAGCATTTAGAAAAAAATCCCATACGATTCTCATTTTATGTAGGTCACTGTATTATACAGGGTGTTATTGAAATACACGTACATATTAAAATGGGGAATAGTATGTAATGACCAAAAACGATTGGCACCAATTTTAACTTCAAATTCTAAAATTTAAATATTGGGGAAGAGTCCCCTTTTCCGACCTACTAGTTTCCATATTTAAAAAAGTAAAATAAATCGAAATTGAACTTACCCATAGAAATTGCACTGTTGCCGTAGCAAAACCAATTAATTCAAAATAAAGTTTATTACAGTAATTGTTCAAAATGCCGTCCATTATTATTTACACACACTTGCAATCGTCTTTCCAAAGAACTTTGAACATTAGAAATTAGTCTTGGATTTTGTCGTAGTTCCTCGGCTACCGCATTAACTTTATTGGTTAATTGTTCAACACTATTAATAGGTTCATTATAAACCAGTTGTTTCATGTGACCCCACAAAAAGAAATCGCATGGATTTAAGTCCGGAGATCTCGGAGGCCACTTAGTAGGTCCATTTCTGCCTATCCACTTTTGAGGAAATCTAATGTTCAAAAACTGCCGTACTTTTAAATCAAAGTGAGGAGGAGCGCCATCTAGTACGTACCACATCCGTTGCCTTAATTGTAACGGTATCTCTTCTAGGAGTACTGGCAAAATATCTTCTAAAAAGTGGAGATATCCTGGCCCATTTAATCTGTTCGGGAGAACATAAGGCCCGATTAAATACTGATCTATTATGCCAGCCCAAACATTTATTGAAAATTTTCTTTGATGCCCAGTTTCCCTAATGGCGTGAGGATTTTCATCACTCCAAATATGCGTATTGTGCATATTGAACACGCCATCACGAGTGAATGAAGCCTCGTCAGTATACAATAATATTTTTAGAAAATCAGGAATATCAACACATTTTTGAATCATCCATTCACAAAACTCCACTCTCTTTTCTTCATCACCTGGATATAAGGCCTGGACTTTTTGGATGTGATAAGGATGTAAACCTTGTTCTTTAAGTGTCCGCCACACAACAAATGAGGACACTCCAATTTCAAGACCTAGTCTTCTACAACTTAATTGAGGCCGGTTTTCAACATCTTCCAATATTTCTTCTTCGGCCGCCAATGTTCTTTGTGTTCTTGTTCTCCCTCGATCTGCATTGACACTCTCAAATTTTCCATGGTCTCTTAGATGCTGAACAGTTGAAATAAACGTACGACAGTCCGGAATTCTCCGATTTGGAAACCGTTCGCGATACAGGATTTGTGCTTGCCGAGAATTTTCTCCAGCTGCCCCTTAAACCAGCACCATATCCGTTAGTTCAATATTCGTAAATAGTGGCATCGTAAAAAAATATTTAAAAGTAATCGTAACAACACTTTTTACCAACTTGGAAATGACGCGCTCGTGTTAGCCAGATTCGTAAATCAACTAAAATTTTAATAATCTATAGTTTTAAAAATGTATAGTTTAAAAACAATCATTTATCAAATATTCTAGTTTTTTGATAACGAGGGTAGTAAAAACCAGTCTTCGGAAATAGAAATTAATTCGAAAATCTTGGCAACATGGTTATTTCTTACAAGACTAGTTTTCTTATCATCTGACAAAAACTTGCATATTAATTACTGTTGATGTTTAAAATAGGTAAATAAACCTAATTTATATAGGTCATCCTCAACATATCAGTGAAGTACGTTTGTTTTAGAATTAATTTTCAAAAATTAATAACTCCCTTAATAAGGGGTATTTTTAAAAAATAATATTTTTCTACATTCAGTGGGGATCTGCGCAATACCCAGTTTTAATATGTACGTGTATTTCAATAACACCCTGTATACTTCAGTATAATACACTCTTCTAGATCCATAATTCAAAAATATATGCACGGCAATGCTACTGTTTTAGTACTGATTGAAGAGATGCGTGAATTGGATACAGCAGCCCATAAGAAATAAATTTATCGAAAAATCATAAGAGACCTTTTTTGTAGAGCGTTAAATTTTATATAAACATTCCAAACACAAAATTATTTTTTCCCATGTTAATTAAATGGGAAACTAAAATAAAAACAGCGACCTCTTAGAGATGAGCTGGAACGCCCAAATTTGGTGAGAATTAATTTTATATTAAATAGAAACATTTGAGAGGATAAGCACCCTAAATATAAGTTGAATAGAATATGATTTCGGTACCCATTTATTATTCAGATTTTAAATAAGAAGTAATTACATTTTTGATCTCGAAGCCAAACTATTTAAAATAAAATACCTGTCCCCCTTAGTCTACGAACACTTTAAATTATTGATATCAGTATTAGAAACTTATTAAAATTGAATTTATAGTAATAGAAATGCACAATAATTGGACAACTAAAAATCCTGTAACAATTTAGTACGGATGCAAGCAAAAAATTATTGTGTTGGTTACAATCGTAAACGGGAAGGGAGCCGGATACTTGGACTGAAGGGGCCGTCTTGTAATTTAGGAAAGTGATTGTTTATTTGTTTACATTTATAAGATTTATATTTTTCTGTAAACTATCAAATGTCAGTTGTGATATTTTTATCGATTCAATCGCGGCACAGGTCACAGGTCAGACGCCTCGCGTGACACACTGTCTGTTGCAGGTGTGACTATCCTGTTATCACAGACCGTGTTTTCTCTGCTGGTGGCGCATGTTATTACCCAGACGTCCGACGCTGTGCCCCTGATAGGTTAGAGTCTCGGTTCAATTCTTAACTACTTATGTTATTTTATTTGCAAACACACTGACTACTCCGGCGGGCAACGAATAAAGGCGGCCCTGTCTCTGTTTTTACCTTCACCAAATGTACTTCATTATTACTTTTCCATACATCCTGTATGGAGCCAGTTTTTAATTTAAATCTATTGCTACCTTGTTGATGACACAGTTGGTTGAATAGCAAAATATATATTTTCAAACCCAATGACTTTTTAGCATAAAACAAATTGCTCAATTTCTTTATTCCACCACAGTATCTAATTCTGTACCCCGGTGCCAGAGTATGGTAAGTCCAAAAACTTTTTCGGGAGAACATTTTTAATATATCCATTTTAGACTGTGGACTGTGGGCTTAGTGTAGTTAAAAATGAGCTATTTTTGTTATTTTAAAAGATACGCCAAAATTGAAAATATTAAACGATGCGCCGCAAAATTTTAAGTCACCTAGCATATTTATCTAAAATTTGACAAATTTGGACTTAACATAGTCTAGCTCCGAGGTACAGAATTGTATTTTCAAGAATAGAACAAAGCTCGTTAAAGATTTATTATTCTAAATTAATATGTGCAGATAAAAACATATTTAATTTTTTTAAATGTTTCGTAAATACAGAACCACCACCAACTTCTTTACTTGGAGCGAATTTTTTTTTTTCAATTAAAATTCCCAATTTTTTTTTGGTTAGTTTTCGCTCTCGTGGTTCAGGAATTTATTTCTGAATTATTTAAAACAAAAAAATACGACTTGGTTAAAATAAGTATTTGATACTATTTCGAGATCTATACACTCAAACAAAATATTGCAAAAGGTGAGTCATATGCGTGATCAATGACTGAAAATTTCAACGAAAAGTCGCCATAGGCTGCGCGCGGCGTATCAAATGTAAAAGAATTATTTATTTATTATTTGTTATCAAAATGTATTAAATTGCTTTGTTGAGGATGCGTTAAATATACATAGCTCAATAATAGTAATAGCAATATTTACTTTGACAATTGTTTCTAATACAAAAAATAACCTCCACTGCTTGAACAGGGATGAATCATCTTCTTCAATATTTTGTTCGAGTATTGCAGCCGGTTGCAACAGCGTTGAATATAATTTATATGCTCGATAAACATTAACAGAGGTTGGGATATTTAATAAATGGGGAGCTAACTTTCAAACACGAACTAGTCACCTTAAAAGGATTTTCCATGTAACATAATTAATTCTGATCTAACTAAGAGAAAATGAAGGTGAACATCGCTTTATCTCATTAATTTAGATGTCATAGATACTATTTTTAACAACCATTAAAAATATTTTATTGTATTTTATGTTCTCCGAATAACACTGAAGCCTATTAGCTTATTGTATTTTACCCCATGTTAGTTCATAGCACCCACTCTATCACTTTTGTACCTTGTACAAGTTTGTACAGATCCTTGGGTGAGTGGGTTCTATACGTTGTTGGATCAACCAGTATGTGTTTGGCCGTTTCTGGTTTCTTGTGACATAGTTGGCACATGAGTTCCCCATTGTACATGCCAATTTTGTTCAAGTGTCCCTTTACTGGGACGTGCCCAGTCATGAACCCTGTTATCACTTTCAACTGGTTCCTATTCATAAAGAGTAGTTCTCCAGTTCTTTTGGGACATGGTCTGCCTATGAAGGCTTTTCCATGTGCAACTATTGGGGTGCTTCCCCAATAGTTGATATGTTGTTCCCGAATCCAGTCGTTTATAAAACCCCAGACTGTACTTTTTGGTACTCCTGGTTTTGTGTCTGGTTCCGGTGTTTCTTCTGACCCTCTTTTTGCAAGTTCGTCAGCCTTTTCGTTGCCTTCGATCCCTTGGTGACCTAGCACCCAAAATACTTTACTCTATTCCGGCCTGCCAGTGTTCTTAGTTCTTCGATGCATTCCCATACCTGCCTCGACGTAACTTTCTGACTCGATATGGCCTTAAGTGCTGCTTAGCTGTCTAACATTATTTGATTATGCTGATTTTCGACAGCTCTTTCATTGTTCGTCTTTGCACATTGCAAAATTGCGTATACCTCGGCCTGAAATACCGAGGAATGTATTCCTATAGCATAGCTATGGAAAGTGTATTCCCTAATCTGTAAGCACCTAATCTTGCCTCCCCTTATATCACATAGTGAAGAGGTGGGAGTCCTATTAGTGCCTCCATTGCAGCTATGGGAGTTGTTTTCATTGCCCCCGTTATTCCGAGGCAGGCAAGTCTTTGTACCTTGCTTAGCCTCGTTATTGCTTTCCTTTGCTGTGTCTTTGGCCACCACACCAAAGCTGCGTATGTTATTATCGGTCTCATCACCATGTTATAAAGCCAATATACCATGTCTGGTTTTAACCCCCTTTTTTTCCAAAGGATCGCCTTGCCATCATTAACGAGGTTTCTATTCTCCTTGTGGTTTTTTCTAGATGCTCGTTCCAGGTAAGTCTCGAGTCAATCATAACCCCGAGATATGTTACCTCCCCCTTAAGCTGGATGCTTGTACCTCTTAGGTTTAGAGGCCCTAGTCCCTCCAATTTCCTCCTGCCTCTGTCCATTTTGTTACTATATTTAGAGCCTCTTGCATTCTTTTGTTACCATAGTAGTTTTCTTCCGAAGAAGTTTCTCTAATCTTCCAAAAACACGGTCGGCAGGGAGGAAACTATGGCCTCGAACAGGAAATGTAATGATCATCTCTTTGATAGGACTTTGGTGGATTGAAAGGAAGTACATTAATGTGTGGATAACAACTCGTTCGTAAATGAACGTTTTTGATTTTAAAATTAAATAACATTAAGATGAAACTTGCCAACGCGCGCAGAACCTGGATTTCAAAAATATGGACCAGCTCGCGTTTGAAATTTAGCTCCTCAAATGTTCTTGCATTCTAATATAAAGGACACCCAAAAAAATCAATTTTATAAGTACATATTAATTTAGAACAAAACCTTTTCCCGAGTTCGTTCCAAGAAATTGGTTTAGTTTGTTTTTTGTCTAGGTAATATCTGAAAAAAATATACAATTTTTATCTTTTAACTAGTGTGTCATCAATAAGAGCTTTATGGTTAGTTTTTGACTGCCTGTTCGATTTGACTTTTGGAAATAATCAACGGGTGTCACCTGAGTTTGAAACGAACGCCTCTGTAAACTTTAAGGCTTTTGTTAAATAACTCAACAAGGATTCATCCTAGTAAAGACCATTAATGTTTAAAAACTTTTTTTGTAAAATAGTACCTACCTACTTATTTTGTTTTGATAATTTTTACTACATATTTCGTTATCGGTACATCGCAGATTAAAAATGGTTATTAATAGTCTTGTATAGCATAAAATTTAACTTATTTTTAATAGCGTGACAAACCCGTTAATGATTTCCAAAAGTAACGAATAGGAAAAAAGATGTTTAGCCAACCATCATCTTTATTTCTGGCGCGTAGATTGATAAATTATTATTTTTTTTTAATATAATCTATATAAAAACAAATATTTCTGCTATCAGAATCATTTCAAATTGTTCCAACCATATCATAAAATTGTTGAAATTGTGCCAGTCTGTTATTTCATGTCGAATTTAGTTTGTTGATGCAACGATTCAATTTTTGGGAGGCAGGGCCGTACTTTGCATGCTCTCGACTGTAACAGCACTTCGCCCAGCCACAGCTACAGTACAAGTACACAACTAGTCTGCAGTCTCTTACAGCTAGTGCTTCTCTTTACTGTGTTGGGGTGAATGGTTGGCTACTGCGACCGAGGCTTAAATTTTTCAACAAATAATCCTAAATATTGAGCAGATAATCAAGTAATTTTTAATTAATAACCATATTAACTTCCTTTTATCCTATTTATACAGATCTTTACTTTCTTATGAACCTATTATCACCAACCAGTTGCTTTTTTCTTTAGATCCTAGAAGTCTCCACTTTGCACTTATTCTACTGGTTAATAGGTGACATCTAGATAAGTTCGGAATATCCCAAATAGCCCGTTTGGTGGATTCTAATCGCCATTACTTTAAAATTTAATACATTTTAACCAACTTACATTAACCAAAACGAACAGAATTGTACTGGAAAGAAATAATATGTTATTCTGCTCTCATAGTTTCTATAAGTATTTTTACTATGAGATTTTTTAGCACAAATTCGTTATACATTATTTTCAAGACGCATCTGTTATCGTAAATATTTTTTTAGTAAATCCAACAAAGTAAAGATAATAATACTAAGTCCAATTGATTTCCCACTCTCTATATCTTCATAATTCGGTAGATATCCTTGCTAGTATTTAACTTTTAAGTTATTTTTTGACATTTGAGGCGTCGAAAATGATAAATCGCTAACCTGATGACTAATTTATGCAACATTTAAAACACCTTAGATACCCTACTCATTGAAGTATTTTATACTCGTCTACAGCCTGTCCGAAATATTGCTTGTCCTACATAAAAGTCTTGCAAAGTGCAAAGTGGTGATTTCGAGATATCACGAAAAAATTCCTAGTTTCTTAAAATCCTTCGCCCCTTGGAACCCAGCGTACCTTCCTTTCATCACCCGTAGTAGTAGGGTTACAGGATGGGCCATGCAAACTTCCAAATTTAATTTTCTTAGTTGCTCACTCAGACTCGCTATCTAGGGTGCGCTCGACGATTCACTCTTGACTGCCAAAGACCTTCTCACCTCCAAGTATCAAATGGCTCTGTCCCACTAGGATTATCAATCTGTATGTTTTGTTGTTGACATGTTTTTGTTTCCTTTATTGTTTGTACTATTTGTCTTACTGATTCTGTTTTGATTTTAATTTATTTTTTATGACTCGTTACCTCCTCGTCAGTAGTGCTACTTATATGTAAGTACACAGTACAAAGGATTTAATGGGGATCTTCATTGAGACCACACAGAGCTTGTTATCAAACTATTATAACTTTTATTTCACGAAAATATTTCGTTAGCCAGTAGAGAGAGTCAATTAAATAGAAAAGCAGTTACTTGTTTTAAATAATTTAATTCAGAATTGTTCTTTTTACTTTGTATATCCAGTTCTAGGAATAATTTTTTGAACAGTTGAGTTGATATTTTTGTCTATTTTTGCAGAATTCCAAATGTTTCTCAATCAAATATGGTATTTTAAATTTTTTACATTCATTAATATTGTTAAACAAGGCTCTAATATATTCAACTATTTCATTTTAACTGGTTCTCTATCTCAGCTACTTTATGGAAAATCTGAACCATCCTAGATACAAATTTTAAAGTAGAAAAGGAATTAAACTGAAATTCAACTTAAAATACTAGTTCTATTTGCTCATGTTTCATATTAAAATACTCCTTCACTTCATTTGCGTGCATGATTTTACTGTCTCTCCCACTGTTTCAAGCAAATATGGACTCCATCTCCACAATACATATAAAGTTATAACAGAACAAATAGTAAAACTGAAAGTGGCAAGTAAGATTCATATCTACACCGACAGTTCTAAAACAAAACTAGGCTCAGGATGTGGAATATACTCCAGGTCTTTAAACCTAAACATAAAATGGTCTGTGTAGTTAAAACCGAGCTGACGAAGATTTTTATAGCAACAAAAGAAATTACCAGAAACAATAATACTGGAAGGAACATGCTCATCTATACAGATAGCAGACAAGTTCACCCCGGACAGGCCACGAATTTACTCAGGGTTAGTACTAGAATGTTACGAACCTTTGGCCTAGTGTCCATCAATAAAGGTCTTAAAATAGACCAAAGGTCACGACACATCGAAAGATAACCATCCTGCTAATTCACTAGCCAAAAAGATAGCCAACCGAAATACTTTTTGGACCTGGACCTTCTATTGGACAAGCCTAATTAAAGAACATTCCCTTGTGAAGGGGTGCGAACAAGATGAGACCATGTACAAATCCTCTACTTTCAAAAATATTGACACACCCATCTGAAAAACTTTACAATGAAACGTTAGTTTTTTTACTTTTGAAGTAACACTAAATTTCACTTTTCTGAAACGAGGAATATTCTTAATACATTACAATACCAGAAAAAAAATTAATTCAAAATAAAAACCAGATTAAAAATATATTTTTTTACTATCGAACGTCATATTAATATTGAACAGCTAGAAACTAAAAATATTAATTATTTATTAGTAACTTTTTCTTGTATATATCTTCTTAGATGGTATTGTCTCTTCTGTAGAGTTCTTGTACGATTTGAAATATCCAAATCCCAATGAAACCGCATAAAATCCTTTGTATTGTATATGTAACTTAAACTATCACATATTTTATGTCACTAAACTAAAAACTATTAACGACACTAATAAATAACAACATAAATGATTATTCTAATAATACAGTCTTTAAAGGGGTAATTTTCAGTTTGATAAAAGAAATTCTTAACAAAAAATTTTCATTTTTTTTTCTATTTCTGTCCTCTGCTTACTATTACGACACTGCCGTCACTGTTTTTCCCGATTGCTGATAAATCGTTGTTATAATATGTAGCTTCATTATCCTGTCAAATTATTCTCTTGATTCACATAATCATTATCAGGAAAAGCCTTTAATATTACTTGTTAATCATCAGGAACATGGACATTTCAGTCATGTCTCTCCCTTAAAGGTTATGGGCTCAGTTCAAGGGCAACTCCATGGGGGGCTATGGGGGCCATATCCCCCCCCGAGATGAAAATTTTTACGATTTATAGGTCTTTTATTTAAAAAAATATGCTAAAAAGGGAATAACTAAAGGCAATGGCCCCCCCGAAAATTCGTCGTGAAGGCGTCCTCGACTCAGTTTTGAGACATATTCACGAATTTAAAGAAGTACTAGATACTAAGTACAGATATCGACTAAGATTTTTGTCATTTCAATTCGTATTGTTAACATTACAGTGCTTTCAGCAGTTCATCTGCCACTAGGTTCCACAGTAGAGGAGAAAGGAACCACCCTGTGGGCATCCCCTGTGAATATTCACCTGCACGGTTTCACTGAACATTTGTGTCTGTACTTGCCGTCCGCATAACATGTCTTTTATCCACCAGCAGATGGTGTCTTCTATTCCATGTTTGCGAGCAGCTGCTACCATTGATTTAAAGGAAGTATTATCAAAAGCTCCTTTTATGTCAAGAAATGCTCGTAAGACTATTTCTTGGTTACTGAGTCCTCCCTCTAACTTGGTTTAGGTATGAAGACAACTCTGCTTTGTTTCCAGGTATTTGGTACATGTTTATGCACCAAACTTGCCCTGTAGAGCCTACAAATATGCGGGACCAGCGTTTCTATTGCCTGTTGCAAAAGCACAGGCAGTACCCCAGTGATTTGTATGGATTGAAGGTTCATATTGCCCATGTTACTGTCTCTGTTGTAACTACCTGTTTAGCAGTTTCCCACTCTTGGCTGGAGAGCCTTTTTTTAGAGTCCCCGTTCGTGTGGGTTTGGTTTGCTGCATTCGAGTTTGTTGTGCAATCAGGGGAATGGGTTTTAAGAAGTAGTTCTAATGTTTCCATTCCAGTTTTAGTGTAGTCCCCTGTTTGGGTTTTTAAAGTCCCCACAGGGTTTATTAGATTGTTTGCTAGAATGCGGTGGAGTCTGCATCCTTCAGTTATATTTTCAATTTCCTGAGAGAATGTTCTCTATGAATCCCTCTTAGATTTCCTAAGAGCCTTACATATCGCTGATATAGAGTCTAAATAAACAGGTGCTTCTTGCAATAAGCAACACTGATTCTACCGAGTCTTCTTTAATATCTAGATGCGTCAAAAGAGATGCACCTTTGTACATACAAGTGTATTGACAAAATCTTACACAGTTGCACTCTTCCCAATGGTTTTCGTGTCTTTGTTTTATATCTCCATGATCCGTTTAGCTTTATTAACGACAAAGTTTTCTTGGTACAATATCCCTTACTATCTACCGTAAACCAGTCTTATTAGATCATTCTTCCAGTGATCTCTATCCAGATAGATATTCAACTTCTCCATTTCGACCGGTAGCTTGGTGCATTTGAGCGTTCGTATATTAAATTATTGACGCTTGCCGCATAGGTTCAGATCCCACAGCAGACCATCGCAGATTTTTTATTAATTTGCATGGTTTGCTATAGGATTTGATGGGAGTAATATAATTTTTGTTGATACGACGTGCAGAGTAATCCCAGTTGTTTATGATCGTAGATTTGAAGGTCAAAATAGTGTCAATAAGTTTTGTTTCTATTAAAACACAAAAAAGTAAGGCAGAAACGTTAAATAGGCAACATAAGGGTTGTTCAATGATTACATGTTAAATTCTTCTTAATCAGATATTCGCCAAATGACAAAAGATGGAACTAAAATAGCAATGGTGGGATGTTATATTTTTTGTTTCGAATTTCTTTACCCATAAAGACTGATCTAAACATCCACGATCTCTTCTTACCGTATAACTCAATATAAAATAACGAAGATAAACCTGAACGTGTGTAATAAAATGGATTTTTGGTTTTTGTCGTGCATAGATTGGCAGTACGTGGCGGCCATAGTGCGAAACACTTAAGACGGATCAGATGCACTAAAAATGCGTCTTGTCTTGACTTCTTGGCTCTTGGCACGCACAGATCGAAATCGAATTCTTCAATGCCAGGGCTACCACGTCAGGTAATCTTGCACTATAACGAACCAAATGCAAATTTAAACAACTTTTTAAAAACATATGCACTTAGATTTAATTATGTAAATAGCCGATTCGAATTTTTCTCACCTTTCTGTTTTTTTGCCTGTAATTTAAATATAAACATCGGCCAGTAGAAAATGCGAGAAATCTTATATTTAGGGGCATTATAAGCTAATTTTATACGAACATTTTTTTATTATTTGTGCGAAGGAAATATTAATTATTATGGTGCAATTTAATTCAAGATTCAGTTCCCATTCTTATTTTATCCATCTCCTACATTAATTCTTACTGTCATACTTAAATAATTATTATATTATTTTTATTGCATCCTCCTCTCTAGCCATTTTACTCTGTATTGCATCTTTTTTAAAATAATGTCTTCTACTAGGTTTCTTTGTCTATATTCGTTTTTACCAAATTTCATCGATTCTAATATTTGTCTGATTATAATCTTTTTCTAAACAATTCATACTTTTTCCTGTTTTTTCTTGATGCCCAATTATCGTTTTTATTGACCCTTCTCTTATTTTTCTCGTTATACAGGGTGTCCCTTTCCAATTTTTTATAGATAGAAAACAAAAACCAAAATACTATTTTTCTGTGACGATAAAACGTTCGTAAGCGTGATTAAATATGAGGAATCAACAAATATTTTAACTCCATACATTTTCAAAATGGTATTTAGGTTTTGTCGTCCTTCGGCTTCCTCAATACGTCCGTATGATGTTGGCAAGTTGTTTGGTAACACCCTGTATATACCAAGGACTTATTTAAACCAATGATGGAGTTTCCTACAAAAATTATATGGACTAGTATCATTGAGCATTCAGTTAGCAGGTCACTTAATTTTATTTTAAAAGTGAATTTTATGCTGGTATAAAACGATCTATAGTAAACTTAAAATGTATAGCATAACTCTCAAAATGGTTTTCGCAAAATTGAGAAAGGCCTCTGCTAGCTAGTGTACCTAATTTTTTCGATAAAGTAGAGTAGATTTTTTAAATTGGTATAAAATTTGCTTAAAATGAACCTAATTATAACGTATACAAAATTAATCATCAAAATATTATATTGAACCTATTTCTAAAACTAGTTGAATGATAGGTTTTAGATCGAAAAATTTTTGTCTGATTGGATTTGTTTTTCGCAACAGTGCATTTATATACAAAACATAGGGCTTGATTACCTCTGCTTCATATATACTCCATCCTTATAGATTTTCTACATATATTACTACCATATTTCTATTAGTTTGTCAATTTTTTCAATAAACCTACCTCATGATATGTACACTTTAATCAATTATCCTGTCATTTGGAGCAAGCCAACAATTTTCCTTGTAACTTTAGGCTACACTATTTATTTATAAAAATAAGTAAGGCTTATCGGTTTTAAAATAAAGTTTGTAAATGTATACCTATATCCCAGACCAATTCATCCAAGCTCTATCTCATAAACGATTTGGACGAAGCGTAGAGAATCTTCTGATACCATCTCCCACTGCTAATTTCTTTCCAAGCACTTTACAACTGCCAACTTTACTCAACCCAGCACTTTTTCTTTCCCTTCCTGAATCTGTGAAAGCACTCCTCTAATTCCCACATTACTCCCATGAGTATCCAGAATAAATTATCCCTCTGGTAGTGGGTAGCCTAATATTGCTGCTGTAGTTAACTGCTTCTTTATCGTTTCAAAGGCATTTTGGAAGTCTTTATTACTACTTCTATAAGTCGCTTAGCAATATCTACAAACTTCCTTATACATCTTCGATAGTATGTACAGAGCCCAAGAAAACTTCTTATTTGATGTTTAACAGTTGATTGTGGCCACTCTTTGATAGAAGCGACTTTTCCTTATCTACACGCCATCCTTGCTGACTATATGACCCAGGTAATTGACTTTAATTTGAAATAACTGACACTTTTTGGAGTTTAGCATCAGTTGGACAGCTTGTAGTTTTTTAAAAGTTTTTTGTCACTTCAATTGGTGGCTTTTAGAGTAATTATACAAATACATTGACAACTTCCAAACATGGTCAGATCAATTACAATTATTACAATTTTGTTAAAAATACTCTAATAAGTTTAATTTTATTTCCAATTTTACATCTTTATGGTTATGGAGTGATTGTACAAATACATTGACAACTTCAAAACATGGTCAGGTCAATTACAATTTTGTTAAAAATAACTGAAACTTCTTGGGGTTTAGCATCAGTTGGACAGCTTGTAGCCTTTTAAAAACATCTTCAAAGTTCTTTAGTTGTTCATCAAATATCTTCCCAAAGATTATGATGTAGTCTAAATACACCAGGCACATTTTTTTATGGATACATCTTCAAAGTTCTTTAGTTGTTCATCAAATATCTTTCCAAAGATTATGATGTAGTCTAAATACACCAGGCACGTTTTTTATGGATACGCTAGACGTCAATTTAGGTAAATTTGTTGGAGGAAGAGACATGGAGATTATCATCTGACAGGTTGATCTGATGGAGCATTTCAGGCTTTATTTTGGTTTTAAGTTAGCACGGGTTTTAGAGATATTTTCTTCATCTCGCTTCAAATTTTGAGCGTGTTTAGACCTGGAAGGATATTTAGTATTGCCTCTTCTTAATGTATAAGCAAAAATGATTGAAAAACACTTATTCTGACTTTTTTAATTTAAAAGTATATTATTAAGATTTTCTATGACTGTAAACTTAAAAATCATGCATTTCGTTACTGGCAGAAAAATTGAAAGGTAAAAAAAAACGAATCGATTAATATTTTAAAACATGCATTTAGAGAAAGCTTTGCCTCTTTCCTAATCTTGTTCTATAGCTTTCATCCCATCTGAAACCCGAAATAAAACTAATGCTCAATGCCGGAATTAATTATTAAAATTTTTAATAACCAACAACGACTGGTTTAAAAATTATAATGCAAGTGCAGACAGTGCCGCAGTTAAGCTTTGTTATATTTACTTTGTTTTACTAGAAATACAAGGGCATTTAATTTCTTTTTTGTTTTTTATATATTAATTTTTTTATTGTTTAAAACTCTAAAAATAGTGGTTAGAAAGCTTCTGGAAAAAATCCAATAACACTGTAGGTACAAAAATTAAAATATATTATCGGGGATAATTGCAAAAGTTTTGTTTTTCGAATATTTGTTTCAAAAAAACAACCCTTTTTGTATAACAATTTAACGGAACGATTTTGGGGCGTCAGTTCTTCAAATCAAATAGCTTTCATGCAGAAAGCTCGAGTTAAGAAAATGAAAATTTGTACTTTTTATTACTATAAAATATTCGTTGTAACAATGGTAAATATAATACAAAATCTAATTAAAATCTCACAGAATGTTGAAAATTTCAGATATTGCAGTCTCTTTCAACGTACCGAACAAAATGACATAAACTGTCTCCATATACCTACTTGTTTTGTCATTTATTGTGTCCTTAGGTATACTATTATTCATATTTAATATCACCAGCTGTAACATCATATTTGTTTTATTTTTATAGTCCGTTTTATTAATTTTTAGAGCTAGAGCTATCCAAATTTAATAGATACAATTTAAAAGGACGAGCGGTATTTGAAAAGATTAATTTTTAAATTATTTTGCATGAAAAAGACACATTAAACATATTTGGAGTAGGTCTTGTAGATCAGTCTTTATATGCTACAAAAAAATATCTGGAACAGTTATAGCACCACGGTTCATTGTACTCAGTTTTTACCTTACATTAAATTAATAATAGTTGCTTCTAATACCTGCCTTGTTTGTAGAATATTCTGCGATTTCAAAACTGAGGATATTACTGTATAAATTTCAAAATATTTTTGACCTTATTTTTTCATATTTTCACTAAGTTTTTTCCCGAAGCTTCCAACCAGCATCACTCTACAGGTTTAATACAAAACAATATTAATGTGACATTTTAGACATTGAGATTTGCACCTCTAGCACCAAATGTTGAGTTATTTTTTGGGAGAAAAGGTTTTTAAAGCCTAACAAAGAGTCGCATGGTACAGGATTTTTGTTCTAAATTCTCATTGCATGTTTGTCTTTTACTGAAAATAGTTTGTTTAAATAAAATTAGATACTGGTGAAAAATGAACTTACCTAATTTATTTTAATCCAAAATATTGAACAAATGTAAACGTATTAAATAAGATTTTTGTTGTTTGAGGGCCATCATTATTGCTATTTTAAATCCACGAAAATGAGCATAAATTACATTTTTTTCATATGGATAATTTGTTGCTTTTTTGTTCTAAATTTTTCGTGTAAAAAAAATTTGTCGCTCATCCCCTTTTTAAAATAAACCCCAGTTAATGCTTATTTTAATGGAAAATCAGCACTACCAATCACGAAAATGAGCATAAATTAAATTTTTTGTATAAATAATTTGTTGCTTTTTTGTCATAAATTATTTTTTCCACTATAAATTTTTGACAAAAAAGACGAAAAATTTTCCATATAAAACAAAATGCTATTTATGCTGTTTTTTGTGGTAACTTTCCATCAAAATTAGCATTAAAAGAGGATTATTTCAAAAAGGGGAGGAACGACAATTTTCGACAAAAAAAAAACGACAAATTATAATATAAAAAAACGTAATTTTTGCTCATTTTCGTGAAGTCTTTTTGTTTTGTTGAATATTTTGGATGACGCAATTTGTTGCAATCTAAAGTTCTGATTAATCCCCTTTTTACTTCTTTGAGGTCGTTTGATAACCTCACCGTTATAATGAACATTCAGAAAAATCCTCACTCTACTATTCCTTTTACGATCCTTTGTTAGACTATTTTTTTTACTTTTCATAATCTTTATGTTCTTTGAATTATAATTTTAATAAGGGAATTGATTTGTTATTCTTTGTTTTGGAATTATATACACGCATATTATACATACAGTATCGGCTATTGGACACCTTTCAATAGAGAGTTAGCATTAGCGCGAGCTGGAAACGAATAATATTAACGTTGCCTTGTGCGCTGTGTAATGTGAACAAATACACGGCGACATTTATATATCCCGCGCAGCAGGCTGCCTACTTTGATATTATTCGTTTCCTGCTCCACTAATACAGTCTGTTCGCTATACTTACGCGGGTTTTGGATTAAAATTTTTATGAGTATTTCCAGGTAAGTACCCGAAAGTTTGACCTGTTCTTTGGGGAAATATCAACTGGTTAAATGAAATGAAAACTAATGTACAACTTTTTAATTAAATAATAATGGAGAATCTTTTGTATAATTGAGAGCAGAATTAAACTTATTCATTAATGGAGTCTAATGGGGCTATTATAAACCTAATAATAATTTTATATTACACTTCACACAGAAAATATGGTCTATGTATAATAAGAGGGTTATTTAGCTCAAATAAAATATTTTATAATATAAAAATTTGTTCCATGTAGAGAATTTCAAATGAAAAATAAAAAAATAGAACTTGCCAACAAAAATGAAAATCAGTCATTATCATCCAAAATATTATAATCGTCATCATCATCACTGTCATCACCATTAATTGTTATTATGATTGGACTTATTTCGTTTATTTTATTTTCACGAATCCACCAATCTTCTATTAGTTTCTCGCACTTGGATATACAGTTCCGCCACACTTCTGGAGTTGCAATTGAAAGTGCTTTTCGCCAATTTTCTCGAACTGCGTCGTCACTATAACCATTAGGCCCAATATGGTTGTCATAATATTGTTTTGCTATTCCCCATATATATTCGATGGGATTAAACTGGCAATGATACGGTGGCAGACGTAAAACTTGATGACCGTAACTTTCAATAATCTGATCCACAACAAAGGTTTTTGGTTTTGCGTGTATATTTGCCAAGCGTAATAATTCTGATTTTAATATATATTGAGGAAATGGTATATGTTCCTTTGTCAACCATTCTTTAATTTTATCAACAGTCCAAGAATTCGTTGGACTTTTGTTTAATACTTCAGAATGGTAAGGTGCATTGTCTAAAATAATTACGCTGGGCTCACTTAAACCTGGAAGAAGTTTTTAATGCAACCATTTTACAAACATTTCTGTGTTCATATTATCGTGATAGTCACTGGATTTTGATTTAGATGAAAATATTAAATTAGCACCTTCTATAAAACCCGGTTTCCCTCCTGCATGTAAAATTATGTGTCGCTTCCCTTCTTCATCGGTATATTTGATGGACTTTACGTTATCATCTTGCCATATTCTCTTGGTTGCACCCCTAGAAAATATCCATGTTTCGTCTAAATATATAAAATTTGCCCCTTCTTCTTTAAATTTAGAATATTTTCTTAGAAAGTTAATTCTCTTGTGCACGACAGAACTTCTTTCACAAAGGGCCTTTCTGTTATCCTTCTTTTGAAATTTGAATCCCAAGTTATGTATCACTTGCCATAGACTTGTTCTGCCAATGTCGTCAAATTTTATATCTATTAATTCCGAGAGAATTGTATTTAAGGTCACATGTTCCTTGTCCTCATTCGAAAATGGTATCACGAATTTCAAATTTCTTTCCATCTAGAATATCTTTCGTTTTCGTTTTGCGGTGATCTTCTTTCGGCAGTTCACTATTGTGATTTTGTAATACTCCTCTTAATTTGGTTTCATTAATTCCTAGAGCATCGCATACGCGTTGTTGTACAGACATTACCGATTTTAAAGGACCGCCATTTTCTTTTTCATCCGTAAAATACTTATGTACGCTACAAATTAGACTATCTACATCTAACACACGTCTAGGCATTTTTTAAAATTTCCACTAAATTTACAATATACATACAATGTCAACACTTGCAAAGAATCAATTCAACTGCAATATTTGTAACAAATTTAGTACCTATCCTAATGTTATTTTAATTTAAATCTGACCATTAGGGCAATTTTACCTAATTTCTTGGGAAGAGGCTTATTGGAACTGGTTGTCAATGACTAATTTGCATAATTTTGTTAATCCGAAACCCGCGTAAGTATAGCGAACAGACTGTACTAACTCTCTGTAGTTTTCACTTGTGACATTCGCAAAACGTATTAGAAAACAATGTATACATGTGTGTATAATATACATTTGATGTTTCATATTTTTCTAATATCTATTGCTTTGATACGGCCCCTTTTCTACAATGTATTTTTATTGAAGAACCATTACATTCCCAAAAAGTTGGCGTTTGGGTTGGAATATGTCGAAAAAGATTGTTGGATTCCATTTTGATTACGATTTCAATATTAAATAAATTTGTTTTCAGTAAGATTTTGATGCACTAAACTTTATTTACAGTGAAAACGTCTAATAATAAATGTCATTCTGTAGAAGTAGCTAAAATAAAAACTTCCATTGTGATTTTTCTTGATTACTCGTTACATTCTTCTTACTTTTCCATTTAATTTAATTATCTAGTGTCCATTACTTTTTTGTTCTGTTATTTGTCCATTGGTGCAATAATCATCATCTTCTTCATAGACTTAAATGGAAGCTATTTACATGAAACTTTCACATTTATCAAATCCAAATAAGAACTTAAAAATTAATATGTCCTTCTATTTCTATTTCGCGGATTTTTCAATACATTATAAAGATAAATTGATGTCTATTGACTTACGGCACTGCTGCTACTCATGAAACAACCTCGGCCTGTCAACAAGCTCATGTGAAATTCATAGAGGAGGGTACGACAGTAGTACGTGGAAACCTTAGTAAATAGTTAAATTTCATGTGTAAGCTTGCCGCGTGAGTGTGTGTATTCTAGATTATAATTATTTATATTTGGAATTAGAGGAAAGTTGAGTGTACATAATGTAGAATAATTCATAACATTCAGAGTGTGGTGTGTTTTGCTTGACATATTCCATATTGTTTCATTTCAATGATTGTACATAATTTTATATTTTTTTTGTAGAGATTAGTGTAGCTCGTTAGATGTTTTCTTTTGTTAGTCAATATGTTTAGTGAAAATGTTAACTGGATGGATGTTGCAGGAACCTACTTCAACTGTATTATGTTTATGGTGGCTTCATCTGTAGTTCTTACAGTCGTAGTCTTGAATTACCATCATCGAACAGCTGATATCCACGAAATGCCTCAATGGGTAAGTTTATTTCTAGTTTTTCATAAACATAAAAAATAATATTTGCAATAATGGGTATTACTTTCTCGGATTATTTACGACTACCTATACTCGAGCTTTAAACACATCCTCGGTAGTAATACACTTTATTGAACTAATGGAATATTTTAAATATTTTTGTGAAACGTAAAACTTTAAAAATTGTACATGGCACTCTATTAACAAAAAACATGATTGTTTAGAGAAAGTTTAAATATATTTTAATTAGTTACCTATCACCATTTTGTAGATTTCGTCCTCCCTTAACTAATTTTCTAGTTCTTCGAGTTCTATTTCTGGCCTTACACTTACAAGGATTCTTCCTATACATTATTGTAAGTCAATACATGACTATAATATACCTTTATTTTTATATAATAAATACAACTAGACCATGTAATTACACATTAGCATTGGTATTACAATAATATTAATATTTATGGTTAAATAAATAAATAAATAAATTGATAAAAATTATTATAAATAGAAAAACATTTTCAACGTTTCCGCCAAAATTTAAATATCAGTTACCTAGTAAGGTAATCCACCAAATTTTTAAATTTAATATTTTTTCACTGTAAAATTATTTAGCATCAATATTGAGAAACATCGTTTTCGCTGGGAAGTGATAGTTTTGACAATACAGTGACAGTAATCTAGGTTTGAATTTGAATTTTAAATAATAGTAATAATACCCTTTTAAGGTAAATATTTAAGATAAAATTTAACTGTAGTTGGATCTGGGTTTTTGTAAAAAAAAGCTAACCCCAATATCAATAAATGTCAGAAAATGGGTTTTGAAAAATAATGAAAATAAGTTAATGCACAATAACCTTATTTTAAAACAGTTTTTTTGTTTGAATCATTGAAGTATGTTAAGACTCACTTACATTTGATGAGTTTCTTCCAAAATTTTAGATTGTGATGGTTCACTCTGTATTTAAAATAGTTTTAGTCCTTTGATGGGTAATCATGAATTATTCACTCAATATTGTATTTTTTTATTAAATATAACAGATTAAATAGAAAAAATTTCAGAACTTAGAATTTCTAACCCTTTTTGTCGCCATGTCAACATCTTCTATTACACTAACGAATTGCGCACCGGGTTTTATAATCATCTGAATTTTGATATTTACTCCGGAATACCTTTTTCTTAATTCCCTATCTAATCCTCTACCGGTCTCATCAGTCAGTATCAAAATTTGCCTAGGACTCTTTGTAAAAGTTACACTTAACACATTTTTTGGACTAAATATCACTTCTTTCTGATTTTTTAGTTTTTGCAGCGCATTTTCCATATATTTGTTTGAAGCTTCTAGTTTAGAAATTTCGTTCTCTAAATTTGCCAACTTCTTGACATAATACTTACTAATTTTCTTTGCATCATTCTGGAGTGTTTCATTTTCTTTTTCTAAAATGCTTATCGTGGTAACCATATTTTTACTTAATTTATTCAGATCATCAATGTCCTTATTCAATTTCAACACAGCTTCATCTTTTATGATAAGTTTTTCAGAATATACAGTATTTAGTTTTTCGTATGAATCAAACTTTAATTTTAAATTTTCCATTTCTTTTAATTGATTTGAAAGCTTTTTAATGAATTGATCTTCTTTAAAACATACGGGGCTTCCTTTTGTAAAACATCTGGCGAAGACCTGTATTAGCCTTTTCATTATTATTATTATCCTCCCTCACTACTAAGTATTTAAAGTTTAATAAATACTTTCAGATATTGCTTAAGTTTAAACTTGCTTTCTTTTATATTATTTATATATTTTCTAATAAAACATATCTTTCCAGATCAAATCTGTCTTTCTGCAATGGTTACCATGGATCTTAGGAATGAGCCGACCCGGCAAGAAACTAACTCGCAAGACAATACTAATGAATAACCGAATGAAGGAAATGGAATTGAAAGAACGATCTTCAAAAAGCCTCTTGGCTAACGTATTAGACATCGATGACGATTTCCGGAACATTACAGGTACTACTAGCTCAGCTGGGAACAACGCCACCACTACGACGAACCTAGGTCCGGGCTTCATTAGGCATCCCACAACAATAGAGGACTCGAACATTTTGGGTACCGGCACCTTCCAGCGTGACCTACAACTCATTCTAAGGGAATTGCAATTCATTACTAATAGAATGAAGAAGGCGGACGAAGAAGCAGAAGTAATAAGCGATTGGAAGTTTGCCGCCATGGTTGTAGATCGATTCTGCTTGATTATATTTACGTTGTTTACTATTATTGCTACAGTGGCGGTGCTGTTATCAGCGCCACACATAATTGTCCAGTAAATTGATCTAATGTGAGAATTCTACGAAGGCAAGGACATCGATTTACATCTTCGATTTCTGGATTTAAACATCGCCAACATTAGTTTTATCAAAGATGTCTGATTACGAGAACACCACAGACGCACTACGGACACGGACAAATATAGACAATGAATGTTTATTGTGATAAATCAGCAGATTGTGGCGACAGTTCGGCACTCGAGCATTTCGAATGTGCAATGTGCCTTCCTGTGGAACATTCACGAGCTCTAATCCAACTAAAAGGCAGGCACTTATGTGCACTTTTTGCTAAACGCCTACTCGTAGGTACACTATACTGCTGTAGGGCCGTAAGACACTTCCATCTGTCAACATGTCAAAACATACAAAAATCTATAATATGTACTATTGTACTTCCATTGAAAATTGTTTAAGTTTTGTCGTTGTTGCGTTATCGACGACAATGAACGGACTTTGGGCACACTCTCGTGTTCGATATCTATTCCAGTCAATAGAGTTTAATCACAGAACATATAAAAAGCCGATACATATGCACAATTTACTTTATTTTTGATTCCTATCGTGTACACAAATTGGTTTCTGCACAGACATTGTTGTTGGTGAATATGCTCAGTATAAATGGCAAATCTATACAGGTTTGGCACGAGTTTAAATATTATCAAGTATATAACAAATTATACAGCTCTACCACAGAATGCTCTCGTTAATTGATGAATGTTGATACAGGAACATGAACCCTTAAAGGGATTAGTTGCCAAGATACAGGGCGTTAAAAGATTTAAATCAAAATTCATTGCCATAAACCAAATATTTTTCAAATTTGGTCTACCAAGATCTTGTCAAATACAAGAACTATTAACAATTTGATACGTGCTTAATAGATTAGGATTTAGGAATATTGAGTCGTTACATATTATGTAAGTACATTAGAACGGTCGTTAAAAATTAAATTCTTTCCGACGCCTTAAAAAACCTTTCTTTTGATGAAAAAATACGGGGGATTTTTTTTAAGCAATCCGATTGAAGTATATTTTTTCATACAAACGTAGTTTTTCAAAATATCTCTTAAAGTAGACGGATTTGAGAAAAAATCTGAAAAATTTTATTTTATGGAGTTAATGAGGGTATTTTTGAGAATATCTCCACAATTATGAACTTTATGAAAATATCAACCGAGTGCAATTTTGTAGGAAATAAAAAGGTCTAGTTTAATTTTTTCATAAAGTTCATATTTATGGAGATATCAATAATAAACTCATTAACTCCAGAAAAACAAAATTTTCACATTTTTTTCTCAAATCCGTATACTTTAGGAGATTTTAAAAAAAACTACGATTTTATGAAAAAATAAATTTCAATTTTGTTGTTCCCCCGTCATGATCGACTACTTTTAATTAGTTTTCATTTTTTAATCTGTGTATTTGTATTCTGGATACATATTTAGTATTGATTTTTAGATCCCTTTTAAAAATAATAAATGAAGTTTTAGTTTTTATAATTTCAGGTAATGCGTTATATAATTTTGGTCCAAGATATAGAAAGCTTCTCTGTTCTATTGACTTATACATAAGAGGTGTTCCTATCTTCCTATCTGAATTAGGGCGTGGTTAAAAGCTCACTCGTACTGAAGCTCTCTCTAGGCAAACAGATTCTATCCCATCAGATTGATTTTCTTGATGAATTCAAGAATGTCTGATGTGCGCTTTCGCGATTTCTTCAGGTTCCTGATATTGTACCATGAAGTACCATTCCCGTTACCGATAGTGGCATAATATGTGAATAGGGGTTTCGTCCTGCTCCTCACATATTCTACATAGGGAGTCATCAGATATCCTTAAGAGATTTAAGTATCTCCTAAGGCCGCAGTGTCTCGTAAGGAGTCCTATTACGGCCTTGAGTTCGCTTCTGCTAAGGTTAAGCAGTTGATTTTGTCTGCTAGTGGATAATTTCTCTATGAATCTTTTGGTCTGTCTAAGTCCAGGAAGTTCCAACCAGAGCTTATGGTTGTTTCTATTTATTTGTTTCTTTAACACCCGTTTAACATGTTAATATGAGATACCACATGTGGGTTCTGGTCCAATAAAAGTTTTTTTCCGCTCCTTTCCTTGCTAGGAGGTCTGCTTTCCCGTTTCCAAACACTCCCTCATGTCCCGGCACCCATTCAAGGGTGACCTTATGTTCTGCCAGGGCCTGGAGGGACTGTTGGCAATCAAGTATTGATTTAGATTGTACTTCTACCCTTTTCAGTGCTTTAAGGGCTGCCTGACTATCTGTCATGATAAAGACCCTCTTATCTCTAAAAGAGTCATTTAGCATGACCTTGGCGCAGGCATCTATTGCTGTTACTTCGGCCTGGAAGACTGTTGTCAGTAACCCCAGGTTCAGACTAATAGTCCTCTCTGAGTTCACAGCTCCTGTGCTGTTTTCCATTTTCGAACCGTCTGTATACCAGATTGATTAGTTTTGTTTTTCCCTATTTTCCCGGCTTTTAGCCCTTTCTGGTATTTGAATATCGAAAGGTTTCCTGAAGTCGTAAATAATGGGCATTCTATCCGATGGCATTCTTAGTACCGAATTTTGTTTTAATTTCTCTATCATTGTCTGGTGTCCTTTTCTCAAAATTTCCAATCCAAATCCATTAGTAAATAGCCTGTATGCCGCCGCCATAGCCTTCTTCTCCACCACAAGGTATAGTGGAGGAAGACCTAGCAGTAGCTCCATTGCTGCTGTGGGCTAGTCTTTGTACCTTGTGCCGCCATATGGCTGATGAGTGAGTTATAACAGGTACTACAACCATAGTGTAAAGCCAGTGCATCACACTTGGTTTAAGCTCCCATATGTTCCCTACCATTCGTCTAAAGGACCATAGTATTCTTACAGCTTTTTCTGTTGTTTTTTCTATATGGCTGCAGAAGCTAAGCTTGTCATCAAGAGTGATTCCAAGATATTTTATCTCTTTTGTCCCCACATATAAAGCTCCTTCATTCCTTGAATGTTTCTTTTTCTTGTGAATGCAACAACAGAGGTTTTTGTTAGGTTTGTGGACAATCCCTCTTTTAGGCACCATCTTTCGACGATATTTAGTGCCCGCTGCATCCTTTCGGATACAACAGATCCAAATTACCGCTTACTACGATGCTTATGTCGTCTGCAAATGCTTGTGTGTATAAGTTTTCTCTCTCTAACTCCCATAAGAGGTCATCAACCACCAAGGTCTATATAAGAGGAGATAAAACTCCTCCCTGCGAGCATCCCTTGTTAACTGAGACCTCTCTTGTTGTGTTAAGGAGATTACTGGTAATAGTTCTATGATTAAGCATGAACTCAAGCCACTTCGTAATGCAGTGGGCTACTTCACGTCTGTGTATAGATCCCAGTATTGAATTGTATGAAGCCGCATTAAAGGCTCCTTCCATATCTAGGAAGACTCCTAGGAAGACTTTGCTTTCCAATGCTTGTTCAGCCTGTTGAGTTAGCCAATGTATGGCTGCATCGCAAGACTTTCCAGAGGTGTTAAATATGTCTATTTCTCATTTCATAAATATGATTTCCAATTTGTAATTGAGATTTTAGAGTGTCTTTTAACATTGTCTTTTAACAACTTCTAAGAAAGCAGATGTTTTCCAAAGAGAATTTTAAGAAATCGTTTTTGTGATATATCCAGTGCAGTTATATGTACGAGATACTTCCCCCTACGCTATATATTATACCATATTTTAAATGTGACTCAACTAAGCTATAAGACCACAATCTTTTGTTTATAATTTAAAAAGGGCGTAATTTGCTTAAATTCAAAGAATATACATCTTAATTTTTGTGTTAAAAAATGTATGTGGAGATTCCACTTAATATACCAAAATATTTCTTTCTTAAAGAGTATATAGGTCACCAAATTTGAAAAAAATATTTAAAGGCTTTTTTATTTATGGCAAATTTTTGAACTTTTAATACCTTGTATTTCGGTAACTAAGCTATTTAGGGTCCATGTTCCTATATCAAAATTCATCAATTAACGGGATTCTCTGTAGTAGGGCATTCTATCTATGTTAAAAACTTATATCAGTGACTAATAGTCCGAAGTCAACTTGCTCCCTTACTAACAATAATTTCTTTACTTTTTGTTACTTGTTGAAGCCGACCCTGTTTAGTATTCAAAGAGTATTGCGCATGTGCACAAACATCTTTCGAGCTACGTACGAAATCAATTTGAATTGTGAATGAATGGCATTCTAAGTGTTCTGTGAGTTTAACGTTAAGTTTTATGAAAAATATCAACTTAAAAGTTTCTCACTGGTATCTACGTAAACTAAGACACATGTTTCAAATATATAATTATCTAAATCGATTTATTTAATACGTACAAGATACGTACAAAAATTTAATTAAATACATACTTCCAAAAAATGATGTTCCAGAGCCACTTGTAAATATATTTTGTGAAGCATTTATTAATCCCAGTTTGTTTTTTACCTTACTGGATCTATAGTTTTTTTTTAAAGACGTGACCAGCTGCAAGTTATAGTGAAAAGTTTGTTTTAGTAAATCGAATGCAGCAATTTTTGCGATTGTTCTCTGGTGAAGAAACTTTTAATGTGGTATTTTTCCGTGTTGAATATCTGTCGACTGGACTAATCATCAAATAAACTCGTTATAAAATACTAATTCAGTACTAAGAGTACTTGTTATTTGGTACTACGTGCAAGTCAAGTAGTTAGTAGAGTATCATTAGTTCGAGGTACACACGTGTCTGCCTTTTGTTCGCCCATTGATATTGATAATAACTCATAAATAAAAGGTCCACCTAAATTAAACCTATTGTGATGAATTTCGCAAATAAATAAGAAAAAAATATATATAAAATAAGTAATATATGTATATATTAAAAAAAAAATAGTATATGAATAACATTGACGTGGGTAAAAGTTGTGCGTTTATAATAATATATCCGGACGTGGAACCGGCGACCGATGTCGGATTCAAGCCATCTTTAGCGAATGTCGAGACAAGTCATGTGTCCAAACTTGCACACATCCGCGGAAGGCCGCTCAAATTCCGTACCGATATCGAAGAACGCCCTGTCCCGCTCCGCCGATTTTTGGACGCCATGTGCCCAGGGCTATCATGGCTTCTCTTCGCAATTTCACTTCGTATATTTATACTAGACGATTCAAATTAATGCGTATTGCGATTTCATTAAAACTGAAAACAAGACAAAGTTGCTTATTGAATATGCTATTTTAGTTACATTTTCATTTCCCGTTGGTAGAAGAATATCTTTGTTGATTATCAAGGTCTTATCAGGTTCTCCCTATATTGATAATAACAAGTATACCCCATTTTTTGTCATCCCCTATTTAATTACTGATGTATATTCTCGGAGGAATCCATGGTTAGTAATGAACTAAGTTAACACGTTAACTGCCAGGGTTCTTATGGAAAAAATTTGTACCAGGTCCTGTGGGCCACGCAAGTTTTTTTTTAGGAAGTGGTTTATTAGTGACTAAAAATTACTAAGAAACTAAAAAAAATACAAAGTTTTTTTTGAAAAACTGCTGTGTGCAGTTTTGGTACACACGATGCATTCATATTACTTTTGTGTCATGCGCCATACGTACCACATATGGACACATCAACACATCTAAAAAACTAAACTAAATTTTCATTTTGTTACTTGTTTATCCTTTTCCAATCTTAGTTATCACATTTTTATTGGAAAGTTCAGTTTTCTTACCAATTTTTTAAGTTTTATGTTTCTTTGCGTTATAGCTAGGTTTTGTAAAAATTTAGGATTGTTTCCTTTGTTTAAGTGGACGTATGTAGGTAGATATAAATAAGCAAAAATAAAAAAATTTTCTCTAACCTTTATTTATTTGTTGTATTACAAAAAAAAATAAAAAATCGGAAGCTATTACTTACTACATAGTACAGTCCCACGCCAGACCTGACGATACATGCATTTAAATCAACTAAATACAGCCGAGAAACTAATAATGCATGTATACTCGTAAAGTACAATGGCGAACAGTTAAAATGAGCTGTGTCCAAAAATGGTACACATGGCAGTTAACGTGTTAAACATTATAATATACATACCAACAACATACCTACATCGCACCATGTGCATCTATCAATAACCCTACTTTTGGACGTCTTTGAAGTTAGATTGCCACTATTGACTATTGGAGAATTTGTCGCTTTTTTGTCGTAAATTTGTTTGTGGAAAAAGAAAAGGACCCCGTACACCATTTACGGAAAAGTAGTGGTCTGTTAAATTTCATAAATTTTTGATATGTTGCAGTTCTCGACCTTTCTAATCAATATTGTCCATGTGATCATTCAAATGCTATGACTGGTTTTTGAGATACAGGGTGTTAAACTTAAGAAATACCACTTATTTGATAACGCTTATTTCAGGAGAAAGCTAATCGATTATAATTTTTTGTGCCAAATCTTATTGTAACATCTATTGGCATTTTACGAATATGAAAAAGGGTCAAAAATTATTTTCCTTTACAGGGTGGGCCACAAATAAGTAAAGACATGTTTTTGATAAATACTTTTATTGTTCTAGAATGGGAAAATATTTACTAAAAAATAAATTATTGCTATATTTATCATGTCTGATGATATTAAAAAATATATTAGGTGCCATTTATACAGGGGATGGAAAGTTAGTACTACCAGGTGTTATTTTCAAAATAGGATGAGCGACAAATTTTCTTTTTTAACGACAAATTTACGAAAAAAAGCGACAAATTCTCCAATATTCAAAAATACAAAATTCCAAAGTAGTAGTGCTAACTTCATGTACGTTACTTTTGTGGGAAATCATCGTTGTTGGAGTTTCATTTGAAATCAACTTTTTCTATGCTCTTTCTATACCAATAGATTATTGGTCGGATCTGCAGCAATGACTGAGTAGCAATGTTTTTTGCATTTTAGCTTATATGACCCCATTTTTGTACAGTGTTACCCTACAATACCTTCTTGTCTACAATATAGAATCGCACTTAGAATTTTTTAATTCTTGTGAAATACCTATTATTTACAATAATTGGAGAACATCCAACAAGGTTTAATGATAAATTAAAATCGATTATTGTTACTTTTTAAAATATTGTTTGTAAGATTTTAAATTTGAATGGTTGAGTAAATATGCAACTTTTTTTCAAGTTTGAACTGTTACCCGAGTCAAAATAGTGTTAATTTGAATACGTCGCCCTGTATAAATATATAATAATCACTAATTACTTTTCATATTAAATTTTGAATGTTTATACGTTTTTCTATAAAATTTAAACTTATTTTTACCGCAGCAATGATAGAATTACATAATGTTGTAGATATATTCGATAGGAATGAATCTAGCAAGAATTATTAGTACCAAATATTCTTTATTATGAAAATTAAGATGTAGAAAATCGTAGTTAAGTAACGCTCTGGTCGAGCACATGGCGTCTCATCACTTTTATATCATGTATTTATACTGATTTATATTAAAAAAAATAATAAAACTTGGAACTTTCATGACCATGTATTGTAAACTACGAATGAAACGAAAAATCTAACCTGAAAAATCATAACAATAATGCTATTTAATTAAATGAAAGATTTGTTAATTAACCATAGAGTTTAATACGATTTTTAATAAAAAAATGAATTCTTTGGGCATTTTTCGATTATAGACATATATATTTATATATATTCTATCATCAGTTAAAACATATAATATTAGTTTGCGATGAGTTTTTATTCGGCTATTCAATAAAATATTAGCCAAAAGCTGGAGCTTTTTTCAATCGGTTCAGTTTTAGTACTTCTTGAATGAGAGGAACAAACGAATCAAGCGACCAAATAGTCTAGAATCCCCGTTGTCCCTATTTAACTTTAGTATACCTATACATTGCAGTTTGCAGAGATACGTGTACCCGATATTAGAAAAAAAATACCCTAATGTTATATCCGTACCTTGGCTTAATTCTTTTTAATAATAAAATACAAATTACGTTATTGAGTTTTCTGCGCGAAAGTTTTTAAAACAAGAATTGTTTCGTTGTTCCGAAACAACATATATCATAATTGTGCTATGCGGTATTGTATTTCAAAAAAAAAACTGATTGCAAGTCATCTTTTATATACCTATTTGTATATCTCCTAAGTTATACAATTAAAAGTCGTTAACATATGAAAAGATATTTATGTGTCATCTCATTCAAAGTTTCAAAATGTAGAATGTGTGATTGCAAATAAACAGTTTTCCATGTATAAATTCTCTATTGGTCTTTTATTTACACCCTTGCTTTAACTGAAGAGTAATCGGACAAAACTAGATAATTAATAGTATATACCTAAATACTAGATTAATGCACAATATGGATAATATTGAAATAAATCCCCGAAACCGACCCTAGTGGGACGACTATGGAGATGGGACGACTCTGGCCACTATCAATCCTGTCTGGAATATGCTAGTGACCCCTAAAAAAATGGGCCTCAAGTGAAATCCCTCCCTTTTGTGGCGATAGTACTGCTTCTTTTTTTTGTTATATTATTTTCTTCGCGGAGCCCCCACAAAGGCTTTGCGGAGTCCAAGGGCTGAGTAGCATATAGAGCAACAGACTTTTCTAAGAGAGCAGTAAAAAGTTTCAAATATTGTATGTACTCGTATAAGAACTGAGGTATTCCGTTTGATAAATTCAATTTTTTTAAAGTTTTAGTCATTAGGATTAAGAAAAAAATTCAATTCAATTGCTCATTCCAAGAAATGCTATCTACTAAGAAATTTCGATGACCTAATTTTTTAATAATATTTACTTTTTTATTTTGGCATAAGTGGCGACTATTTAAGTTTAGTTACATGCCATGAAAAGTATTATAAATATAATTACTAATTTTTAGACGGATTTAAATCAAAAGACTCACCTTTTGAAGCCGCATATTCCACCTAAAACAACGTACAAAAAAAATGTTAATAAAAACAAAAATGAACCATAAATTGAGTAAAACATTAAGATACAGAAAAAGCTAAATAGAAATCAAAAGACTAACCATTTATATCCACTTATTCCTCCTTCGCTCTTTGTCATATTTGCTGTTCCAGTATTTCTTACCGCTTCTCCATAATATCCATTATTTACCGCTTAAAACGCGTCCGGACAAATCTTCTCTTCCGGACGACATTAATGATTATCGTTCATATTCAATTCTATAGCAGCCCTTTGATACGTAAATATATCTCTGGGCAGTATATCTGCAGCCTTGTCCATTTGATTCTGAAAGGTATATCCCGAGACATTACAATGTAAATCAAAGATCAAAATGAAACATCAAAGGACATACATTCCAAGATGAAACGTCTTTATTGTCAGAGGTGAAATGAACATGAGCTCAAACCATTGATATCGTGTACCGATTAACTCAAAGAAATTTGCGGCGATTTAAATTTTTCTTTACGACGGCACTTTACGGATATTGCTGAAAAGAAAACCAACAATTAATAGAAAGTTTTGAAAACGTCAAAAGGGGAGGATAGTTATGTAGCTTAATGGTAAATAATCTTATCTCCAATCTTATATATTTGGAGAAAATTAAGCCCAAAGATAGAAATGACGTTTTACTTCTTTAAAAAATGAAAATATTATTTTTTCTAAACTTATAACAAACTAATTAGTATTTGACGATTTTCTACCATTAAAAAATAAAAGCTATATGTATTTTGTGAATGCACTCCACTTAATACAAAACTCGAGATAAAATTATGTACCTCTAAGGTACAGATTTTGCAATTAGTCTCTATTTATGGATTTAGAAGTCTATACATTAAAAAATATAAGCCCATTTTAAATACATGTATCTCAAAAAAGTATTTAAGTGATATTAATATCCGGTTTCACGCGACGCCTTTAAAATAATTAAGTTAAGTGTTTATTTTTTATATACAAGGTGGGTCACCGATAACGACTCGGTTTGTATAGCCAAAACTTTTTTATTTTATTTTTTAAATCGGTTTTAAAGAATGCAACATTTTAGAAATAATTTTAATCATACAAAGTGCGCCACTAAAATAATACATATCAAAGTTACATTTTTTAATGGGGCACTCTGTATATTATTAAATTTTTACAATGTATAATTAAAGAAAAATAGTAATCAGTTATTTTCATAAATTATAAGAACTACGTTATTATCTCTAAAACTATTGCAGATAAGTATACCTTGTTTGAAAAGGTTTTGAAAGATACTTCAAATAATGTTAAAATAATGGAGCTTTTAGTATTTAAAGCTACGTACCTATATTTAATATTTATTTCGTAAAAACCCTGTATAATATTTTTAATATTTGAATTTACAGGCCAGAAGAATCTAAATTTACCTAACAAATTAATTTAAAATATTAAGAAATCTAGGGCATACAGTATCGGATATCGAACGCTTTCCAGTACGGTTATTTCTACAAATATATCTGAAAACTAGAGTTGGTATTAGTGTGAGCAGGAAACTAACAACGCTGATATTATTCGTTTTCTGCTTGCTCTAATGCTAACTCTCTGTAGTTTTCATGCACTTGTGGAAAGCGTTCGGTGGCCGACACTATATTAAACGCTACATATTTTTGAAAACACTTGAATATATCAAAATTTAACAAAACATTTAAAAAAGTTACACTTTTTTTCTTTTTAGATATTAAAAATGCAATAAAATACAGGGTGTGTCTTATTTAAAAAACACAACTTTGATATGTACGTATTATTTTTCTGAAAAACACTATATAAATAATTTTTGTTTGTAATATACATCTTGCAGTGGAAACAAATTAAAAATTAACAATTAGTTTTTCTTCTACAAACCGAGGCGTTACCGGTGGCATACCTTGTATACTCTTTTTTAATCCTTGCATTTTTAAAAAGGGAAAAGAACATTTTCTACATAAGTATCTAAAAATGGGCCCGATTTGATATACAGGGTGTCCCGAAATCATATTTTAACAGTGTCAACCCCCTCCCTTCCACTTCTCCAGCCCCTTAATTTTAAATAAGGAATGTATCATGTACGGCACATCATTGAGAAGGTAATTTTATGGGGAAGTCAGAAATATGACTGTTTATTGCAATATTTTTAATTTTAGCACCCTCTATCGGTATAAAGAAACCTGTAACGTATAATAAAGTGTGATTCTTCATTTGAAAGCTAATTTAATTACTAATTTAATGCACCACATAACATTAATATAAATATTTCCATATTGCACTTGCAACAAAATAAAATTAGCACTATGTTTAAAATAATGCATGACTAATTTTCAAACTATTGCAAGTGCAATATGAAGAATATTTATATTAATATTATGAGGTGCATTGAATTAGCAATTAAATTTGCTTTCAAATAAGGTGTCACACCTTATAATACGTACAGTTTTTTTATCCCTATAGACGGCAGTACAATTAAAAGTATCGCAATGTACAGAAATATTTCTGAATCCCCCGTTAAATTACCTTTTCAATGATGTGCCATACATGGTAAACATTACCTATTTAAAATTAAGGTGTAAGGGAGGGGGTTGACACATGACTGATATCTGTATTGTAAAAATGTTTTTAATTTGGAATAAAAATCTACCTGTTTTAGCACTTTCTTAAAATCCAATGATTAATGCTGAAAAACATGATGAAACTGTTTTGAGTGACCCACTCTGTATATCAAAAATGGCTAGATTTATCGAATTAGTTCAAAGAACAAAATCTGCTTTAAAATGTATTTTTACAAAAGAAGATCCTCCAATCGAAAACAAATTATTGAGCGCAGCACCATCTACATATTGACCTATTTAAAATCAATTTATATCTAAAACTGAAGCTCTCTTAGTGCTCTGTGAACTGGCTTTCACAGAATTCAAATATCTCTATTACTTACCAAAATATCCAAATATCCGGCGTGGGAGTTTTTATTGGTACACCCTGTATGTACTTTCCTGGAAAACCTTTTTTTGGGTCCCATTTAAACATCTAACGTTTTGATAATTATTATTTTCCTTGAAAATCCTGTAATTGAAATTGTTGCCTTTTTTAATATTCATCTCGTAGTGGAAACAGATTTAAAAAAACATTAGTAGTGGCACACCTTGTATACTTTTTATTTTTTAAACCTTACACTTTTAAAAAAGGAAAAGGAAATTTTCTGCATAGGTACCTAAAAATGCTCCTCCTTGTGTCATTAAAAAAAAACTAGTTTTGATATATATTTTATTTTACTGGAAACCCCTGTATAATAAACTGTTTTTGCTATACAAACAGAATCGTTACCGCGATGGCCCACCATCCCACATAGCACACGGACGTCTTATGGACGTCTAAAAGACGTCCTTTAGGGACATAAAGGACGTCCGAGGGACGTCCTATTTTGGTACCGGGACGTCAATCGGACGTCCCATGGACGTCCTAATGTCCCGTTTCTGTCCATCTTAGGGACGTCCCTTAGGGACGTCCCTGGGACATCCCAAAAGGACGTCAAAGGGACCTTTGCGGGACGTCCTAGGGACGTAAATCAGACGTCCGAGGGACGATATTTGACCATAATCCATAAAGAGTAATAATAACAAAAATATTAACAATAAAAGAGCTTTATTTAACAACTTTTATCCTAAAAAACCTAGCTAGAGTTAAACGTTTTCATTTTACAAAAAAAAACAGGAATGAATTAAATTTAACACACAGCGCTGGCAAGATGAAACCTTGGGTCCTACTTATAGCTTGTGTCGACAAAACTGAGTATTATAATTTTGTCCAAATTAGTTTTGTTCCAACTTTCCGCCATTAAGGTATTTTCTTTCCGCCAGCGGCTACCGACACATCACTTATTCTCACATCAACACAAAACACTCACTTCACTTTATAACCACTTTACCACCAGCATCAAAAAAATAACAAATAACACTTTATAACCTTCTTTTTTCTTCGTTAATCTAACTCACTTATTTAAGTTAATTATTGAATGCCGAAAATTGTAGCTATTGTTGTTCATTTGAAAATAAATGATAGGTTAGGTTTTCTGTCCTCATACTCTTGCAAAATCAAAACGTTGAATTTCAAGTTATCGATTCAAAGACCAACGATGCTAGTGCATAGAAAGTCCCATAGACGTCCCTTGGACGTCCCATTAATGTCCCGGACTCGGACCGAAAACTAAACGCTTTGTCGAAACGGGACCAAAATAGGACGTCCAGAGGACGTCCTTCTAAGGACGTCCTAGTGTTAACTGTAATCGGAAGTCCAGTGGACGTCCTATTTAGGTCCGGGACCAACCGGACCAACAAGGGACCAAATCAGGACGTCCATGGGACGTCCTGTGCTATCTGGGATGTATACTATTATTTTTTTTTTTAAACTATATGTTTTTAAAAAGAAATTTTCTGAATCTCTAATTAAATCCAACTTTGATATGTGTATTACTTTTTATTTTCCTGAAAAACCCTGTATAAATATATTTTTTAAATTGTTGATCCAATCCAATATACATTTTACAGTGGAAACAGGTTTCAACATTTTGTGCATATCTAAAAATTCGATCCATTTAAAAAACCTTTGATATTTATATTACTTTCCTGGAAAATCGTGTATAAATGAAATTAGTTTTAACACACACTCTGTGTATAAGCAAAATTATTTATCAAATTACTATTATTATTAATAAGGCCAACATATATATTATAATATAATGTAAAAAAAATCATCAACTCCAAAATAGCTATTTTTATATAGTTACTTTGTATAAATTTTGTACAATGTCGGATTGGGACCTGCAGGGCCTACCGGTGAGGAGGGAGAAGGGCCCACCATTTTCATTGAAGAGCAAAAAAAAGGTCTTCTTTCTTACACATTACGATGTCAGGGCCCACTGCTTGAACGAGGGCCCACTACCTAAACGATGGCCTATACCAGTCTTTTGGCCCAATCCGACACTGCTTTTGATAACGAGTCAATATTTGCGGAATCAGCAGAGCAAATTGAAAGCCATTGTAACAGGTATACTTTTACTGAGCATTTAGCTTTGCCGACTCAAAGAGCACATCAGTAAACTGTGATAGTGAGTGCAGATTTTGTGAACATCTCCATTCACATTTCTACAAAATGTGTAGGTATCACTCCAGAATACAAGGGAACTATACCTATAGTTATTAGGAGCATACCAAATATAAATAGGGTGGTATACCTAACTTGGAGCCCCAAAACCTACATTTTTTTAAGAAGATAGAATTGGAAGGGGGCACAATAGGATCTTTTAGGTTGCAGTGCATTATTAATACCCCCTATACATCCTACATAACATATTACTACTTGTAGATGTAGTATAAATAATAAATATTTGACTGAAAAGCAAGTTTATGCAAATAATACCTATATTGAGATGAATTTTAAATCATAATTGTTCGCGTCCCTTTTTGATTTTGCAAGTATGTGGCTTACGGCTTTTTAAATAGTTTTATGTTATACCTGGGACATAAGCGATAGTAATATGTTATTTAGATAAATTTTGCATTATTTAGACTTAGATATTAAAAAAATCTCACCTGAATACAATATATTCACTAAATTTTATACAAGCGTTCAAAAAATTTGAAATGGCGTCAGCTTCGTCTCTAAATCACGATGATCACAGCCATCTAGTTTTGAATTATTTTATTAAGATATTGAACGATTCTTCTTTTTAATTTGGACTCTACCCTCAACCGTATTCAGTCACTTTTATTCGTACTTGTTCTTTTTCATTATAATTGTAATAGATCTATGATTTGGGTTTATGTCGTTACGTCATTATGTTATAATATATTACTATTGTATGATAAAACCTAAAATAAAACAAAAATTCACCAAAAATTAACCAAACGTTCCCAACTAATTAGGCATTCCAAACAAAATGGCTGCCGTTGGAAATGACAGGCACATAATATGGCAACACTGTGGGCCAGGACTTTGATACGGTCAATGATATAGTTATACAGATTGATCGTCCATGTTTTTAAAAATAAACATAAGCAGGGAACATAAGCTTATGCCTTGGAGGAAAAAAGTAAATAATTATTATTTTTAAATATTCAAAGGCTGGATTTTTATTTTAAAACACATTTTTGCTAAACCGATTCAAATTAATGAACATGCCAGGCAACATGGCCGCTTGCAATCGTCCCGCTTTGAGCAATCTATATAACCATATACGAATCATTGACGGCCCACAGGGTTGCCATATCCAATTCCAAACTGTCAGAATTTTGACAGGTCGTTTAATAATAGGTCTGTTCTGGTTTTGAGAAATAACGATCCACAACTGTCGGGCTCATGCGCAGTAGATAAAAAGTGTTCTGGTTTTTCTGGGACTACTTCGGATCTCTCAGTCCAGTGTTCTGGTTTCGTATCCGAAATAATCCGTGATTGTTGTAAACAGTCAAAAAGTGTTCATGCTTGGGAGTGTGGATCGACTCGGACTGTTTTGACCGCGCATGCGTTTTTGAAGTGTTATGAATATTGTATTGGCTTTTTAGACCATACGAAACGTATACAATCCCAAATTGTTTATTTATATGTGGACGAATGTCTCTTGTTCTTGTTTTATTTGTAAATTAAAGCAATTTTAGAATTATTAATTTTTTAATATTCTGTTTTTATTTATTCCATTGAAATGTGATGATAATGATAAACATATACATGCAAATATTATTTGAAGCTGAGCTTTCAAAAGGAACTTCATTATTATAATAAACAATAAACAAAACACCTTTATGACGTGTTCTGGTTTTCCAAGAATTTCAAACAGTCGGGGATTTTTTGCCTTTACGCATACGGTCCGGCGCAGTTTCAAAACAGTTTTCATTTTGAGAACCAGAACAAACCTAATAGTCAACAATTTCCAATTTCTGTCCCTGCTTCTAATTGCATATGTATAGATTTAAATTATAGATAAAATAATAAAAATGAACATGTGACGAACATTACCACTTGCTTATAAGAAATTAAATAAAACTTTTGACGATTAATATGCGATTCAGATAATTTACCTACTAAAAAAGGCGACGAGTAAGTTCTTAAAATGGTTAAACAATAATTAATTTTGTTTGTCTTTATGCTTAAAATATATGATTTTTTAAGATATCAATACAAAAATGAGTGCGAAAGCAGTAAGAGCAATTATATTAACGTTAACTGGATGCATGTTAAATAATATATTTTTAGAATATATCATTCAGTAAGTATTTTGAACAATAATAAACTAATTTCTCTATAACGTTGTTATCTTTTAGGTTAGATCCAGGGGCAGGACATCTAATAACATTATGTCAGTTTCTTTTTATAGCTATTCATGGATATATTTTCACTTCAAAATTTGGAACAGTTACACCAAAGATACCCCTAAAAGATTATGTTAAGTTAGTAGTATTTTTTTTTACTACAAGTGTAATGAACAACTGGGCATTTGCTTTTAATATTCCAGTACCCCTTCACATGATATTTAGAGCAGTAAGTAATTAACAATATTTGCGATAGGTCTTTTCATGAAAAGCAATTTTCAACAGGTCTATGACAAGTCGAATAAAGTTGTGAAAAGTAGTAGAGTTGAACAAACTAAATATAAAGTTATAAGGTAGTCAGGGCAGTCTTTATTTTGTTGTTTTCAGATAAAAAATAGTTATTTTTGTTTTATAACAATTATTAACTCAGTTTTCATTTTATTTTCCTATATTGTTGACTAGTTTATGCCCTGATGATTTTAAAATTGGTATATTAATCACTACTGCCAGGTGTATGCTCACAACATTTTTCAGACTTGTCAGTTGGACATGTATGTAGACTTTTCCAAATGACCCATCACTAAAGAAAATACATTTTGCAAACTTATGTAATTTTAAAATTCTGTTATTAGGGTTCTCTAATTGCAAATATGATAATGGGAATCATCATATTGAAAAAGAAATACACAATTGAAAAATACTTTTCAGTATTTTGCATCACATTTGGTATAATAATTTGTACTTTATATTCAAGCAAATCCCAGCCATCGGTAAGTATAATCCATGATAGAAACACTATAGGATATTTTTTGACAGGCCTGGGATGTTGCTCAAGCAATGTTGGCTACAATTAATTTTCAAGGAGGGCTATTCCCTTTTTAGCATATTTTTTTAAATAAAAGGCTCATGGTTTATAAAAATTTATATCTCGGGGGTGTATTTATTAATTTGTTTTTTAATCATCATACTAATGACATCTGCTATGTTGACTTGTCCTCAGAAGGTGTTCCTTTCCAATATCAAGCACTCTATGACTGTTTTTATTTATTGATGTGGTTTGTTCAATAAAATGGTATCAGAATGTCTGTAGAATCACAGAGTTATTTGTTTACATGTAGAAGTAGAGAAACTAAATTTGAAATTGTACAAAAGACAAAACAATTACTGTCTATAAACACAAATGAATAAGTGAAAAATCATTGATCATTTCATTGATGATTAGTTTTGCAAAAGTATTTGTAAAATACTTTTTTTTTGTTTTTTAGACTTGTACAGATTGTGACCCTTACACAAAAAAAGATACAGTACAGGAAAATATAGATTATGAACACTTTTTTTGGTGGTTAATAGGAATAATTATTTTGACAGTAGCTTTATTGATGTCAGCAGGAATGGGTATTTTCCAAGAACAGTTATATAAAAAACATGGAAAACAGAATGAAGAAGCCTTGTATTATACAGTAAGTTCATATTTACCAAGTATTTATTAAAATTTATAGCAAATATTACATAAAATTTTAGACATATTGTGATAAGGAAAAACATGTTTTTTATTTTGAAGGAATATACTCTGTATTGTATGTTAATAAGGTAGATAACATTATCAGTTAAAACTATATGAATTATAATCCAAAAGTTGATAAGTTTAGTTAAAAAAATAACATAAATTTATGTCTGAGTGGTTTATTAATAAATGCACTGGGTGGTCTGCAAATACGCAAGCGCCAATTATTACCAGGTAGTGTCAGGCGTCACGGAACTATTGGATTCTTAGCATATACATGAGTAACTTTTGCATACGGAATTTTGATATTTTCGAACTAAATGGAATAAGCATTATTTTCAAAATATCCCATGTAGTAAATTGAACTGATTCTTAATAAAAACTAAAAATGAAGTTACAAATAAAAGATAAACAAGCAGTTCTTGAATTAAAAGTAAAATATTTAACAATATGATTAATTTAGGGAGTTTAGCCACACTAGAAGAAGCTGAAATATTATCAATTAGATATTAGAACAAGGAAAAGACGACACCAAGAATTAAGAAATCATTTTGATAAATAAAGTGGTATCGAATTTATTAGGCAGTATCAGTTAATACCAATTAATGCTGAACCTAAAAAACTACAGGATGATTAATAAGAAATGGATATTTCAACTGCAGATTGTGTAGCAAAAAATATTAATTTTTTGCTTGATAACCAAATGGGTCAAATATTAATATACGGATTTTGTTAAACTAAGGATTACTTATATCGCCCTGTATGCAATACACCAAAAATGTTAACTTATTCGATTTTCCAACATCAAAAACCTAATTTTACTGACTTTTATGTTTAGGTGTGAAAAATTAACTGAAATATAACATGATTGAATTATTTTTATGACTGTAACACCTTGCATCTCAGTAACTATCAATATTTGGCCCAGTTATTAAGTAAAAATATTTCCCTCTATAGAATTTGTAGGTAAAATATTCATTTCTTATCAATCACCCTGTATAGACGGTTGTTATTTTATACTGAAAAATAAAAAAAATTATAGCTCTTATTATTTTTTGAATTTTGGACTTTAACCCTATATTTCGGAAACTAGTAATATTTTATCTAAGCATGTTTAATCTTTAAATTTTTAATCAAAATCTTTATCTCACTTAAGCAATTAATGTTTTTTTCCATGAAACTTAACTTATATATCATACTTATATAGTTATTTCATGCTGACTTGCACTTTTTAAAATTAATCATAGTGTTAAAAAAATTAGAGATATCAGTTACCGATGTTATATAATATTTAATACAAATACTTTTTGGAATATGAATTTTTTCTGTAATAAATGTATTATATAGGTAATATTTTTTTAGCATCTCTACCCTCTGCCTGGTTTCTTGATGTACTATGGAAGTATAGTAGAACATGTCAATATAGCAAGCAGTAGTGAAATGGTGAACATTCCATTATTAAACATGGGATTTCCAATACTATGGATATTTTTAATCTCAAACGTCGTGACCCAGTTTTTGTGCATAAGCAACGTTTATGTACTAACCGCAGAATGTGCTTCGTTGACAGTTACTCTAGTTATAACTTTAAGAAAATTCTTTTCTTTGGTATTTTCTATAATATATTTCCAAAATCCTTTCACCGCAGCCCATTGGTTTGGTACCGCTTTAGTTTTTATTGGAACTTTAATGTTTTCAGAGACACATTACATTATTTTAGATGCATTTTCTAGTAAATCTAAAGAATCATTAAAACATAAAAAAGAATCGTTAAAACAGAAAAAGTCAAAGTAGACAGGCACTTTGTTTTTTTACTGTAAAATGGTCTGAATGGTCAGTTTTTTGACATATTTTATGTTGCTAGAAATGCTGGTTTCATATTTTTTTTTATTTGATCACATTTTTCGTATTTTATTGTTTAACTGATATTATCTTTGTTTTTAATATTAGATTATTTGATATTAAAATGAAACATACACATTTAGAATCACATAAGAAAAAGAAAATAATCACAAATGTTAGGTCAAGATGCAGACATGAATTCACTGGCAAGATATAGACTGGGCAATTTTAGCAATATGGTCTACCAGACAAATATACAATAACATTAACATGATAAATATTCTGTGAAAGTGAAACGTCGCCATTTACTACTCTTTATTAATTAAACAAATCGGAGATAAAGTGCAAATCTTAAAAATTTAGAGGACATGAAATTTACTTTTCACAAAAAATTGTAGAACACATTAAAGATGATGCCACAACATCAAAAAATACACAAACAGGACAAATAGCTTTCAAAATGTCGAATAAAATATACAGATTAAGCCAAATCTATTGGGGACGAGCATAAGTGGTAGTGAGGTGGAAGTGGTATGTACCATGCACAAGGTCACAGAATAGGTAATGTTCTGCTTAGCAGTCTTTGTTTCATGCATGATCTTATAATACCGTGTCCAATTCATTGTAAAATAGAAGGTCTGAGTTTAGATTTCCGTATCTGTATACAGGGTGTTTTAAGTTAAAACTTATAATAAAAGTTTATAGTAATATATGATTTTGTCCAAAAAAATGTGGGACACCATTTCAGAAATTCCATGATTTGATTGACCCCCTTATGAGTGTAAACCAGAGAAAGCAGAGATTTGTGTGGGGATGGCTATATTATTATCTTATAGCCAGATAAATTAAAATGTTAGAAGAGTTGCCAATGTTTATAGAGCCAATTATATTAATTTTTACAATAGAAAATTCAATATTAGGACCGGACTCAAAGAAAATATAAATAATGAAGTTACTGTACTTACCGGCTATATTCCGTCCTTTTACGCCAGTCCATGTAATATCTTTAATATCGTATTAGTTCTACATTTTAAGGAATTTTGTTCTCTAGTTTTATTGTTGCATTATACATTCAAACCATTTTATAGGCAAAAAATTAAGAAATTAACAAATGAAGAAGTGGTACTATTAGATTTACAATAAAATAATTTATTTATATTGGTTTAGTTCCTAGTTAATTTGGTGTAGATGTATATTTTTGAAGTTTCTTACTTTTATCTTGATAGAGAATTGTTATTTATATTAAAAAAATAACTAATAAAGATTTTTGACTTTTATTTAACCCATATGGTTCAAACTTTAATAAAATGATTTAAGCATTAAAGTTTATCCCATCATATGGCTGGATTTTTACAAGTTGAAGTTATAGATTTCGAATTCTTTAAAATGGATCCCCTAAAAGTCCCTCTTAAAAATTTGTGGAAGTTACTGACTAACGTACGTACATACTTACAACCAATAAGGAAATATTACAGGGTGATGCATGCTTCCACCGATGTGTTTCAGTCAAAAGAAATACAGCGCTAAATGATAATTTACAGGAATTGTATTTAAAAATAGGTTCAGAGTATGATAAAGAATATTTTTTATAATATTTAAAACTTAAAACGCAAAATATTGTTCTTTATATTTGTTTAATTACTCAACGTTTGTTAAGATTTTAATATATACATAAGATGCTGCCATCTGAACAGTTTGGATAGAACCTAAGTGGAAAAATTGCAACATCGCTTCCTTATTACTAATTATTATTATTATAAGCATCCGTGTAATTAAATGGTTATGATAGTGTTTTTTGGAGTAGATTATCAAAATAAACCCTAAGATACCGATAATATATATTATATTTACATCTTTGTATCATTGAAGCGTCTGGATATAGATACGCTTTAAAGCATCCATGTCTATTTATCCTTCATTAGCTATTTTAGACATATATGCTAGTTACTGTAAGAGAAAGAATCTTAAATCATGGGGATAACATTAAGTTGAAAGGAAAACACAAATCATCACATTTATTTTATGTTCGCCATAATAGCCACTCTATTAATATGTTATTGAAATATATTTGTTTTATTATTGCCTTTATTTACTTAGAATTAACAAAATTGTGTTTGAATTTTTTTAGGTTTGAATCTGTGATGATGACTTTGGTTTTCATTATTTGAGAATCATTTTCATCTGCATTTTCTGATACTACAGTGGCGTTTTTATACAACCATCTACAAATAAAAATGTTTTTTTTTTTCTACCATTATTTTATCAATATAAATACCTTATTTCATCCCCTCCATTTGGGATTTTAATTGTTAAAATATGCCTAGAAGTTACTTTTAATATTTCCTTTTCCAAACGAAACCTTAAATCTTCAATCCCTAAAAATATTTGGTTAAGTTCTATTTATTGTAGTTTTTTAAATTTAGATTCAAATATACGTTTATACAAAAGTCTTAATGGTACGTCAAATATATAAAAGTATAATATGAAGAGGAAAAAAAAGTGTGAGAGCAGAAATATCACATTCCAAATAATGCCTGTTATAGTTTCTTGCCAAATTATCGATAAATACTTGAAGACCATAATTTGTTCATATAGAGTAATTGCTGTTGCCTCGCCTGTCTTGTTGTTACCAAGAAATCGCCATATTGATGGTAAAAAGAGCTAAGCCACATTTTTAGGGAAAATGAGTTAACTATATTACATCAATAAAAAAAAAACTGAAAAATACAATGGTGAAAAGAGATAAGCGATTTTGTAATTAAAACCTTAAAATCTGATAAATTGAAAGAAGATAAATTAAAATACATATATTTATATCAGTGGTAAAACATCCTATATAGTTATTTTCATAGCAAATGACCTCTCCTGTTGCCTCACTTCATTTAATCCATGGGACACCCTATTTTAACCAAGAGTAACATTTAATCCTCTTAAAAATTCTAAACTGTGGATACTGCAAATGAAACTGTATTTTAATAAATTCTTACCTATTCCTGATTTTGCTGAAATGTGTAATAAATCCTTATCTTTAATTTCTTGTACTAAATCACACTTATTTCCAACATTTAGCACTTTATCCATTATATTTTTACAGCCAGTTTCTTTGCTCAAATCACTCAACGTTTTGAACACATGATCCCTTTTATAGTCAAAACAAGAACTAGCCAAGTCTTCAACATGTAAGATAACATCCTAAAATATACAGGTTAGTTGGTCAGAGGTGGCCAACATAAAATTATTGTAAATCAGCAGTGTATTTGCCGGTAAACTTAGTACACTATTGCGTAGGACCCTGCAGGGCTGCTATATTAATATTTTTATCAATAAAAACCATGCATTATGGTTTTTCTCTGCATCACTGTATATTTGGAATATAGTAGCTAGTAAGTAGCAACTTAAATAAGCCTTAAAATCTTTATCTAAATGATGCACTCAATTATGAGCACTAAAAATTGGATACAGTGATATTTCCAAATGCATAAGAAAAGTCTTGTTTGCAAATAAGAAAACCATTAAGTATTGGAAAAGTTAAATTTAGGGTTGAAATACTCAATAAACTCTCTGATTTCCTATTAAGCAACTTAGATCCTTGAAGTAATGGCTATAGAGTCATAACAATTAAATTTAAATGTCTAATTTTTGAAATATCATTCAGAGCTTTAAAAAAATATCGAATACTATAAAGATTTTGAAGAAATAATTAGCAGGTGGTGCAGCTCAATCAATATTTAAAAGTCGCCATTCCTTAAAAAACGCGCGAAAACTTAAAACTAAAATATTTATTTTTTTTTGTATTTTTTTACTCTTTCAAGCATCCCTCTGCTCTCCCCTGAGACTTGGGTCCAGCCAGTGGCTCCCCTCAATCAGGTTTGGGGTCCAGCTTTCCTTTCTACGTGAGAAATATATAAAAAAGTGAGGGTCTCCAAAGTGATTAAGTGTAGGGCCCCACAAATCATAAATTCGCCACTGTTGCAAATACTAATTTATCTGAACAGTTAAATAGCTGATTTCAATAGCATTTAATTTTGATGAAAAACTCTACTTACTGCCAATATTGCATCTTCTAATGTGGCAACAAAACATTCAATTAGTTTTGTAGGTAAATCTGACAAGAAACCTACAGTATCAACAAAGAGTACTTCTAAACCTGAAGGCAACATTCCCAAGTGAACAGTAACATCAAGTGTGGCAAAAAGTTGATTCCTAGGCTGCAAAGTTTCTTCTCCAGTCAAAGCTTTAATCAAACAAGTCTTGCCAGCATTAGTATAACCCACTACTGCTATGACTGGGTATTCAAGTTTTCTGCGTTTATTTCTTAACAGCATTCGTTCATTTCTTAGGTCAAGGATAGCTTTTTTAATTTTTTGTTCTCTGTTTTGAAACACAAGTTTAAGGGCTTCTGTAGTATTACTAGCTTGGGATTTACGTTGTACAAAGTACAGTTCAGCTAATGCTACTTGCAGTTTAGCATATTTGCTCTTAGCATGCATTTTTAAAATCTGCATTACTATTTTATATCGATCTAATATTGGTATTCTAAAATTTTTCTGTAGAATACTGTTAGTTATACTTTTTAAGTTACTAGTATTTATAAATACAGCAGTAATTTCAGGATTTTGTGTGATCATATTAGTTAGTTTTTCCATAGAACCTGATTTAAATAAAGTCTTTTTTTCTAAAGATTCTAAAGGTACAACAACTGTATCCACAACCTTCCATGAGGGTAAAGTCTTAATAAGAGCTATTGCTTCTTCCAGTTGTTCATGTGGAGTGATACTGAGTTTCCGGGGACCCCATTTTACATAAGGCTGGATAACAATACATCTATGTTTCTCAGATAAATGCAAAAACTCATTTGCTAACTCATTATATTCACTAAAAATTAAAATAACTATGGATTTAACAACTAAAGAAATTTAAAAATGTAATAAATGGTATAAAACATGTTTTTATAGAGAAAAGTCGGTCACTTTACAGCTATTAAATAAATAGATACAAAGTAGATTTTGCAACAAAAAATTACTTGTCTGTGTTTAAAATTTCTTCAACAGATTGTTCAGATAGTACAGCTTCAGCTCTTCTAAGCGGCGTTGAACTAAATTTATTTATTTTATAATAAACTTTTAAGAAATTTTGTGTTTTCCTGATAAACATTTCAATCTTTTATTTCTTGTTCAAGATATCATGATTTTTTTAGGTTAGAAAATTTGACATCTTCAATGATATATATTTATATAGATTGCTCAGAGCGGGTCAGTTTGTGAGCAGCCATATTGTCTTGCAAGTGCTCATTAATCACAATCGGTTTAGCAAAAATGTGTTTTAAAACCAATTTTCAGCGTTTGAAAAAGTTTTAAACGTTTTAACCCTCTATTTATTTACAGTACACCATTTAATTTTTTAAAATACGGAGAAAATTTATAACCATTTAGTTGAAAACGAAATATTTAGATTTATAAAAATGATGCATATAAATTAATACCATTAATAAAGGAATGGGAAAGCTTGGGACTTTGGATTCGGCGATTCGGGTTTAAATCCCATAGTATTTGATGGCGTATATCGGTGACACCTGTGGAAATAAATATTCACCTCTTATATTGATTTTAAAAGAATTTTTAACCAGATAAGATAGAAAAACAAATTGCTCTCATTTTCATTGTTTTACAATATAAGAAATATAAGACACAAATTTAAAAAATACTGGGATTAAATTAAAATGATTTCACTTTCCGTAAGTAGGTATTAAGTCTAGACAATGTATTATTAAAATACTTATTATAAGACTTGGAGGATCAAAGAAATAGTTGATTTTAAAATTCATAATGTTCATATCGAAAATTTTTCTTTGTATCTCACCAAATTTATTCGATGGGACTAACTTTTTAAGGATAAAGAGAAATTTTCTTCTTTTTTTCAACAAAAAAAATCTTGTGTGGATGCGAGAATTTGCAGTGTGGTTCCCTCTATTTGACATGCTTCTCTCTGAACTGATATTGCTTGAAATCAGTTCACTTCATAAGAGTATAATAAGATCACATTTTTAATTCAGTTAGTCTAGAAAATGTCTATGAATTAATTAGGTACTTAGGAAAAATGATAAAAAATTGGTTTTTGAGAGCTGCCTTTAAAGTAGGTGAACTTATTTATATTAGGGCCGATTCCACCGTTATGTTAAATGAAGTTTAAATTACTATAGGAAGATTAAAATGATTATTTTCCATTAACAATGTCATTTTATTGGTTTAGTAATTTAAACTTCCTTTAAGACAAAGGTGGAATCGGTCCTTATTAAAACTAGGAAAAGTGATGGAAAATTGGTTTGAGGACCCCCTTCAAAGAGATGAATCTCTTTTAATAATTAAAACAACACATTTTAGTAACAATTTGTCATATTAGAAAATGGAATACAGGAAAAAATAAATGCACGGACTTTAAATTTAAATATACAGGGTGTTCCTAAATGTCATGTCAATATAGAAGGAGGTAATTCCTTTGCCCGTTTTATGACTATATAAACATGTGCTCTAAATTGCTTTTTTTTAAGATTCATGGTGATACATTTTTTATATTTAAGAATTTTTTGCAGCAATCACTCATGACACTTGCTCCATTATAACTTTGAGAAATTAACTGATCCAAACTTTTTAAATATAAACCATTCAACGGAGTGCCGTGTGCTAAACGCCAGATTGTATAAGGGGGCAAATGTTCCACCAAATTATCACTTTATATTATATATTAAAACAAAGCAATTTAGAGCACATGTTTATATAAAATTTTAGTCATAAAATGGGCTAAGGAATTAGCTACTTCAATATTGATATAACTCTTAGAAGAACACTCTGTGTGTGTATATATATATTTCAATATATTTTAAATTTTAACAATTCAAAATTAAATATTCTTTTTTTATTAACAAACAATAGAGAAAACAAAGACCAGAAGTCCCAAATAAAAACATGAAATTATGTATAATTCAGTAAGACCTAAGGTCGAAACAAATTCGATAAAATGTTATTTGGTCGAGTAAAAAATTAATGTTCCGGCAGATTGATTTTGTTTTTTAGATGCGCATATTTTGATATACGTATACTTTTTATGACCTCATCATTTTTTAAATGGTTCAATTTTTGATAAGAGCGTCTGCAGGAAGGAATAAAGCCAATCATGCGCGCGTAGCGTCAATTTTTGAGTTAATTTTAAGCTTTTCATTTCTTGAAAATATGCAAGTCGATTTTAAAATTCTTGCAAAACTTTGTTAAACAGTTCATTAAAATTTTTAAAACATTTAATCTCAAAAGTATTGTGCTGCATCATACACAAAATTTGTTGTCTATATGCAAAAAAAAACTATTTTACAATACTATCAAAAAATTGGCGATGACGTTATAATTAGAAAAGTGATGAGACGTTATAAAATACCAAAATTTGCGCCTTTAAATAATAAAATCCAAGAATTATTTTTTTACATGACTAATAAACATTTTATCGAATTTGCCTACCTTTATGTTCCCACTGTATGATATATCAATCATTGATTTTTTTTTTAATAGAAATTGTTCTGATTTTAAGTTAAATAATTGATATTTATTTTCTATTAAACATGACTTTATTTTTTGTTAACAATTCTTTCGATTCTATCGAAAATATATTCAAAATATCTTAATAATTTGTAAAAATTAGTGTTTTTATTTTGAGACTTGAAATTATATAAATAGTACGAACATTGTAAATTATTACCACCAAGCCAATTTATAACCTTTCTTAACCAACACCGACATTATTTAGGAAAACGTGTAAATTAATGTTATACTGTGATTGGCACCAGCTGAGGGCAATTCGGTATATCACAGACAGCTTCTGTAGCGCAAGAACGGTTTTCCCTTAACTCGAAATGGTCGAACAATAGTGGTTTCTGGCAAAATTCACAGTGCTGAAATAAAAAAAAATAATAATTTATATTCTATTAGATTACTATAAAACATATACATATATTGGAAACTTTCTTGTACAACCGTATATCTCTCACAGTTGCCTTCAACAAGGAATTCCAATACTAAATTATTTGGACGAAAAATCAGGGATATACCATTACAAAAGTTTGTCATACATATGCCGTGATCTCTATCCTTTATAGCATTTAGAACCGGGTTCACTAAAGAGTTACAGGCACTAATACCGTTATTCTATTATGACATCTAATCATAAATTATTAATTTTATTAAATAGAGTATAAATAAATTAGCATCTTAATGTAAATATATTAAATTAATAAACGTTACAATATTATAAACAAAGATAAAAGCTAGACTGGTTGTTTATTGCCTAAAATGCGTCATAATAATTGATGAATTATTCAGCATATCTTACTGATATGAATTTGAAAAATGACTCTTTGTCAGCATCACTGGACCAACCTTGTTACTTGAGAAATATAATAGTATCATATTGCTATATAGTACACCGATGGCTCGAAATCCAACAAAAATATCCCATTTAACAGTTTCCACAGAATTAAACAATGCTTTTAAACATTACTAAATAAATATTTATCTAAATATTATTTAAAAAAATGAGCTTACTTTTCCGCACTGCTGTCCTGTAAATGGTAGTTTCAAATCGATCCACACTTCATGCAAGTCTCGTATTAAAGTGTCCATCATCTCCTTGGTATGATGAGGCGTTGGAGCCAATCTCAGTTTCTCCTCTCCTTTAGCAACTGTCGGATAATTGATTGCTTGAATATAGTGACCTTTTTCTATTAGTAATGTATCACAGACAGCTCCGCATTGTAGAGGGTTTCCGATTTTTATGGGTATGATATGACTTGGGGTGTGCTCCACTGGAAATCCAAGTTGCAGAAGAGAATTTCTGAGGTATTTAACGTTAGCTTGGTGTTTTATGCGTAGTTTTCGACCTTCTTCAGAGGCAAGAATTTCGATCGATTTGCTAGCACCAGCCAGAACCGTTGGTGGCAGTGAAGTTGTGAAAATAAAACCTGCTGCATACGATCTCACCATGTCGATCAGAAGCATGTTGCTAGCTATAATATTAAATTAAAGTATTTAATATAATCCAATCGCACTAGTTTTTGAGTGATAAGACAGGGTATAATTTTTTTTTTTTTTTTTCGAAATAAAAATATACAAATATTCATTATTATATCATTATTGTTTTTTTATTGAAGCAGATGTATTAATTTGATTAATTAGAAAATATAGAACTTGCCGACGTATCCCCCGACATTTCCGAAAGCTTTTCCCAATGTTCCAGAGATCATATCCATTTTGTGCATCACTCCATCTCTTTCACCAATACCAGCACCATGTTCGCCGTATAGTCCTACGGCGTGAACTTCATCCACGAAAGTTAAGGCTCCATATTTGTGAGAAATATCACAGAGTTCCTACAAACATACTTTATATCAATAATTATTATTATAAGCAAATAAGTCGACGATTTTATGGGTGCTCCTATTAATGGTGTCGAATTTGTTTTTTTTTTTATTATCAACATGCAGGTAAGATATTTGATGGATCATAAAAACGCAAATGACTCGATAAAAAGACCCAATATTTGGTTTTGAATAAATTACTCCAATGTCAATCATTTACAGAACCGGTTTAGAAATTAGAATCTTTAGTGTTTTCTTGTCATTAAGATTGTTACAGATTTAAATGTACATTTTGTAGATCCTAGTAAAGATAATTTTACAGATAATTAATAGTTTATGATATTAATTAAAACTGTAAGATGTTATTATGAAATTAGAATGTCCAATTCGACATAAAATACCATGGAGGTGAAAAAAAATTGCCCTCGATAAAAAGTATTGTTTTTGAAGTAGATTTAGGAAATAACACACAATAATTGTTACTTACTACCTAATTATTCTTTTCTAGAACCTTTCTATTGTGTTCAAATTGTATTCTAATATTTGTTAAAACAATAACGTTCAAAAATTATTATGCGACGGAGTCCAGATTTAAAAATTGTATATATAAGTTTTAATTAAGTATTAATTATTTCATAATAGGACTAGTATGAATTTTGATGTTTTACATGGCAATTTTTTGAACATTGCGAAAAATGACACGATAATAAAAATATGTTCATAGTAGCAATTATTATATTTTTTATTAATGTCGGTGGTGATGTCCATACATTATCCAAAAGCAATACAAAAAGAGTCCATATATGGACCTTCAATAGAGTCCAAAGGACATCCAGTAGTCGTCTAAATGGATGGAAAAATATTCGTTCAATAAAAAATAAGCAGTCATAGAAAAAATAAAGTGTGCAACACATACGAAAAACCCTTTTTACAATTTCTTAAAGAAAATTGTCGTTATTCTTATTTGGTGCATCAAATTACTATTTTAATTCTGCTACTAATAATCAAAGAATAAAGTCTTCAAGCTAAAGCTCTCAGACTATTCAGATTATTAATGAAAACATTATGTCTCAAAAAATTGATATCAAAAACATTCCAAATTTAGATCCAATCAAAAATAGTCGATTATTGACCAATGTCTCATATCGACGATCTCAAATCAATACCTCGTATGTCCAACTTGAACATTAAACTGTCTTGATTGTTTAATAAAGTCAATAAATTATTTGATAAATAATGTTGACAAGTAAATAAATAGATGAATAACCTTTGTTATTTTTAACATTTTGTTCTAAATTAATTTGTATAGATGGGAAAAAGTAAAAATTCGAAATTTCGGACTTGATATTGATTTGAGACCATCGATATTATTAATTACTAATTAAAATAAATTTTGAATATTTTTAGTCAAATGGAACAGTATTTAATTAACAATACAAAATATTCATTATCTATATAATTATGTTTACTATCTATTAGTGTCTCATTGGGGTGATTTTCCCATAACTGTTATAATTCCAATACATTAACGATAGTTTAAACTTTGATTTCATTTTAAATTTGAAATTTTTATAAGGATAAATAATGAATATTAACGAAATCGACACTGAATAAATGAAAAATGGTGTTAATATCTTAAACTTTATACAGTAACGTTTACTGCACTGTCCGCAATGTCAAGTATGAAGTGGTTATGATACAAAAACTGTTTTACCAACCTCTAGAGGACAAACAGCACCCGACATGGAATGCACAGTTTCGAATGCCACAATTTTGGGAATACGTTTATCAACCTTTTGAAGCAGTTCTTCTAAATGGGCGGGATCGTTGTGTCTGAAAATGTGCTTGGGTACGTGGCTATTTCTTATTCCTTGAATCATGGAAGCATGATTGCCAGAGTCAGAAAAAATATGACAGCCTAAAAATTTATTTATTTTTTTTAATCCTCATGAGGTTCCATAAATGTTGAATATACAATGTTTTACTAATTTCTGCCGCTACTTTGACAAGGTTGTTTCAACGAGCTGTGGTTTTGTGGTCAAAAAATATCTTTTTTTTAATTGAAACTGAAATATTTTCGGTGTAATTACCTGGAAGTGCCTTAGCTAAAGTAAATAAGGTGGAATCGTTGGCTACAAAACAAGATGTAAAAAGTAAAGCAGCTTCTTTATTGTGCAATTTAGCAAGACCGTTTTCTAGTTTTTCATGCAACGTTGAGTTTCCTGAGATGTTGCGAGTGCCTCCAGCTCCAGTTCCATATTTGTCTAAGGCATCTCTAAAAAAAAATAAAAAAAAACGTGTGTTGGCATTTTTTTTATATCTATTACAAGATGTTTCTTGTTTATTTATTCTAGATAAGAAGTAATGAAAGATGTTTTCAACAAATTATTTATTTTGTAAAAGGCTTGTTAAAGGGGAGGATATGTAAACAATGCACAATTCTTAGCAACTTTTGATTTTGAAAAAAAAAAATTACAGGTTACTAGATATTTGGAAACAAATTAAATTTGTCTTTTTGTTATATTTTTCTATGAGAAAGATAACAATCTGAAACTTGGAACATTATCATTTATCATAATCATCCAATAATGACATCACCAGGCCAAAGTTGGGGGGCATACTAATAACAATGCTGGACGTGAAAACATTTTTGTAGCTCCTTTATCTAAAGATTAACACGTCATGTATCTTTTTAGGTTTTTTTTAGCTCCTCAACCCAAAACAGAAACAATAAGGACATGTAAAAACTACTAGAAGACTTTTTTGCTCTCCAATTACTATTTGCTATGTTTAAATGTTTGACGTTTCCGAAATTAACATTATTTTTAATCTAATATGCTACTCAAATACATTTTTTGTGATAAGGTCTTATACTACTAAACATATTTTCATTTTAATTAGCTTTTATTGCAGTTCATAACTTTTTTATGTTGTTTTATATATAAGTGCTTTCTGTATGACCCTTTTTGGAACCTCTATGTTACGTTATATTTTTATTATCGGTAATAAAACACAAATTGGTCTTAACTGCAATTAGTTGTAATAGTTTATGTAATTTTTTATGTTGTTATGCATATATATAATAACATGTAGGTATTACATTTTTTATTTTATAAAATGTCTTGATATTTTCGAAAATCAAGCCTCTAAATGGTTTTGGTTCAGACAACAATCAAACGTTTTGGAACTGAATTTCTAAGATAATGACTATAAAACAAAAAATTAGCAAAGTGTGTAACAAAAGCTAAATCACTTATAAAGGGGTGGTCAATCAACCAGCAATTGTAAAAAATGGTGACCAGTCAAGCAGAAATTACACACAGCTAAATATATCAGTATTACAGTAATTAAAGATCAGTCAATTAACAAAATTTTACCACATGGTTTATTATTAATTAAGATTAATTTAACTTGTAGGGATATGTCCATCATATCCACTCTTCTTGCTCAAACTAGTTATTATTCGTGCAAAAAAGATTTAACCAAATTCTGATTCTTCTTTTGAAATATCATTAGAGGTTCACTGCAAAATTAATGCCCAAAAATGTTCTATGTCTGCTGGACACTTAGATTATTCATGTATTAAAATCTTGCTTTCCTTTCAATAAATCAGTAATTGGGTTAAAAATAGTCCACAAAATAGTAATTTGTGTTTTCAAGTTTATTATCTTAATTGTATGAATGACGATACAAATTAAATTTAATTTTTTGATTTAAAATGGTATTGATGCGCACTTTGAGATAATATTTATCTTTAGTTTATTGAATAATTAACGTAATTTACTTAGCTTAAAATCCCCAATTGGTCTTATCATTTTTAATAAAACAATAATCGATAAAATCATCAATTAGAGTGTTTATAGCTGTACTAAAAAATGATTAAATTTTGTTATAAATTTACATCAATTTACACGCAAAATCTTTATAATTATAAAAAAGTAAAACATCATTAAATATGTTTATTTTATTCAAGAAATTTAATGATTTCATCAATTTTAGACGTCTTGGAGTGCCCTTGTTAGATATTTAAATGCGTGAATAAAAATGTTCCTGTCCAATTTTTACCTATTCTTTGGAAATTAGCAAAACATAATGTTTCTTTATTGTAAACGAAGAACCTAAATCCCCATTCCTATCTAATCGGTAAAAGGCCTTTAATTAACAATTTCTGCATTTGTAACTTTTTCAGTTTAATAATATGAATTAAAATTTCCATATTTATTAATGCTAGTTTGAGAACGTTGCGAGAACTGTTGCAAAATGAATAACATGCCTAACTTATGTATACGGTCATTATCAATCAATATTTGCACTTTACAATTTTCGCGAATCATTTTTAAACAAATAAAAAATGAAAATCATTGTTAATTATACAAAATGCATTCAAATTTTATGTACTTTTAACATCTATTTCGTGCCTTAACTCAAATTTGCGATCTTTCGAGTTGCGTTGTATAAATTTTCGTGTAGATAAAAAGTAAAAATGTTTTATAATAAACAACATTTTTTTGATTATCAATGAAGCAAAAACTAGTTATACCAGATATGTTACGTAAGAGATCGTTTTAACACTTACCTTACAGCAGCTTTCACTTCAGGATGACAAGACATTCCCAAATAATCATTTGAACACCAAACGGTGATGGGTTTTTGACCCCAAGAGTATTCTAAAGCTTTGGGAAATTCTCCTGGCCCAGCCAGTCTATTGACTTTTTTGAAAATCCTGTAAGAGTGTTCCTTCTTTTTTTTCATTATTTGTTGATGAAAAAATTGATCATAGACAAAGACATCTAAAAATAAAATTTGAAAATGTGGCAAAATTGGAAACAGAAATAAGCATTTTTGAAACAAAATAAAAGAAGTATTAACAGACTATTGTCATTCTGATGATGCTAATTTTTGCAATAAGATAAAAACTAAGGAATTATACAAGTAAGAAACACAATTTAATATATCAACTAATTTATATGAATCAATTATTGACGGCGATTAGTACTTGGATGTAGCTGGCCATGAACCAGCTAAATGCGGAATGTGGAAAAAATTCATAGAAGTATATAAACGTGTTTTATATTTGTTGTTTAATTTTTACCTGCAAGCATTTAGAACGTTCTTAGAATATCAGGTACATGCGATATACGACTTTTGGTATCTTCTAAGAATGTTCTGTCAAAGCACGTCCTCAGTATATACTTTTTAGAATATACTTTCAAAACACATTCTAAGCGAGGTCCTAAGAAAATTATGAAAATGACATACCAAATGGTATTTGAACAGAATGTTTTTAGTATAATTCATAGAACATTCTAGCGAGCTTCCTTTCATTATTCTTCCGTAACAAAACCAAAAATTTTAATTGATACAGGCTCAGCAAATTTTTTTATTGAGTCAGAATTTAACAAATAGTCAAAAACTAGCCCAAAACTCACTCGTTGAATACATGATATTAAACACCTTATCAACTGGTTTAGAATCTGTTACCTGTTTGTTATCTCTGCTTAGAACCCAAAATTGGTCAGATAATTCGCACTAGTGACCCCAAAAATATATTAGATTCAACTGATTTATTTTGAAAACCAGAAAAATAATTTAAAACAAAATATTTCTCGGAATTCTTAACAAAGAAATTTCCAAAATTTACGAACAAATGTACAGAGATTCAAGACAATTGTAACGTCTAGTAGAAACCTGAATAATTTCCAAAAAACATCTTTTAATCCGCGAACTTACCGCTAAATTACCCTTAAAAGTTTTACCCAAATTAAACCTCTAACTGGATGAATTTACCCTCGAGACAATACCCAAATCAAAACCAAAATTTGAATCCCAATTTACCCTTCTAGACAATACCCTGTACAAAATCAAAAGCAACGCAATTATGATAACTCACAAAACAATTTTAAAAATAAACCAAACTCAAACAGTATTCCAAGATTGCATAATACTAATTTTAAATGACCCTTAAAATACAAATTTGATAAAATCCGTATTTAAAAATTCTGACGACGATTATTATTCAGAAGATAAACGTGAAAATTTTAATGAATTTCTAAACCTTGACTTTGAAAACGATTTATTAGACTATAGTCTAGACAACACAAACGATTTTTATAGTTACTCCGACACCGAATTATATTTTTTAAATTCTCTTTTGAATAATAATTTTGATCCAAATCAAATAGAATTAGTAGACCTAATACTGATCTAAATAACTGTAACTATTTTCCAGAAATTTTGACAGAACACCCATTTGATACCAAGTTTAATAACGAACATTTTCAATTGATCCCTTCTCAAGACATTCCTCCTCCTCTTCCAATTTTTTAAAACCAATCAGGAATTTCAACAAATTTAGAAACCCCAATTTAAGAAATACAAACCCATCACAAAATTTTCTATAAATAAAGTAAACCCACAAATTATTTTACAAATAAATTTAAAATTTTAGTAAATTTTAATTTAAAAAAAAAATAATATTTTACAAGGTGTAACATCAGGAACAGAAATAATAAAAGAATCCGCTTTAAGAGGGCGTGTCCCGCAGTTAGTTCTGTAGATGGCGACACTAGTTTTTTTCCTTTTTCATGTTTATTTTAAGAAGTATCTTATACAAAAAATTATTACAAATATATTAATTACACCAGAAGCTTTAATTATTAATCCATAACAATTGTTTACTACGTTTGAATTTAAAAGTAAAGAACATGTAGTAAAATAAAATAGGATATCGCCCTTCTTGAAAAACTTATTTTATATACGTATAGGGTTTTATGTAGTCTATTCTGTATCATGGCTTAGACCAAGGTCAGTCGTTATGTTACCACTTTGAAAAAATCAGAATTCTCTAAAGCAAAATCTGTAACAACTAGTGGTTATAAAAGTGGATTTCAAGTGACTTAGGACCGATTCCACCGTTGTGGACGTTTAAAATGAAATTTTTACATTAACAATGTCATTTTAATCTCCGTTTAACACAACGGTGGAATCGGTCCTTAGAAGCAATCAAATATTCTTGGTGGTTAAGCATAACCACTAGTTGCTGAAAAAGAAATATGGACCTTTGGATAATAACTATTTAAATATGTAAAGAAATTAACATAGAAGATAAGTTTATTTATAAAATAATCAGAACTTATCATATTTTTTTCTAATGATTTGTTTGATTTGTTTTAGGAATAAAGTAAGACTTCAGCAAAGCCTATTATTTATTGCTTGTAATCTGTATCTGTAAGGTGTGTTCCCCTTACATTACTTAGGCCTCAATAGCCCAATTGTGCATCCTCCAGATGCTGCCTTTCAGGTGAGATGTCTATAGGGCCTGCAGATCTGCTTGAGATAAAATTGCATAAGACATTTTGCTGTAGTAAAAGTTTTTTTTTTAATTTCAAGCCAGTTCACCAACAAAATGTAACCATTTCCAAATGATAAAATTACAAGTTGTATTATTTTTATAGCAACCGTATAACAACTTTGACAAAAGTAGCTATTCTAGTATTCACAGTTGCTATAAAGTTGTTTGTGTGGTGTAAATCAGGCTTTTAACAACTTAACCTTCAAGTCAGGAGGGACGGGACCAATGAGATTTATATTTCTCAGTCATGGACGTTAAGGGAAATATAATTTATCAATTGGAACTTTTTATATTTTGTTGGTGGACTCTGATTTGAAATTAAAAAAAAGGTAATATATGTCGTAGCTGTAAATTTTAATCAAGACAGGAAACTTTAATATGCAATTTTATGCAGACCTTTTGATGATCTGAGAGGTGGTTCCTATAGACAGCTCTCAGTGACGTTATATATCAACCAGCAGACGTTTTGAAGAGCTGAGAGGCAGATCTTAAATTCCCCTGAAGGAGGGTCACCCCTCCTTACATATACAGATCCCATGAAATAGTATAGCCTTTGCTGAAATCTTACTTCATTCCTAAATCAAACCATTAGAAGAAATAATATATCTATTTAGTTCTGATATCTATTATTCTATCAGTAAATATACCTTCCATTAATTTCTTGGTCTATTAAAATAGATATTATCCAGGGTCCATAATATTTTTTTAGCAACTAGTTGTTAGGCTTAACCATCAAGAATATTTGGTTGCTTCCAATTAACTCTGAATCCACTTTTGTAATCATTAGTTGTTAAAGATTTTAGAGAGAATTCTGATTTTCTTAATACAACAACTGACCTTGATCATAGCAACTTGGTTGGTAGCATACCTGTATGATACAGCATAGACTAATTAAGCAATCGTGAATACTAGAATAGCTACTTGTGTCAAAGTTGTTATACAGTATGTCCCCCTAAGTTGGAATCATATGGAAAACTTTTTATTATTAATTTAGGAAGAAAAGTTATTCTTCATAAAAAGTTCTGCATTATCTAAAACCTAGAATACAGTCATCAAATATCAGATTTTTTCAGTGGTATACGAGGTTTGTCAAAAAATATGTTTTACTCATGAGTAAAGTACCTTTATTCTTTATACGACTGATAAAATATGATATTTGATGGTTGTATTTTAGGTTTTAGATCATGCTCGACTTTTTATAAAAAACAACTTTTTTTCCTAAAATTAGTAATAAAAAGCTTTCCTATACCACCAACTGTCTACGTAAATTGGCGGCATATGAAAATCTTTTTATTATTAATATTGGGAAAAAAGTTATTCTTTATAAAAAGTCGAGCATGGTCTAAAACCTAAAATACAACGATCAGATATCAAATTTTATCAGTTGTATAAAGAATAAAGGTACTTTACTCTTGAGTAAAACTCATATTTTTTGACAAACCTCGTATACCACTGAAAAAAATTGATATTTAATTACTGTATTCTAGGTTTTAGATAATGCAGAACTTTTTATGAAGAATAACTTTTTTTCCTAAAATTAATAATAAAAAAGTTTTTGATATGATTCCAACTTAGGGGGACATACTGTATACAGTTGCTATGAAAAAGGTAAGATAGCAAGTAGTTGGAAAGTTGCCAGATAACAAATATAGTTACAGAATAGACCCCTATAACTGACCTCTGCTTTAAATGTGAATTAACCATGCAATATCAAGAATTATTGGCAAGAATGAAAAACGATTTTTCCAACAGCTGTAATGCGATTTATATGGACCAAAAAGTTCATACCTTGACCACTAGAGGCCAGTGGTCACTTCTAGCATTGTTAAGAGCATTCAAAAATATTAATGAATTAGACTAAAAAAGAGAAGAAATTGTGTATTTGAGATCATAAGAAAACATATAATTTTTTTTCCTGTTACATGGGGTGATGCGAGATAATTTGAATATCTATAACTTGCAGACGTCAGATGTGGTACTTAAATCTAATTAGAAGATAAAGATTTCTTTAAAAATAAAAGACAGGGTGCGTTGTTTTCCTATAATCTACTTAAATAAAGACATGTATATACCCACTGTATAGATACCTGAAGTAAAGAAAATATGAATATTCTGGATAACTAATAAAAGTTAAAACTTAAATATATACCTGTTTTTATTTAAATGTTCAAATATTTTCCAAAACACCATTAATTTGAAAATAGAAATTTGGTTGTAGATAAAAGATAAAAAATACATTAGAGGATAAGAAGAACAAAAAAATCATTAAGATCATATTATGTAGTATAAATACATGCCACAAGACTTGTCATGCAGGCAGCAGGAACTGGAAAAGGTGGATGAAAATAGGGACAAACAAGTAGTTACAAACATATGCATGCTTATTATAAAATGTTGATGTTAATTAGAAAACTCTATAGTAAAGTTTAAGTTAGGGAGATCTAATAAAAAACGAACTAACCCTTACTTTGATCAGCAACATGTTTTTCATTTTTTGATGCGGCTTCAATAATTGTATCATCTTGTTTGATTTCCTTAATAAAAGGAGATACTTCGTTTAAAAAGGGACAAGTTTTTGATTTATTTTCATCTGAAATTGCTTGATAAAAATAAACATACTTTGGCATTTATAATATAGTGTTGTTACCTTGACTTTTAACTTCCAAATTATTGGCTGTATTGTTCATGGATCTTGAAATCACAGGGCACTGGTTGCCATACATTTTTATCAAGACGGAAGCATAATTTTTCACGTAACTTTGACTGAGTTTAGTAAGAAAAGGGCACGACATGGTTATTAGTCCTAAAAAATAAAATATTTGGCAATTATATAACCTCACTTTTAAATATGAAATAACTTATTTTCACTGGATTATATTTAAATTAATCCACTTACCTTAATTTTTCAAAATAGTAATCTTCGATATTATTTATTTACCTATTGAAAGTGAAATTTAGAGATAAACTTTCTACTGTCAATTACCAAGTAGGTCAAATAATCACAACCTTCAACACCACCTATGATCGCTACACCGACCTGTAAATGATAGAGGTTGGCTTCGAACGTGCTTCGAACTAATAACAGTGATGACTGTCTCCTTCCTCCTATATATTGCAAACTTAATAATTACCTATGCTTATGTGTAACATACGTACATACACATGACATTTAGATAATTAATTAAAGATTAGCTCACTTTAAAAGTCAATTTGAATAAATAGGTATCGATGATGAATGAATTAAATTTCAAATACAGGGTAGCACTCAGTTACTTTTATTAATAAATATTTAAAAAAAAATACGTGTGACACTCGGGGACTGCCGCGGTAAAGCTATTGCATAGCATTTATCAACTTATGCAATTATAATTATTTATTTATTTTATTTATGCTGTATTTTTTTTTCTTTGATATTAATTCAAGTTTTTTCTTTGATATTAATTCAAGTTACACTTTTTGAGCGTGGTGACCGATAAGAAAACAATTTTTTTTCTTTTATTGAATAAATGAGAAGTTAATATTGTTGTACTTATTGAAAAAAAATATATTTCCTATTTGTTTATCTTTTTGACTTTAAATACACGAATTCTCCACTGGGGGTCGATTCTCGACTCATAGGAATATTTTCCTATAGGAATTTTTGACATTTTTATATACATCGAAAATTTATGACATTTTCCTACATATAGGAAAGTGTCACAAATTCCTATAGGAAAAGGTTCCTACAAGTCGAGAATCGACCCCCTGGTAGCTTGCATTTTTAAAATTAGCTGAACTTGAATGAACCTCGTTATGCGCCACTATGCATTGAATAAGTATATACTTTTTAAAAACTAAACATTTTAAATTACCAAGACTGTGAAATAATAAAACAATATTTTTCCTTTTTTTTAAGAAAAAAAAAAGAAAACTAAAAGTTTCGGGGCTCGAACCACCAACTTTGCTACCCACACTATCCAAATTTTGACCACTGTACGCTATGCGCCACCGAGCACATCTTGATATAAGTTTGGAATCGTTTATACTAAATATATTACATTCGATTACAAATATTTACGAATTATTACTTTTTAATTAAACAAAAATAAATTGGAAACAATTTTTTTTTTACTTTTGAATTAAACAAAAATAAATTGGAAACAAAATTTTATCATGTCAAATGATACCTACATTGTAATTTAATGGAATCACATAATTATATGATTTAAAAACTATAAAAGTATCATTATTACTTAACTTCTAGTTCTTGTATTGCATAAACGTTCCAGTCCGCAGACGTATATTTAACTCCGCTTCACATACTAATACGAATAGGGTCGGATTCGGATAAAACCTTCCACGGCATTCAACGCTGCACCGCTGTGCCGGTCGTTACGGAAATTTCTTGATTCGGTCGCCGCGCTCAAAGCCCGCGATAAAAGCTATTCAATAGCTTAAAAATCACTTATAAACTACAAAAATAAGCTAGAAATTAATGAAAATCAAAATTCAAATGACAGTTCTGACAATTTCGAACGATTTGACATGTCATCAAGCAAAACGAAATAGACCAATGAAAATGCTGGACACTATTCCCCCCCCCCCCCCTGTACAGACCATTTGGACGATGGCTCTAGTAATATAGGCTCGAAGATTTTTCCGGACAAATACGGCGTGTTGCTGGACAAATACGGCGTTTTGCTGTACAAGATCAAATTCTGGACAAGGTTTGAAAATGCTGCAGGTACGTATGGTTTACTGATGGCATATTCTCACTGAGCCTTGAACATTTCTTAAATACAATAAAATTTTATTAATATATCATATCAGAGGGGCCATTTGACTTACTAGAAAGACCTTAGTGAACATTTATTCGCTCACCTGGTACCAACATATAACATTATCATTAATGCATATTTATTTATTATGCAGATCATATTTACTCATCATAAACAATTTAACTGACGTCATCAGCGAGGTAGTCATTTGACTTACTCTATACAGTGAACAATGCTCGCTCACTCAACATATATATTCATGAATATTCATCTGTTTTATGTAAATCGCGTATATTCTCCTCAACATAAATAATTTAATTATCAGTAGATCAATGGTGATTAGACTTACTAGAGAAAATAACATTTGTTTGCTCGTTTAGCAGACGATGTTCATGAATATTCATGTAGTACCACTCAAAATAAACCATTTTATTGTCATGGACAGAGCAGATCAGGGGGTCAGTACACAGAGCGTTGCAAGACGTTCCGATTTTAACGGGCGATCATCCCAATATCGGGATGGGATGCTATAATTGCCACGATTTCAAATGGGTAAAATATTTATTCAGAAATTAGGAATATTAGAGGAAATTCTTTCAAAAGTAGGAAAAAATTAAAAGCATTTTTGTCACTTATTTTTGACATACATAGTCAATCATTTATTCATCACATATTAATTATTAAGATTTTATTAGGTTTCGACGTTGAAAATATTATATAGACTCATCATGCATTAATGCATTTTATTTTGCGTTATTTATAGTTTTAAAATTTTTTGAGAAGTTTTTATTGCTAATTTTTGAGAATTACTGTATTTTATTACCTCATTACATTCAATTACAACACCTTTTAATTTAAGAAAGTCACTTAAAAGTTATCTTTTATTAATACGCAACTAAAACAAATATTCCAATCATAATAATAATAAAAATACCACATTATTAATAACAAATAATATAATTTATCGTAGTACGCCCATGAAAAACGTGACGTATACCCTTGAAATTGACAGTCTGGCGTCTAAATTGTCATGTGCATCGACCGTTTTGTTAACCCTTATCGGCTTAAAAATGTGGAGTAGAGCTTATGGACATGATAAGCGATCCAGAAAAGGTCCTTATTTCTAAAGTTGAGTTCGGATAGTCGGGAGCTGGAGTAGGACACAAGAGCGAAGTTTTTAGGGTGCCTTTAATTGTCATTTGAGCGTGTTGAACTGTCAGTTATCGGAATAAACGAACGCTAAAGGGTCGTTTAGAATTAAATGGAGCTTTACGACAGTATCTAGCACAAAGCATGTATCTTCTAGAGACCCCACGCCAATGTTAAACTTTTAAACCAAATTAGCGCCACCTTGTGTTTGGAGCTGGAACTAAAATGACAATTGACAGATGGCGGTAAATTCAAATTGTAATTTTTAGGAGTAGGTAGTAGTTTTAAATTAAATTTTAAATGATTTCCACATAAATTATTTTATAAAATAAAGTATGGAACTAGTAAGTTCGAAACTTTTATTTTACAAAATAATTTAGGTCGATTATACCAAATTTGAAGAATTAATTTGTTATAAGGGGACTAATGTGGAGAGTTGGTTCTGCATATTTTTATTAAATAAATATAAGAGATATCAATACTTAATACTTAAGGAATACTTACTTGGAGCAAATAGATATATAATCTCAAATCTTTAAAATACCTATCAATAATTTAAATGTGAAGTAGAGACTAGGATATTACATTTTATTAACACTAAAGTTATATATTTTATAAATGTCTTTTTAACTGAGGACAAATGTAATATAGGTATTGTATTAAAAGGTGAATCCTTTTAACTATTCATTCAATGATAAATAGGTATTTTCCTTCCAAATACAGATGGTGGTATTACTCTCTTATGTGAAAAATGATTTCGGAATCTAGTCCAGTGATAAATTGATTATCAATTAGTTATTGTCCCCGTTTATCTTTTTATGATGCAGATGCATGGTGAATATATGGTGAATCAATGAAGTTTTTCTCGAAGTTTTCAACGTAGCACCAAAATTATTGCAAAACACAGTAGGAAATAAAAAAGCGAAACATCACAATTTTGCAAATAACGAAGACGAAACTATAATCAGAAACCAAAAGCCAAAGCCAACAAAAAATCACTAAAATCAGACGGAAAAATGAAACTAACCAAGAACATAAATAAATACACGTCACATCTTTGGTTAAGTTTTTCTCCCATAAGACTTAAAAATGGAGTAAGAAATCATAATTTCACCAGTAGCCCCATCTAGAGTTTGGAGCAAATAGCATAAAAAATGTCAGTTGTCGGTTTTGACCTTGGTCATTCACGTGGAACCTCTATGTGCTTTGTGGCATTGTATAAAGAACTTTATACAATGTTTGTGGTATCTAGCATCTTAAGCCGATATGGGTGAAAAACCGGTCGTTAGACTGTCAATTTCAAACTCCTACGTCACGTTTTCCAGGGTCGTACGATTTTATATTATTTAAAAAAAAAAAAAAGATAAAATGTATAAATAACTTTACTATTTTATTACAGTTACTATAAGCTATTATTTCTCAAAAAGAATTACCTGTTCCATTTACAGCCCCAGCTACATACCGATAAACTTAGTTTTTTAGGATTTCAAATTGCCTAAAATACCTTCCTCAAATCCCCCCCATCAGCTGGTGGGCTATATCTTATTAAATCATTTGATATGTTAGCAGGTCCTGTAGATTTTATACTCTTAAGTTCATTATTATTTCTAAATAATTTGTTGAGGATAAATATTTTTGATCGAATTTACTAGTTTTGCAGTATTTCACCTATATTTGTAAAGAACGTATTAAAATTTTTTGCGATATCCAATTCAGTGATTCTAAAACTAGTTTCTTAGTTTCACATTTTTTCTGGCCTTAAAATTCATTAACTGTACTATTGTGAATAATTTTTAATGTTGATTTATTTTATCTTTGTCAAAAGAATATTTAATATTATTAATGAGAATTCATTTATGTAAATATTCATGTTTAGTGGATTTTTTAAATTATTTTGATACGATTTGTCTCTGGTTTTTATAGAACTTTAGTGTAGTTACCTATTAAGGAAATACACTCTCTTTCTGATAAAATATTCACATAATTCACATATTTTTTTCTAGGAACACATCAGAATTATATTTATTTTGAACAACTGGAATTCCACAATATCTTACAACAAAAAACATGAATTATTAAATATTGAAACACAATGTATACAACCGCTAGGTTATACAAAATTATTTTTCTTTATAACTAAGGTGGAGTGAAATGAGAAAATACACGAATAAAATACAATATAATTTAATAATAATAATAATAAAAAAAAATAGGAAATAACATATTCACCGATAAATACGCAAATTGACAAACTTTATATAATTAAAAACAAATATAAAATCTGTAAGTTTAAATAATTATATAAACATGTAATAGTAAATAAAAATATCGGTGGTGTAAATAATTAATTGTCTTTAATTTCTAGAAAATTTTCATAATTTATTTATGCCTTTAAAAATATATTGTCCTTTTATGGTTCTTTACTTGAACTTAAAACCCTACCTTTAAAATAATCTGAGACGATACTTGTTTTGCAATTTAAAGATTATGTAATAAATTAAGTGTGTTGTATATTTTATAAAAATTAAAGCCAACAAAAATACTTAAACTGACAAATTTTTAAAAATAATTTAATCTCAAGTTACATTTTAATTTAACATAATGATTTTATCTAAGTTCTAAGTACAAAGAACAGCATCATATACTCAATAATTTTGAAGATAAATTTATTCTCAGTCAATATTTTATTCAATTTATAGTCTTGCTGATTCAAGGCACCTACATAGCATTTATGTCTCTTTTTGAACATTAATAATACATAATAAACTTTTCAAATCACACTATATAATACAATAAAAAAAGCCTCTAGAATTTTAAGTAGTTTTTAAGATTAAAATAGAACTATCCAGATGTAACACTCTGCTTCAGACCACAAATCACACCATTTAAATTTTTAATTAATTCGTTGCAAAATTTGATATGTGCTGTATTAACAGTAATTTAATTTTTGTTGATAGAACATCCAAATTACAAATCGCACACCTGTAAGTTTTGGCATAAAACCACAAAAAGAATGAAAAATTATTTTACCTAATTTGTAATAATAATAAAAATTAGTTTTAGATAGTATCATCCTATGGCAAGGGTGCTTAAATGTATAAGTAACTAGGGTAGGGCGAGGCAGATTTGTACATGGGGCACATTTGGTAAATTCAAATATCCCACTCCATTGACATTGTAAAGTTAGTCACTTTCATAAAGGTATACATTGGTGTTCCTAATTTTGATGACTCTGATTTTGCTGGAGTTCTCAGCTAGGGACCCTCCACAAGTTCACGAGCTGATAATAATTGCGTACCACTAGGGTCAATGTAGCTTCTGAGGAATATGGCACCAACGACTTAGATCTTACCCATAATCCAGAAAATTTAGTTTTAGAGGAAGTAGACACCGTAGAATTTATAACTCAGTTAATGCAAGATGTGTTAACAAATGTTATCAATAAAGTTTCTAGAACAGAACCTTCAAAACTTGTAGATTTGAACGAGATTCGACCTTTTCCCACACTACGGCCAACACAGAATAGCAGACGATCTAGAAAGAAGGGAAGATACTAATACACCAGAAAAGGACATAATAGAGGTTACAGAGAAAGGGAAAACGAGCCAACATTGTAAAAAGAAAACTTTGTGAAATTAAAAAAAGTAAAAACTGTCCGAGAGAAGACAATAAAAAAAAAACTAAGGAAAAAGTCATCTTATTCAAGTTTCTCGTCAAATTTTGAAGCAACTTCTAATGTCTAATTAATTATAGCTCAGGACTTAGATTTACAAAACGAATATGAGGACATTAATGATCTAGTAAATGATGAAGATGTTACCGTGGGCGACTTTGTGTTGGTAAAATTTGCAACAAAGAAAACTATTGTTCACTTTGTGGGCCAAGTACAAGAGCTAGACGACCATTACAATGAACTAATAGTTAAATTTTTACGATTCAAACCAAACTGTGGATTTTACTATCCTATTCAAAATGACATCAGCACAATACCTAGGGCTGACATCTTGACGAAACTTCCTCAACCTCCAGAAAACAAAGGAAAGTCCAGACAAGCATCTTACACAAAATTCAATGTTTCATTTTTGCAATATAACATCCAATAATAAGTTTATTTGTTAGTTAACTTAAAAAATAAATATTCATAGGTTCAGTTGTTTAAAATTTAAATAAAGTAAAAATACTATTGTCCAAATGTACCCCACCTCGGTCTAAATCTTCCCCATGGTGAGGCACAATTGGTCAAATGCATACATACAGAAATATTTTTTTGTTTGCTTTATACTCGTATGTTAATATTTTCGATAACAATGTTTAGGATCAAGATGTATATAGCTATCGCTCAGTGCATTCATAAGTCCTAAATATTTGAAAATTGGGAAAATATTTGCTATTGAAAAAAAGTGTCCAAATCTGCCCCATCCTTCCCTATTTGGAAATCTATTTAATAATAGAAAATAATTCAGCAGAATGTTACTTTCCTATTGTATATTTCGTGAGTAGTCAGTATCATCTTCCCCGTATACCAACAAACATATTTAGTTAAAACATTGTATTTAAATAGACAATGAATTAATTTATCAGACATTTTTGACATAGCATTCCAAAGAAAATTACTTATAAATTTCATATCGACTGATTTTGGAAAATATGCAATATCCTGAGTGAACCACCACATCGTAGGTAAAGGTTGAAATTAGATCAGAAAGAATATTTTAATTGATTGGTTTTTATTGAAAATAATACATTTATCAGACCTTTATCTTTAATTTGACCAAAAATTAGATTTTTAAATATTATATATACGGAAACCAGTTGATTTAACTTTTGGTCTACGCATACGGTTTTTATATACGGTTTTGCAACCACCCCCCAAAACTTTCGCACTTATTTACATATCATTTTTTCCAGATATCAAAATTATGAAAAATGCATAATTAAAAATTAATGCATGTAACAAGTGAATAAATATTGAAGTTCTGTAATTTATAAAAACCCTTTTTATTGTCTTCTAGTTTTTTCCATTTTTGTACAATGGAACGGATAAATTTTGACCTAAATCAGACATAAAAATATATGAATATGTAAGTTTGACATAATACATAACTTTAATCATGTAACAGAAAATAGTATTCATGACTATAAACTGAAAAAGAAAAAAATGTTTAATAATAATAGATGCTTGCAAAAAAAGCACCTTAAAAATTATATTTTAACACAATACCTATAATAATAAAGTGATGCTAATAATTATGAGTTTATAATTGTAAAAAAAATATTTTCACGATTAACTAAACCTTTTTCATTATATTCACATATTAACATTTTACATTTCAGTAAAAACTGAAATATTAACAAATTAGATTGATGTAAAATCAATATTTTTTAATTATTAAGTCTTTTTAGCATAATTCTAGTTACTGTTGCTTTTGGATATTGACATAATTACATGTACTGGCTAATCCATCATTTTTTGGTCATACTTAACATTTGCAATTTCTCCCTGAAGATGAAAAGGATTGTTCTGCGAAGGCTAGGAGATTTTGACGTCGACTGGCCCATGTACGTAAGTAGTTTCTTATAAATATTATTTAAGATCTTACTTCATGAATTGGGGCAAAGAACTGCACAGTAAAAATATCTATCGAGGTCCCACCTAAGTCTTCACACGCAGTAGTAAAACAAAAAAATTAACTAGGACAATTCAGCCATTTTGTTATATTCCAATGGATATTTAAATTTGAACATGCAGTGTAACCTGAGCAGCCATCACTGCAGTATAGCCGAAATGATAAGTACATGGAATTATGTCAACTAAAACTTTTAAAGAAGCGAACTTTTTTAAATGCTCTTAAACTACTTTAACGAATTTTTCAAAGAAAATATAAATTAAATTAAGATCATATCAGAAAGACATTATTTATCTGAAATGGCAACCTTTTTACGTCTTTTATTCAAGAGTGGATTGTTTGAATTTTCCAAAGTTTTGATTTGTACTTGGTCATAGTCCACTCGCATTGTCGCTAACGATCGGGTCATTTCTTCTTGTACTTCTGGCCAGATTTCAACACTTTCTTTCAACATTTTGTTCGTGTGCAAAGGTGTCTGGGGTACGGCGGTACATACCTAAAAGATAACATTTTGTTTTATTAAACTATAAGAGTGCAAATTATTATATTTTATTATGTATTTTTACATAATATTTCTTAAATCTTAGAAACAAAATAATAATTTAACGTTGGAACCAGAAGACACAATAAAAGCTAGAGAAAATAATATAATACAACTATGTACATATACAACCTGAATAATAGCCTGATAAATATCTGGGTTTTTTCGTTGGAAATATTTTAATTATTCTGCACTCAGAATCACGATAAAAGATATCAGAATTACAAGTAAGCAAAAAATTTTGAAGATCATCAGCTGAGAAACTTTCTGTCATACCTCCGACGCGTATTCTGGGATGAATGCCACCAATTTCTCTTACTTTGTAAGAATTCGACATTGTCTGCTCAACTATCTTCTTCAGTTTTTTATTGTCCCATTTTGATTTGCAGCTTATCAAAATACCACCATCTTTTATTTGTTTAACTTTAGACAGGTGTAGATTGGCTTCAGATGGGTTAATATTAAGTAGAATGACGGATTTTGTCTGTTTAACATTCTGATTAGCATTCTATGGATGAATGAGAATGACTGGAGAGGACTTATCTTTCAAAACATCAGAATAAGGATAGCTTGTGGCTATGTTGACGTGGGAAGATGCTTTATTAACGTCGAAATTTACGTATGTAGATAAATTCAAAGAGAAAATAAACGAAATAGAAGAAATACAAATGGAAAAGTAGATGAGACACAAATATATGACATTAGTACAGACATAGGGAATTTAAAAAATTGGATAGGCAAATGGTAGCAATACTGTAAATCCAGAAATGATTAAGTATATAGAAATAAATGCATGGTAAAAATAATAAGAGTAGCGTCCCAAGCATTAAAAACTCCTGGAATTCCTTCGGAAGTCACTGAATTCTCTTAAAAAAATGACAAAACTGTAAACGAAACTATTTCAAATATTTTTAAAATTTAGATACACCAAATTCTAGGAAAGAGAACTCTGTAAATCAAATAACCAGCATAGTGTGAGCCACTGTATGTAAAAAATAACTGAAAAATATTATGCAAATCTAATAACACTAATAAATTAACTGTATTTTATTTTATGTAGTTACTTAATTTTAAAACAACTTATCGTTTTATTATATTGTTCTGTTATATATCTATATTTTATTTTTTTTATTGTTGTTTCAAAATTCGAAATTTAGAAGAGAATGTGAATTTTTGGTATTTCCTTAATTCCTATATACACAATAATAGATGCCAGAATAAGAACACTTACCGCGATCCAATTGTTGCTCATGACCTGATCTATGGTAAACCTTTCAGTAGGATCAACATTGAGCATACCACTAATAAGATCTTTAGCACCTTGGCTTACATTTTGCCATTCGGGATTGGGAAATGTGTACTGGCCCATTCGAATCCGTTTTTTCATACCAGGAGAAATAGCAAGACCGTGGTTGCTGTAAAAAGGAGGAAATCCACATAACCTAAAATATATAATTCAAATATAGATAATTTTCTTACGAATTTAATTAAGTACTTACAGTATATACATAATTACACCTAAAGACCATATATCACAGCTTTTGTCATATTTTTCGGGACCTAATACTTCAGGAGCTAAAAAAGATCATTATTTTTATAGAAATTATATTTTTTATACATTATTTGCAAAAATCACATTAAATTTTTGTTGTACACTGATGGTTCTAAAAGAAAACAAGATTCAGGATGTGAGATATACTCCAGACCCTTAAACCTGAACTTAAAACGGGCTGTGGGCAATTGTGCCAATGTAGTTCAAAGCGGAAGGCAAATGCTCATCTATACAGACAGCAGACAAGCACTACTCTAGCCAAGTAGGCAGCCAACCAAATACTTTTTAGACTAAGACTAAGAACACCCCTTTGTGAAATTAAAGAAAAGGTGGGATGAAACAAGAAGAAAGGGCCATTTTAAAGTCATCTTGCCAAAACCTGCACAAATGTGACTAATTTTATAATTCTAATTTTTAAATTAAACACTTCATCCTGAATACAACAAAGCACTTTACTAAGATTTCGAGAAATCAGTATATAAAGAAAATAATTTCGGTATACACAGTTCACATAGTTCAAACTTATTGTCCATATATTTTAAATATCTCAAAAATTTCGTAGTACTTAAATTTTACTTAATATTAAAATTTATTGAATTATTACCGCACTTGTACTTACCAACATAATAAGGTGTATAACATGGGGTTTGAAGTGTATCTTTAATTAAAGTCTCCTTAGCAAATCCAAAGTCAGTTAATTTAAGTACACCGAAATTTCCTTTTTTTGAATACAACAAATTTTCAGGCTTTAAGTCTCTGTGAGCGATGTCGTTATCATGTAAGTATTTAACTGCTATACATATTTCATGCATTACTTGGGCAGCTTCTACAATATAAAACAAAACAATTAAATAGTAACCTTAAATCAATTATATCTGTACTATATGATCTTAAAGTATAGAGATTTACTTCTAAAATTATATTTGTACTAAGAGTCGGCTAACATTTTCATATTTATTATATTATTTAACGAGTATATTTTTTTAGAACATAAAATTCCGGTGTGCGCACTGAACTATATATTAATTTGAGGGTCGGTAGGTGTTCTCGTAATTCTTCTCCTCCTAAACGGCTACTGCAAATACGAAACGTCGGATTTAAACTTGTTATAATTCAACCAATTATGTGTAAAACAACAATTAATACGACTATAAAATAAAATCGGGAACCTTTAATATTTTTTTTATTGACATTAAATGAGTGTTAAATTGTACAACTTTTTTACCATTGCATCTAAAATAAAGATTGTTAGAATAATAAATACAGTCTATATATACAGTAGGCATAGATTATGTAATCATTTTATTATTGTAATCTGTTTATGAAGGGGTTTTAAATATTTATTTTTAAGAGACTTAAGTGAGCTTCAGAACCAAATATTTATATACTTACATAATTAATTGTAAATAATTAGTTCAAGGAAACTTTAAATAATATCTATTTTTAAAAAAACGCAATAAAAACGTGTAAATAAGTGACAAAAATAAATTTAAAAAATAAACTCAACAATGAAATTAAAATATAAATTTGAATATAGTGGAATATTAAGATCCTATGAATATATTTTTTTGTGATTGCAAAGTGAAGTTAGATCTCAATTATATGAAACGCCTTGTTTGTTTTAAAGAGTATACTCTAAAGAACACCTTTTATAACCTTAAGAACTGTATAATAAATTTATAAAGGATTCAATTATTCAAATTCTAAATTACATGGAGAAAGTTAAGAAAAATATATATTATATTATTAAATACATTACAAACAAATTTCCAAACCAGTTTCCCTTCTAATCCTGTAAGTTCCATATACATGATCAATACAGAAGTGCCTAAAAATGCAGCTTTGAGTTCGCTCTGCATGCAAGTTTTCAGCCCCAAACCACTAAACTTATATATTTTTACTCATTTAACCTTCCCATACTAGAAAATATTAGAATAAGATATAATCTTTAACACTATTTACATAATTGAGAGGGCACTGCATGAATAATACTTTTCATTGAGTGACAGGTTTCCACCTAATTAAATATTCAGACAGTCTTAAAGACTAAAACTTAATAATAACATGCTACTCAAATATTGATTACTTTAGAGAACTCTTTTCTTTTAAAATTTGTTCCCTTTCTTGCCACTATTCAAATGACTATTAGATATACTTGGTAATTAGGTTAGTACTGACACTCTCACTATGAACATCTAAAATATACAATACAATAATACATGCAAGCAAGTTGATTTTCACTGGTACATTATACATCAAAGCACATCCCTAAATGTGTGAAGCAACCAAAATATTTATTAATAAAACTGCTTTTATTTTAAATTGATTTCAGTGAACTCTATTTTATATATTTTAACACATAACAAAACTTTTATTATACATTATACTTTTTATTAACAAACGTAAACTTGAAGTAAGAAGCCAATTTTTTAACATGTCTCGCTTGCACATATTTTCTTAATTCGTATAGGTGCCTCCAGTGGCGTGCTAGAACATTCAACACTCACTATGATTTATATTTTTATTTTAACAATGAAATTATAAGGGTACATTTAAGAATTATTTACAAAATTGGAGTCAGAAATAAAATACCATATTATTTCACTGAATCATATACTAGAATATTAAACCAATATAAATATAGTACCTACTTTATATTTAGTAAAAATGACTTACCTCTTTCTGTAAAAGCTCCATCTGGCCTGTCTTGTATTCTTTGAAACAATTCACCACCTTCCATACTAAAATAGAATTAATAATTTTTTTATTAATAAATACCCCAAGTGAAGCATTAATGATTAGTAAAATCTGATCATTAATAATTAGTAAACATTTGTATTTAAAATTGTAGACTAAAAACATACCATTCCATCACAACTAACAGACATGTACCATGATTATACTTATTTTCATAAACATCTATTATATTCACAATATGGCGACATCCACTGGCTCTCCAATGTAGATCAACTTCTCTTCTGGCTTTTACACTGTCCACTAATATCTACAAAACATTAAGAAGTTAAAAAAGACATGTCATTGTGATATACAGGGCAGGAATGGAAAAAACCTAAGAATTCAAATATATATAAGTAGGTTTTTAGGTTATTTAGGTATTTTTAGGTTTTATAAGGTTTTTAGTTCATAATATGTCAAAAATTATTGTCACTATCATTAATATCAATATCAAGAAGAAGTAATTATAACCTGTGATGAAATGTTTGCATGTTTTTATATACATTCATTTTTGCACCCTTTTTCCTGAGAGTTGATTAGTAAAATTTTGAATTCTTAATAATTATCTTAAAAAACCTAAAATTGTAGATTTTTGACTCTTAGGTTTTTAAAAAAACCTAGGTGCAAAAAAACCTGTACCTGCCAACCCTGATACAGGGTGTTATTGAAATACATGTAGACATTAAAATAGGTTAATATTTAAAGGAGTAATATATTTTTTAAATATATGACACATAGTTTTTGAATATGACATTCTAATAATGAATCTGTCAAACATTTTAAAATTGATGACAGACTACACCCTATAGGTATATACATAATATTCAAAGAAAGCTGTCTTTTAAAAGTGAAACTGCTGATAAAAGGATAAATAAATATTCTGTTTTACAAATATCGATGAGTTAGTCTTAAGACATTCACTGTAGTGATATAATAAATAAAAGGCTCTCTGTGAAAGCCCTTTTTCTATTACAAATCTAATAACAATGTTAATTATGTTCAAGGTCAATGTCACAGAATGTATAAGATTAAAAGATAAAATTCTTATTGACTAATAGTTCTTGCTTAATAAAATTAACTTAATTACATGTTAAAACTTAACCCATAATTCTCTTATTTACTTACTTTTAAAGCATATTTTTCTTTGTTTTGTTTACTGAAGCATTCCACAACTTTCCCATTTATTCCTAAGCCTAATACCTGTTTTGTTATCTCATAATCATCAGTAATTGGAGTACGTTTTGGTGTACGTAGATTTTGTTGCTTGTTCATGTCTCTTCCTATTTTATTAATGGAAATAACCTAAAAGTAAATAGACAATCATTGTTTAATATTACACAACTTTAATTTAATTTATACTTTGTCCTACATTAAATCCAATGTAACAATAATCACAATGCATTTAATACGCTATAAATTAGCAATAATCTATAAACTATTTATTTAAAGAATGTAAAACGTAAGATTTATGCTTCAGAGCCTGAAATATTCGAAACTCATAAATTATCTTCTAACCTTTTGTGTCAATGTGGAAGTCAAAATTTTAAAATTAATTCAGCTTGAACTGCACAAACCCATTAATATTCTTAGGTAAAAAGTAGTTTTGCAAATCCTTTAAGTTATGAACAAATAATTATTTTATAAATTTTCCAAAAAAATCTTTTCAGATAACTTCTGATGTGACAGCTGACTGACAGCCTCAGCGACAGTTGACATTTTGACTTGACACGAACACGTGATTAGACACGTTTTTTTTGTAGAATCCTCGAGAGCGTTCAGAAATCACGTTCCGACCAAAAAGTGTTGTAAATTTGTTCTTGCGTTCAATTGTAACATTTTAGCCACTCTTGTTCCAAAAGTCGAGTCAATTACAATGAACTACATTGGGATTCTCATCTTTCTATTCGGCACGTGTTGAGTCGACTATCTCCGTTCCACAGAATGCGATTCAGATGTAATGTCTCTCTCTCTCTATTCAATTCGTAAGTACGCACATAAGACATACATTGCGTTCGGTTTGCCACGTTCCTTTAACTCCTTTAACACTTTTAACTCCTAACGACTCTTTTAGCGTTCGGTTTAGTCCGATTAGTGACAGTTTAACACGCTTAAATGTCATTTAAAAGCACCCTATAATTTGTCCCGCTCCAGCCCCTGACTGACCGAACTCGCCTATAAGAATCCCTGACCTGGAGTGGGATAGAAATACATTTGAGATGCGACTCTATGGGCGCTGCCATATTATTTTTCATCTGACTTGGAAGTATTTATAATAACTATTTTCTATTTCACATTGTTATTGTCTGATCCACCAGATTGTGGACTGGACAATAACAATGTGAAACAGAAAATGGTTTTTATAAATACTCTCGAGTGAGATTAACAATAAAAATGGCTGCGCCCATAGAGACGCATCTAGTTCTATTACAACATGCACATTAGCATTCTACTCTCTGCCAGATCATTGGTCAAATTAGGTCATATTTCCCCTAAAAAAAGAAGAATAAATGTCAACTGTCAACGGTTAACGTCAATGAGTTATTTGTTTTTATTTCCATTAACCTAAATATTACAAAAGGAGTTATAGAAAAATTATAATTTAAAATTAAGTTCAAAAGAGAATCTTTCTAAATGATAGATCTTAATTCAGTATTTGTCTTGGCCGAAACATTAGCCACTGAAGTGAATAACATCAACAGTGAAAACGAAACAATAGAGCTGTTTATTATCTATGGTTGCTTTGGAGTAGTCTTATTTTACGGCGTATCCAAATACTTAGATGTTAAACCAGAAGCCGTAAGAACCATAAATAACAATTACTTTTTTTAAAGTTTAAAATTCAAAATGGCAGCTCCACCCAACCATTTTATGCAGAATTTGAGTAATCCGCCACAAATGGGTAGGAATGAACAACAAAATACAATAGTAATTTGGTTACGATAAGTGTTATAATATTTTAGGCATGAGGAGTTCCTTTGGACCGAATCCTATGCAAACTCAGATGGCTCCAGGCAGTATGCAGAATACAATGCCTACGCAGATGCCTGTCCAGCTTTCTAACCCCATGGGCAATCCAATGGTACCTCAAATGACTAATCCAATGAACGGAGCTATGGGCAGTCAAATGAATCCTAGCATGAATGGAGGATCGCCTATGCTAGGCATGAATCAACATTATAGTATGAATAGTCCAATGAATGGGGCCCAGATGGCACCCCATCAAGCTCCTACTCAGATGCCTATGCAACAGAGACCAATGGGTAAATACATTATTTAAAAAAACTATAAAGTTAATGACAGATTACAGTGCAAACATGATTCTGTTACTATTACAATTACCATGTATGTATGCTTGCCTTGTATTTACAAACCATTGTAAAATAATTATACCTATTACATTATAACTGGTCACATCATATTAAATTTAATCAATTATACTAAATAATAAAACTAATGATTTTCCAATTTGACATAGTATTTTTAAATGTTATATACCCAAGCAAAAAACACTATCAAATACAACATGAAATGCAAAAGTTACTTTTACTACTTTTTCTTTGAGCCCCACAATTTTTTAGAATTTACTCCAGCCTTAAATCATCATGAAATGCCTCAACAAACTCCTGGGGTTACACCTACTCCCCCATCAGTTCCAGTGCAACAACAGCAGCAACAACAACAATCCAAAGAATTCAATACAGCTTCTCTATGCCGATTAGGGCAAGAGACTGTCCAAGATATTGTTAGCAGAACTCAAGAGGTGTTTCAGACTTTGAAGCAAATTCAGGTGTGTATCTTAAATGTAGATTGATTGAAGTTTGATTATTTATTTACGGGATTAACCACATTACAAAAATTAAATATAATAATTCAATTGAATGCATATTAAAAATAAACCAATATGGTAAAGTTTAAAATACTATGACCAAGATAAGAAATGTTAAAATGCTATAATAAGGTTAGAATAAAACAATAAAGTTTACAAATACTACGACCAGCAGACCATGGGGACATTTAATTTGCATGGTTTATTATAGGATTTGATGGGTGCCTTATTAGCAGTACGAGATAAGTCAAATGGCACCATCAGTCAATTGTTTAGTAAGTTATTCTTGTCACACCTTTTCACCAAATTATCAAGCATTTTGGATTAATAATTCATAATTTTTAAAACAATAAATTATGTCATTAATGAATATATTAGATAATGGTGGTGAGCTACCTTCCAAAAAGCTCTTAAACCAATTTACCAAGTTTTTTTCACTAAAATTACATGGTCCACTTTATCATATGCCTTGGAGAAGTTTGTAGAGACAATATCCAGTTGCCCTTAGGTTTCTAAGACATTTAATATTTTTTAACAAATTGATAGTTGTTGATTTTTTCTGACAAAGTCTGTGTTGGTTATTTATCAATAATTCCTTGTAGTAAAAAATAAGTTGATCATAAATGAAACTATCAAAATTTTTGGGTGAAGAGGACTGAATGCACACACTTTTATAATTCTTTTCATCTTCTTTGTGCCCAGATTTAAAAATTGGGGTTGAAAAACTATGTTTCCACATTTCAGGAAAAACTTCATTTCTCAAGGTTAACTAAATAGCTGGTGCAAGAAAATATTCCAGGTTTAGATATTTTATCAAAAATAATTTCAATTACTTAAAATATCTTATTTTTGATACATTAAGATAAAAGTTCTGTTCTGAATTTCAGCCTCCAAATGGCACTCCACAGTCTCTAAATGCCAGCAACGAAAAAAAGGCCAAAGTTCAAGAACTTCTGCGCACAATTCGAGTCCTTTTCAAAAGACTACGTCTAATCTATGAAAAATGCAATGAAAATTGTCAGCTACAAGGAATGGAATACACACATATCGAAAGCCTGATTCCTTTTAAAGATGAAATAGACCCCAAGCATGATGAAAAGAAGAATTCCGAGGCTTATAGATTGGCTTGTGAAGAAAGCAAAGAGGTTATGGAACAGGTTGTTTTGAAAAATAAACAACTAAAGGAAGTTATAGATCATTTAAGACGCATTATTTGGGAGATAAATACAATGTTGACCATGCGAAAGTCCTAGCTAGAGTTTATCACTGACCATGATGGGTACATTCAATTTATTGCCTAGTTCTTTGTTCGTTTTTTAAAATGTCTTATGTAATCATAAGAGTTTTGTTATCACTGGATGTTTAGTCCTTATTAATAAAAATTAATATATACTTATGTGATTTCTATCTAATAAAGTTTTTTTTGCAAATACATTACAATTATTTTATACATTTCTAAATGTTTGAAAGGTAAACCAAAATCTGATTATTATATTTTAAATGTCCCAATTTCCAGTTAACACATTCTAGTGGTAATTAAGTCAATACATTTTATGATTTTGAACATTAATAGGTTCCAAGATTTAATGCTCAAAATTAACACATTTATGTTATTTCTGCTTATGGAAAAGATTTTTGCGGGAACACATGAACTAATATGTTAATCATGCAAGTTAAAATTTAACTTAATTGCTTTTCATATTAATAATAATAATAATAAGAGTTTATTCATACATATAAAATTATACAACAAAATAAAATAAAAGCTGATCAATAAACTACAAAATTCTGCAAAGTCGCAACTTGTTGCAGGTAAAAAATTAATAAAAACTATGTAATAATATAAAACAATGTCTCTTTACTCTGAAATATTAATTTATTAGATACAGACAGACTAGACAGTAGACAATATTTAAATTGGAACACAATAATATATAATTATAAAATAAAATCCCTAAATTTCAATGAAGTTTGCAATAAACATTCTGCCAAGTTCAAATATATGTGTTTAATTTTTTTTTGAAAGTCAATAGACTTGGAGAGTTTGTTATGTTTTGAGGAAGTGTATTGAATATTTTTGGAGCCAAGTACATATAGGACCGCTGTCCTATAGATTTCTACATAGATGGTACAGCATGAAAATGTTTGCAGCGCGTCTCATAACGGTATTTAAATTGTATTGATTTTTGACATAATATTTAGTATTAAGTTTTAGGAAATATAATTGACGTCTTTGAAATCGGAGAAAAGTTCTTCTGATGGGTAAATAACATCTTTTCTGTAGATTATTCTCAGAAATTGTTTTTGTAATATCTGTAGGGGATAAATAAGCTTCTTAAGCGTTCCTCCCCTTACAATTACTCCATATCTTATATGGCTATCTATAAGTCCATAGTACAGGATTCGCAACTGGGTTATTGTTAATGTATTTGATAATTTTTTAAATTTTGACAATAGACATCGCATTTTTTTACAAACATAATTAACATGTATCTAGATAGATGCCCAAGTACTTAACTTTTTCATATAATTTAATTTTGTGTATTTTATTGTTTAAGTATACCGTAATCTCCTTGAAATTTGGAATAGTATATACATTACAACAGAAGGGAATACAGCATGTTTTGTCAAAATTAAAAGTTTCGAGTTTAACTATTTGTGAATTTTAGTTCCAGTTTCGTGCTGTATATAAAATAACAGTGTCATCTGCAAAGCCAATGACATCACCAACATATTGCAAAGAGAAAAGATCATTCACATATAAATTAAAAAGGATAGGTCCTAGAACGCTACCCTGCGGAACACCATATTGGACTGTAAGCTGGTCACTAATTACATTTATTATTATTATTATTTAAGTAACTACGAAATATTTCTAAACAACTACCCCTAATACCAATATCCTCCAAAGTTTGTATAAGTAATGAATGACTTACAGTGTCAGAAGCCTTTGAAAGATCAAGGAAAACACCCAAACAAGCTTCACTAGAATCCATAGCTAAGTGTATTTTCTTGGTTAATAATAGTATCGCATCTTCAGTTGAAGCATTTTTTCTAAATCCAAATTGATTTTTTGATAGGATGTTATATTTAGATATTATTACCTTAAATGTTCCTCTTATCGAGGGAAGTAAAAAAATGCTTCATCCTTGTAAAAAAATTAGCATATTCTTTGTAATAATATAGAAAATAATATACAATCAATTATTTTTAAACATTTATTAAATTACTAAAGATTATATTAAACAATAAAGCATTTCATTAAATATCAGTCTTAAATTCATATAAAGGCGTAAGATTTTAATGCTAACCATAACAAATTCGAACTAAGAAGACAAATACATGGACCACTGTAGCATTTTTATTCAAATTAAGAATTTCTAAAGCAAAAACCTACATATAAGGTGTTCGGGATTACAACCATTAATAGGTGATTAAGGATACAATAAAGTGCAAAAAAGTCTTGTATAGAAATGATTAAAATAGGAACGCATAAAATTATCAATACACATGTATCTTCTTCAAAACAATTTGGGCAGGTAAGCAGTTATGCTAATTTATGCTCTCAGAGTTCAGAAACTTACAGATCCTACTAGCTATATGTCTTTTTTGCTCCATCATTCACCTGTTAAAATAATGCGGCTGTTATCCTTAACACCCAGTATACAAAAAATTAGTGAAAAAAGTGTATGTTGTAACATATTTGGATTTATGCATAAATATTAATTTTAATATGGAAATAATTGGTCCAGTGTATATTTTCCAAAATTATATAGTTGGTACATTTTTAATACAACATTCCAGTTTTCAAGAAATCGCAAATGCACCAATAGTTTGTTACCGTTCAACTTCATGCGTGCGTTGAAAATGTTCTCTTTAGCCCGTTATAGAAAAGAGCTGTTTATACATAAATGAACGAAAATCTTTTTAAAGTATTTATGTAACTTATCTTATCCAGATATCAGACCAATACCCTACCATTTAAAATACCAATGAAAGTAAACACTGACGTCAGTTTTGCGATTGGTGGTTTTCGTGTTAGAAATTGAAAAAAAAAGATATTTTCAAGGCAACGGTATGACTCAAACTGTATATCTATGGACAAAATATACTTCCGAAGAGTCGGAAGATTATATGTATTTATCTATAAAAAATTTGTCAAATAAAAATATCTTGAAAACTACATTTTTTGTGTTATTAAAAAACGTACCGCCAGCTATTTTAATGTCTAAGCAATTTTTTTAACGTTACTGATAAAACTAAGCTATATTTTTTAGGCGTCCTCCTTTTCCATCTCATAATAGATCTCATTGTCAATCAGTTCCATGACAGTTTCTTCGAATTTAACAAATTCTTGTTCAAGAGTTTCATACTTCTCCTGCAGCTCAGCAAAATATTTGATGGATTCGGTGACGCTGGTGCGGTGTTTTCTCAGCAATTTTTGGCACAAAGTAATCAAGTCTAGAAGATAGCACAGATGGTCCCATGTTGATACCCGTTTTCTGGGCCCGCCATCAGAAGACACTGATGATGATTCAGAAGACGAAGTGGAAGGACTGGGGTTGTTTTCAAACAAAGTCTCAGGATCGGGGATCTTTGAGTCACTGAAATAATCAAATGCTAATCTATCTAAAACTTTCATGTGTGTGTTTGCCACAGAAGTATGAGAAACTAATATTTCAAGCAATTTGTTTATTAGTCATTTAGCAAAGCGTTTTCATATTATAGGCCATCATCACTGTTTATTGGCAACATTGACAAGATCTTGGTATATTAAATTAAAAAAAAAATATTTAAAGGCGTTTTTGATTTATGGCGATTTTTGATTTAAAACTTTTAACATCCTGTATCTTGGTAATTAACCCTTTAAGGTGTTATCTATCAACTAGCATCAACGCGTTATTCTAAAACTTCTAAACGCTAGTTAGAGGGAGCGATGGTGTCGGTGTCTCATATAATGTGTTCAGGAATCTGTATCGTTAATTTCTTATCAGCAATTTAAATGGGACCACAAAAGATGTCTCCTATAGGAATGCTTTTTGTAAGAGTTAAAAGCCGTAAGAACACAGGCAATCAGTCTGAAGTAATAGATTGGAAATATGTTAATCTAATCCAAGCCTAACAGCCTGATCATGTCGGACATCAAGACAGCTTCCAACGAAATGAAATTGGAAAGATATAATCCAAGACAGTAATACATTGCCAACTTTCTTTTAAGTTTCTAGCAGAAAAACAAGATCAATCTAGAGCAGTGGTTCTCAAACTTTTTTGATGACGGAACCTTTTTGAAAAGTGAAATATTTGACGGAGCCCTAAATACTTTTCGGAAAGAAAAGCCCTCCTTGCTCTAGCCTCTTGCTAGGTCCCTCCCGTTTCTTTGCGGAGCCCCTGCAACAAACTTCTCAAAATCATATACGCCTTCCTCTTCGTGACCTCTAAAAAAAAGGACCTCCAGCCGAAAATGCCAAATCATATACCTCCTTCCTCTTTCTAACTTCTAAAAAAAAAAGAAGGTCCCAAAACTCCTTCTAAAACAATAACAATAGATCCTCAAGCCAAGTCCCCTTGTAGCGACAGGTACTGCTTATTTTCTTCGCGGAGCCCAAGGGCTCCGCGGACCACACTTTGAGTAACGCTGATCTAGAGTGAGTGCCAGGCAATGATGATGAAAACTCCGCAAGGAAAAGGCAGACCAACTGAACATGCAGAATGTCGCGATAAAGCGTCCATGAACATTCTTGGATTCAGCAAGAGAACTATTATCTAATAGAGTAAAAGAACAGTACGCTAGAATTCATCTAGCAGGGTGTGCGAAATCGATTTTTTTAAATTAAAATTAAATTAAATTTAAATAAAAGTATTAAGGCAAAAATGTTTTGCATATTGAGGGACATTTTTAAAATTAATATCGCGTTTAGTGGCATTCCGAAAAATATTTTTGTATAGATACACTAAAAATAAACACCGATATTGTCCGATCTTCAATGAAATATATTCCCTATAACCAATTTTATAGAAAGTTCCTACTTAATAAAAAAAATTAAAACATCTTGTATGTTGTTCAGAAAACTTACTTTTAGTAGTCTTAATATTGTTACAAAAAAAATTTTATAAAATTACCTCATTTTTCACTGGAAGCAAAATAAATTTTTAAATCTAGCACTCAAAGAATACAATAGCAAAATGTTACTCTCAGCTCCTAGTTACTGCCTGAACAAATCCTACCTATGATATACTGCTCAACCATAAAGAAGTGCATTTTTTAAACAGACATTAATTATGAAATTGAATAATTGTTCTCTAAAAAAATCATTAATACAAAAAAACATTTCCTATTTAGTTCCAATGTTGGAATACGTTAATGCTGATGTATTATTGACAAATAAATCATTTTGTATACATGACTCCTTTGACAATTCAATTAATTTTTCATATTTCGGTCGATCAAACCATAAAGTTATAATAGATCCTTATTTTCATTGGCAAATAAAGTTTCACAGGCATGCAACTCTATTAAACAGCTTTATACATACATAAAAATTATGCATTTGTTTTTCTGACAGTTCACTATAGGTATTATTTTGTCTTCTGCAAAATAAAATATCAATTACCCGTATTTTAGCCACTATATATATTTATTTAAGTCATATGCTTGAGGGGCAGCGGCCCGGCCTAGCAGGTTCACTTATTGTATATCGATATCTGCAGTCAAGCCAGGCATAGCGCAGTTAGTAGTTGGAAAGATGACCATTTCAATGAAAGTCGGCGTACGTCCGAACAAACTTAGTTGCATATCACAACGGGTAGGCGTTATAACAACGAGTACGAGATATAGCGTAGGGTGTGCCATCTTTTCGGAGGAGATCTACCCAGTAAACCACAAATAGTTGGCATTCGCTCGGCCTGACACCGGCATGTACGGGAAGCCGAGTGAAAGCTATAGAGAGCGAGCGAAAAAAGAATGGTTTCAACGTTGTGATTTATACGAATCGACCACGTTGAAACGGTGGCCAGGCTGGCATTGTTCCTTTCCTGCTTGATCCAGTGCCGGCTCTCTGTAGCTCACACACACCTGCGCCAAGGGTTTTTGGAAGATACTCGATGGCCAATATTGCATTAGTTAGTAAATTTTTAAGTTCCTAGACTTTAAAGTGAAAATAACAATCAATTTATTTATACAAAAATAAAAAAGCATTTTTAATTTGAAATAGAAATGTCACAAAAGAACTATTCTTTATATTATTTAGATTTTGTTGGGCAATGTATAAAAATGATTCAATGGAAAGCATTCTTAACTTATTATCTTAATGCTTCTATTTACTAATAATACCTATAGTTTCGATACAGTTATCAATCCTGTGAATTCAATATAATTAATTTTATGATACATTTATTACATCTATTAGGTCTTCAATTACAATTAATAAATGAGTTACTGAATGCTTCAACAATTGTTTCATGGAACTAATTAGATAAAAATCGATAAACTTTAGATTGTTAAAATAAGTTTATAATGAAAACAATTTGTGTATCGTATGTTTAACTATTCATCATATAAACACAACAAAATTCAATTAAGATATTTAAAAAAAAACTTTTAGGCCAAAAAACGCTCAGCATAACTTTATTAAACAAAATTTTACACACTGATGTAAAGGTACTCATATTTTTCAGTTACCTAGTGTTCAGCCTGTATACTTTATTCTATGACGCCACATTTCTTTTAACCCAATGCTGGACACTGAAGACCTTTTTTTAGCCCCCCAAAGATAAAATACAAAACCAGAGAAGTATAAAGTCATGCAGAGAACTTTTTTTTGTTAGCCTTATTTGTTGTTTCAGTAAATTATGTATTACACTGCTGGACAGGCTTTAAAAATGCTGTATAATACACCAAAATGCTGTATTATTTACATACAAATTTTAAATAAATTTTCAAATACGTCTGAGAATTGACACCCCCCATATATGCAAAACTCGTTTGGTAGACGGTTCAAAAACAACGGAAGGAGTAGGTGCTTGAATCTTTGGACCCCAACGCAACAGTGTTCTAAGCCAAACTAATAACCATACAACACTATGAAAAGAAAATAATAAATCAGCAAGTAAGTATCGAGGAAAACTATTGCATTCTAATCTGATAGCCAAGTAGCTCTAAAATCAATTTTCTCACCAGAAATCAAATAATGTCTGGTGAAAAATTGCATAGAAGACAACCACGAGCTAACTCTTAGTTGGCAGCCACCGTGTTATTGAAAATAAAACAATTTTTTTTATAAAAAAACACCTTTATTTTTAATATCACATAACAGTACATTCTGCACTCAATAAAAATTGAAACAAAAATGTGTTGAGATATTATAAATTATACTGTTTTAAGTATTTGCCCATACATTTTTCACACATTTTTATATTTCTAATGGTACATCAATTACAATCATTTGGTCATGACAGGTCAACATTTAATTTAAACTTGGAAGAATATAATTTTGAAAACTGCTTATCATCAAAATTATACTGTCAGAAAAAAAACAAGTAACAGATGTTTCAATTTTTATGACAATCACAATATAATTAGGTACTCAGACTAACTACTTAAAAGATCTACAGGAATTTAAAAAATTGGTTGAAATAGTCTAATTTAAATTGTATCTGAAGTTTTGAATAATTAATTTAAAATACGCATTACCTACATACAAATGTTCAATATCTGCAAAATTTATTATTTCTGAATAAAATTTGATACCAGTGAGAAAAAAAGAATAATTTAAGGCACCAGGATCACAATTTCTTCTGTTCTTTTATATCATGTATGGGTTGTAAAAAAAAACTTTTAATAATGCAGCATTATGGATATGTGTCATAGGATTATCATTTAAAATAATTTGACATTTTTCAAACTTTCAGATACAATCTTCTCTAAAAATATGTATTAACTAAAAAAAATTTGCAGTAAAAACTATTAAACATATTCAGTCTTGTAAAAATCTAAATAATATGATTATATTCCATTTTGTAAAAGTATGACAAATTAGACTATTTACCAAATTGATCTTCTGTCAACAATAACATAAATTTCAAGGTAACATTGTTATGAACACACATTATTTTGAATATTCATCATTCTGTAAATCCACAGCACAATTTGGGCATATGATTCCTTCCGTATTTTGATTTTGACATATCTTACAAGTAATTAAAAGACGGTTAAGCATTTCTTCTTGTTCAATTTGTGTTTGTATTACATGTAGGGCCGCCTCGTCCTGTAGATTAACTTGGGCTAATTCATGTTCGATTTCATTCAAGAGATGGTTGACTTCAGATTCTCTCATTAGGGTAGAAGCTTCCAGATCTGATTCTAGAACTCTTCTCAAATCTGAAATTGATCTATAACTTATCAATTGCCCATAGTCTTCTACAATCTGCCTGAACCTGTCGACGCTCCTGCTGCGGTTAGTCTTTAATCGGCTATAAAAACTCTGGAAAATATTTTTTATTTAGAGGTTAGGTTAAAAAAAAAATGAAGGTCTTACGTTTCTAAAGCTGCTTCGGATTGATTCTGGAGTACTTGTATGAAGAAGTTCACTTCTTGCTCTATGTATTCGCCTAAAATTTTTGAAATCTTTTTTATCAGACATTATTTACAGAAGTATTTGCATGTATTTGTGTTTACAATATTTAAATGTCAAAAGTAAAAGTAGACAATGTCAGTGTTGTCAACAGTCTAACTTTAAAATTCTAAAAATCGCATATCAAAATTCACCAGAATTCTCCAACTTTATAAAAATAAATTCTCCAACTTTTTTCGAAGCAGAAAATAAATTCAGAGCCGGCGTCAGCGAGAACCTGAGCATTCAGACGACCAAAAAAAGGGAACTTAGATTTGATCGAGTAGCATTTTCAACGGGAGAAAGAAGAAAAATAAATGATATATTTTTGATTAGCTTTCAAAGAGCCTACTTTAAGGAGGCAGACTTTTTTTGAAAATGATCATTAAACTTCCAACAAATATTACTAAAAATTGTAGATATTACCTACAAAATTTTCGAGTGAGTTATATTTTTCATGATTTACTGCCTTGTTACTGCATAACTCACCCTAGGCAGGCTTGCACCATTAAAGTAGGAAATCTGAAAGGTAACTAAAAGTATATTATTATTTGTTCTTCTTTACTACATAATTTATAAACTTTAATAAAATCCACTTTGGAATTGTTTTTATTTAGAAAATGAACAAAACGATAAAAATACATCTTAAGCATGTATTAATAAAATAAATATCATCATATTAATGGCTTATTTTTCACAACTACAAGTAACTATTAGGGCTGATTCCACCGTTGTGTTAAACAAAGTTTAAATCACTAAGCGAAAATTAAAATGTCATTGGTAATGTAAAAATGTGATTTAAAACTTGACTTAAAGCCGATTCCACCGTTGTGTTAAACGGAGATTAAAATTACATTGTTAATGTAAAAATGTCATTTTAAACTTCGTTTAACACAACGGTGGAATCGGTCCTTTAGGAGGAGTGTCTATTACATTTTAAACTTCCATCAGTTCAACATTTTTTTATGATGTCGTGAGTGTCGAACCATGTTTCATCTTTCACCTCTTCCACCTACACTTCTGACAATTTTTCCCCTACTTTCTTATACTATCTCCGATAATACTACACATTTTCAGAGCTGTACTTTATCACTTATTTTGCGAAAAAATTACATGTTTAACCCCCTACCCTTACTTTATACTTCCAGGGTGAGTTCTGACTGCCTGCCTCTCGCTATATTGGTAACAATCGAAACTGTAATTAACAGAATTTTGACTTTTGAGTCTTTGTGTCGCCAGCTCTCTGCCTAATAATGTTACATGCACAAAATGTTTTTTCCACGTTTTTTTCAAGGCTTTTTTCCAGGATTCATATTATGGGAATAATTATTATAATTACTCACCAGAAGAAACGTTTAGAACTGTTTCCTTGGCATCATTAGAAAGGTGACAACGCTTCTGTTTTCCTATTTCCTGTTTGTCCAAATTTATTTCGGAAGAACACTGTTGAACTTTAAGTACCTCACTAATTTTCAATACTACTTATTTTAACTATATAGTACCGAAACCTCGACCAAATCGCATAAACTTTGAAGCTAAATTAAAGTGATTAGGTAAATTCCACACCAATACTACCCATGGCCGGATGCTCCCGTGTTCAGTTTTCGTCTGCCATGCGCATAACTTCACTCATAGCCTGACTCTCATTAGGGAGAGGGGAGTGCTTATTTTCTCTGTAACGCATTTATTATAACAGCTACAACAAAATGTTTAATACAAAAGATGTTTATTAAGATTCGGATCAGAAAAATATTAAAAAATATAAAATGATTAATTTCATGTATCTTTACTTTACGCGTTACTTTACTGATGCATCCGATGTGGATATTCAAACGCGGCAATTGTCCAGTCCACAATCAGGTGACAGGTTATGATATGGCAACCCTGTGGGCCTGGTGATTTGACAGAGTCAATGATATAGATAGTTATATAGACTGATCATCTGTTTTTTTTTTAAATAAATAACTTATGCTTTGAAGTAAAAATGTAGGTAATTATTTTTTTTTTACTATATTCAAAGGCTGAAAATTGGTTTTAAAACACATTTTTGGTAAACCGATTCTAATTAATGACCCTGTAAAAGACTACAGGCCTACAGGGTTGTCATATCATAACTTGTCATTATCCACAAGCAACAGTAGTTGCCAGTGGGGAAGGGCTCGTATATCTAAGGGGATTGCACCATAGTATTGCATCTTGGGCCACCGACCACTGCTTGTTGATATCCGCATTTGCAAATTTAAAGTCAATCAGTTTCCGATTTTCATTGGTAAACACAAATTCCTATTCAATATCAGTTCCCTCAATTCTTCTTAAAATCGCCCTTTTGACATCGTTTAGAAGGACAATAAATAATATACTAGAACAAATTGCTAAAATCCTTTATTCGTTTAATGTTGTTAAGTTTTCGGATACGGTACGCCGTAAACGTGAAATAAAAGGCTTGTTCTGGTTTCTTCATAATGTACCGTCTGAGAATCAGTGAAATAGTTGATTATCAAATTATGCGCCACGTAAAACTTTTCAACTTTCTACTGGTCATCTAGTACTCGAACAGTTTTCAACATATTTCTGAATACAATTGTTGGAAAATACCGAAAATGAAGATGTATTGAGGTTTCAGATTCGATCCCCTGCCGATCCAGTCATTTTTTCTTTTATTAATTCTCAGCTTTTCAATTTTTTGTTGGTTTGTTTTCACTTCGGAGATATGAGGGGATAATTTTCAAAATTTCGTAGGGGGAATTTCATTTTCATTATTTTCCAAAAATTCCATTTAGTTTCGGATCTAAACCGATTTTCTCATTGATACTTTCTTCCATAAATTTGTCTTTATCGCCCGAGTACCCAGTAGAACTCGTGTCAATAAACTACTCCTAACTCCTTCCTTCTGACAATCGTACAAATATATTCTTACACGCATGTTTTTGTTATACATTTGGTGTAGGCATTTTGTATAAAAGCAACGTATATTTTTGAATATGAAATAAAATAATAGTTAATCGATTAAGACATTATTTGTCGATGTACTTTGTACGTAGACTCAAACTACTTTCTGAAGGATGTTTGAAATAGACTGAATAAATTAATAACACAAAGATAAATAATTTTCCACACACGATCGATAAAGTTTTGATAAATTACAATTTGGCACACCTTAATATCCATGGAAACAGAGGTAGCTGTCTGGGGTAGTCAAGGAAAAAGCATTCTTCGACATGAGTCACAATGGGGAACAAATTAGTGACGTTCACGGACCAACAATTAGAAAACTATCAGGTGAGAAATATTTTTAATAATATATCACCGGCTCTTAATTGTTTTTATTCAGGACTGTACATTTTTCACTAGAAAGGAAATTTTAAGGTGCGTATAGGTATATATTTAAAATTAAATTAGAAAGGTTCGAGATTAAAAATATGTGGCATGTTTATTTACTGTGTTTAAATAAATCAATTAATTTTAATTAAATGTGTTGGGTGTATGATGTCGCTATGTCATTTACGCATCTTTAATATACTTCTGCTGACAAATATACAAGGTGTTTCATTAAAAATGGGACACAGAATAACTGAAAATTCTCTGATTAAAAATAAGACGAAACGTGCTTAGATAAAATATTAGTAGTTTCCGAAATATACGGTGTTAGAGTAGAATAATCAAAAATTATTAATAGCAATAACTTTTGATATCATAAGATACACCTATCAGCAAAACAATCAGTCGAATAAATTCTACCAGTGGCGTACGACATGGATAAGTAACACCTCTAAATTATAGGCCCCTGTCCAAAAACTATAATTTTACATTTATTGATGTTTTCTAAAAGAATCCATGTACTCTTGTTGGGAACCCATAAAGTGATTGATTTTCGAGATATTCCCACTCAAATGAGGATATCCTTAATTTTAATTTATTTTTTAATTTTATAGTTTTGAATTCCCAACAAGAGTACATGAACTATTTAACAAATTTCAAAAAATGTAAAAATAAGTTTTTGGACAGTGACGTAAAATTTAGAGGGAATGAAAGTGTTTTTTATCCGTGCCGTACGCCACTGGTACAGTTTATTTAAGTAATTTTTTGCTTATAGTTGTTTCCTATGACACCAACGTTTACCGAATTTACTAAAACAATACTAAAAAATTTATGGCCATTAATAATTTTTGAATTTTCAACTTTAACACCTCGGAAACCAATAACATTTTATCTAAACATGTTTTGTTTAATCGTTTTATTTTTAATCAGAGAAGCTTTAGTTGTTCTGTGTCCCATTCTTAATGGCTACATCCTAAAATAGGAGTAAAAGTTTATATAAACTAAGATCCGAAAATGTTTTGTTTCCGATATACAGGGGGTTAAAAGTGAAGTCCTGATGACACATTTTTGTAAATATTTTCTAAACTTTTAAAGATAAATAAGTGAAATTTGGCACAAATGCTAAACTCTTTACGCTCTATTTAATGGACTAAACGTCAGTTTTTGATCATCTTCATAGGTGGGTAAATTAGGGAAGGGGCTTAGGGTTAAATTTACTTTTTTAAATATACTTTATTTATATTCAATAACACCTTGTTCTTAAATCCAATACAACTAAATTTGTTACAATAATAATATAAACTGTTCCAAGAAATGTTAATATTGGCTTTGACATAAATATATTGATTTTGGTTGAATTATAGGATAGTTTCATTGAAGAAATTGATAATCTTGAAATAAGAACTGTTCTTGCTTTTAAATATGGTTCTCACTGGTACCTATCCACCGAAAAACATTTGTCAAAATTGTTTTTATTTATGTACCAAATTCCTCTGTCCTCTGAGGGTCCCACCTATAATTAAAAAAAAAATAATTTTGTAACTACATAACCTAAATGGAACATAAAAGTTTGTCCTGCTAAGATAAGAGGTCGTATCTATAAAATGAATATTTTTAGTAAATGTTGGTAGGTAGATAATTATGTCCTTTTTGACTTCGCAAATAAGTTTTGCATATTTTACTAACCCGTTTGATCGGGTAGATCATGATATTTTATTAGAAAAGATCAGTCAATTTGGTTTGACAAATAATATATTAATGCTTATTAGAGATTATTTGAAAGATAGATAATTTTTGGTAAGACATAATGGTAATTCTTCTAGCAGATTCCGTGCTGTTTCCGGAGTGCCATAAGGTTCCAATTTAGGCCCATTATTGTTTCTTTTATTTGTCTATGATTTGCCAAAAGTGATTAAATACTCAAGGTGCTTACTTTTTGCTGATGATTTTTAAGTTTACAAACAAATTCAAACAGTACGCCATTGCGTTTATTTGCAAAAAGATATAAATGCTATATATGAATGGAATCAAACATGTAAATTGGAATTTAACATTAACAAATGTTGTGATATGACTATTACCCGGCAAAAGCAATCGATTGCATTTGACTATCAAATGAATAGTGTGTCATTAAAAAAATGCTTTCAAGTTAAGGATCTAGGGGTAACATACAATTCTAAATTATCATTTTTAATGAAGCAGCCCTTTTCTGATATTAATTTGTTAATAATTTTATATCTTTTATTAATCCGTTCAAAATAGATTTTGATTCAGTTATATGGCTTGGAGAAGACCATGTTGCAAGAGTTAGAGAAAATACAAACCAAATTCTTAAGATCACTTTACTTTAAAAAGTACCATATCAGACCTGATTACAATGTTATTAGAACAGCATAATTAAGAATAGAGTTTAAAATAGCTTCTCTTGAGACTAGACGTTTATTGTGTATACAGGGTGTTTCAGATTTAAACGGACACAGCTAAAAAAAATTAAGATGGTACCTAATTTGTGTAGAGTTTTAAAAGTACAGGGTAAAATATTTGATTTTAATTTTGTAAATACTGATTTATAATAATGTAGTCGCCATTATAAAAATTTATTGTAAGAACATCAAGATGGTGCCATTAAATATTATAACATTATTTCGTTTGTTGATCCATGTACTATTTAAATGTGCAGTAACATTTATTAAAATCCAATATACAGGGTGATATTCTAGCTAAGAAAAGCAATATAACAAAAAGAGAGTCCGGTCCTGGAATTTTTTAAAATTAAATTATGGTTTTCATTAACCTAAGAGAGTGTAACTTTCGTACAAAATTTTATCAAAATAACTCAAAATAACCCTATATCTCAAAAACGAGTAAGATTAAAGGTTAAGTATAGGGGTGTTTTGAACTCAGCTAAGTGTACTCTACCTCCCATTAAGCTGTGTCCGTTTAAATCTGAAACACCTTGTATATGCGGCAAGGGGCGCCTAGCAAGGGAGGCGGGAGGGGCAAGCGCTTCGCCTGGCCCCCACCTAGTTACGCCACTGTATGTAGATGTACTCCCAATACATAATTATGCATAATTCACTTCATGATTAATATTTTGTATTGAGTATTAATATCCTGTAAAGACAATACTTTTTCTTTTTAGGGTTTTCAAAAGGTTTCGGGAAGTTCGTCCCGATATTGTCCCGAAACAAATGAAGAAAAACGAAGCCATTAGCGTAAGAATCCCGTTGGAGGACAGCATAGAAAAAATTCCGGAATTACATGTAAACTCAACATACCTCGAAAATCCGGAGTATTCTGGAAATTGGGGCAACAATTTCTACACATTTTTCACTGCAGTAAAAAAAGACATATTGTTACATTAATCTCAACAAAGCGTTGGTATTAACTACGTGATTAATTATACTTTTTTAAATAATCCTGATAATAATCATTGTTTATTTTAATTTTCATTATTGCGAAAAAATAAATATCAAGTAGAATCGTTATAGGTATTGATTCAACTCGTTTAGCAAACAAAACCTGAGTATTGGTAGAATTAACAGTCAACTAGCATAAATTTTTCTTTTTACCAGTTTAAACGGAAATGGCACGGTACCAGAGTGACCAGAAAAGTAATCGGCTTAGGTAACTGGCAAAACTATTTATTTCTCAACATAGTTGCTGGATACACTTCAACAAACGATTTCCAATTTTTCAATGTCTTTCGATTAATACGATTTCAAAAGTGACCTCCTCATTCGACCCACATATTTCACCACCAAGCAATTTCTTCAAGTTTTAAAGTAGATATTAGCCGTAGGTGACCAAATCTGGAGAATATGTTAGATAAGGAACCAATTCATGGAATTTTACCATTCTTACCCAAATGCGGTCGAATCTCTGATTAATTCCTTTTGTTGACCCACCTCGACCTACTTGGGCTTGGAATCGTCCGAGGAAATCCACTGTATCGACTGTTACTTGGTCTCTGGTATGCTGTGATGAATCCATTATAATAATAGGAGTAATCCTCAAAAAATATTTCTCAAGTAGGCCTTGGAAAAATTCACGTATGTCAGTTATGATTTAATTCAGAACCGTGCGCCGTGCGTAGTTATCACGGATATGACTCGTATCTCACTCTTTGTCAATCAATAAAGCTTGTAACCGATATAATTATAATGTTGAGGTTTTTGTTCTGCAAATCAAGATGATTAATTTAATTTACTGAATCTGTCGTAGATCGAAATATGATCAGTCTATAGACAGCAAGAAAACTCAAAAGTTTGCCTCAATTTGTTAGAATCAATTATATAAGTCTTGTATTATCTGCAGTATTTTTTAGGAAAATCCTTTCAAGACACGAATATGCGAAGTATTCTCCCGAGACGGCAAAGGCAATTTATCCTTTGAGGATTTTTTGGATCTGCTTTCGGTTTTCAGTGAACAAGCTCCCAGAGATATAAAAGTTTTTTATGCCTTTAGAATCTATGGTAGGTAACTATTTGTTTCAGTTTTACACAAGCGTGTCACTTTACGACTAAAAGAGAGGTAGAATCTATAAAATTGTACAGAATGACTAGTTGAAATACAGGGTGTTCCGAAATTAGACGGTCTTGTTTTAACAGCGTAATCTACATCCTAAAATAGAAGTAAAAGATTATATAAATATAGGTCCGAAAACGTTTTGTTTTCGAGATACAGGGTGTTAAAAGTGAAGTCCTGATGACACATTTTTGTAAATATTTTCTAAACATTTAAAGATAACTAATAAATGAAATTTGTTACAAATGCTAAACTTTTTATGCTCTATTTAATGGACTAAAGCCAGTTTTTGATCAACTTCATAGGTGGGTAAATTAGGGGAGGGGCTTAGGGTTAAATTATCCTAAGTGTTTTTAACATTTCTGACTACAAAATTTGGAAAACCAATATTTTTTTTATAATACTTTCGTTGTATCTCGCTTGTAACACCCTGTATCACGAAAACGAAACATTTTCTGACCTATGTTTATTTGAACTTTTACATCTATTTTAGGATGGAGATCACGCTGTTAAAATATGACCGTCCAATTTCCGGACATCCTGTATTATATAATATTATTTTATAACAGACCATTTTTTTCTAACAACCTCTTCGTAAATCTACGTTATAACATAGATTACTTTGAACATAGATTTTTCTATGGAACATAGTGTGGGAAGTTAAAAGTTCTTTTATGTTGGTAAAAATTTGGCTACAATGACTTCTTTACCAATTTTTTTTTCCTTAATGTGTTAAGTAATATTTATTTTGTTATGTTTTGTACGATAACATTTATATTGGTTGGTAGAGTATTCATAGCTTTGGTTTACGTATAAGTCACGAAAATATAAAAGTCATCCAAGTATATTTAGTCCAAGCGATGGGTGGTGATATTTGGTGGGATGGTATACATGGGTCTCCTGATACTACACCTAAATTTGGCGCCTAGGTCAACAATAATAAGCAAATATTGACCGTAGATACTGATAATTACAAAATGTTTATACCGGAATATATAGGGACGCTCTTCAAAACATCATATCATTTATTGTATACGACCAAATGTATCAAATCAGGCATCTTCAGACTCAGAAATCATTACTCTTTAAAAAAATATTACAAAATTGTTTCATAGAGATCTTTTAATCCGCGATGAAATTCTCATTTTGTTGAACATTGCAAATTAACCCCCTACTTTGGCGCGTCGTAGAGCAGAAACTATTGGTCGCAGACAAAAAAATGTAGAAGTAAAAACTGTGCACAATTTTGTCCTGTACATATTTTAATTGAACTCTTTTTGATAGCACTTACCAAAACGGCGCTATTTCCCGAAACGCGTCGCAGAGTTTTCATTCCTCCACCCCTCTAGCGGCAACCCCCCGAGGTCGCAAACTTAGGTGTAGTATCAGGGGATCCATGTCTACCATCCCACCAAATTTCATTTCTTTCCGACATTTTGCGAATAGACCTCCTTATTCTTTACCCACCGCTTGGACTAATTCTCAATAAATCAGTTACAAATATTGCAGTTTGTTACTGCGGATATACAAGGTTTCATTAAGAATGGGACTGAAGTAATTATTAATGGCTTTAATTATATTATTTCTCAGTATAATTTTATTAAATTAGGTAACCATTTTTGTTGTCATAAGATACACCTATCAGCAAAACCATCAAATAAATAAACTTTGCTATAGTGGCGTACGGCACGACTATGTAACACCTTCATCCCCTCTAAATGTTACGCTACTGTCCAAAAACCTATTTGAACTATACTTTTACATTTTTTGATGTTTTTACATAAATCATGTACTCTCATTGTTGGGAACACATAAAGTTTTTGAGATATTTACACTCAAGGATATCTTTTTTTTATAATTTTGGATTTTTTATAAAATTATACTGAGTAAACGTTTTTGGTGTCATAAGATACACCTATCAGCAAAAAATGAGTTAACTAAACTTTTCCAGTGTTATAAAATGTTCTCCATTTGCATCAATCGCTTCCATATTTGATCATAGTTTATGGTGCAAAACTGAAACAGTGTATCAAAATTGTTTGTTGTTTATTTATGCGTTATTGGAATACTACTTACCTAGACACGACAACAAACTATTTTTATTAATACTCTATACCTACTCTTAAGAATACTTTCTTTTAAAATAATTCTAATAAAAATACTTTCTTTTAAAATACTTTCTTTGACTACTTTTTTTTAAAATACTCTCTTTAAAAATACTTTCTTTTAAAATACTTTATTTTAAAATGCTTCCTTTTAAAACACATTCTTTTAAAATACTTTCTTTTAGATCACATTTGTTTAAAAAAAATTGTTTCAGATTTCGATAGTGACCAACACATCGGACCAGAGGATATTGACCAAGCGTTACTTCTGCTCACAAGAAATACTGAAGAATTGACTCCCGAAGATAGACAACAAATTGCGGAAAAAGTGATTGAAGAAGCAGACGTCGATGGCGATGGGAAACTCTCGTATATGGAATTCGAGCATGTAATTACAAGGGCACCGGAATTCTTCTCTACCTTCCATATTAGAATTTAAAACTGTGTACCAATTTTTCTCAAAATTTCAAATAGTATTATTAATAACATATTTATTTTTTAGGATATTTTTAATAAATGGTGTATATTCGTTTTTGTACGCATTGTAAATATTTCTAATTATATATCACCTTAGTAAAACAACTTTTATCAAAAATATAGTTTTTAAATTGTATCCCACAGACTGGGAGATATTTTCCCTGCACATTACTTATATTTAAAAGTTATTGTTTTAAAAGTCTGGTAAAATAATTGAATATGATTAAAATATCACTCTACCAGTGATGTAGCGTATGTTTCTGCCGCCTGGGGTCTCTTCCCCAATAGAATTTATTTCACCACAAAATTAAAAAAAAATTAAAAACTAAAAGAAACATGTTTAATGGTTAAAGCATGTTTTGATAATTTAATAATAATCAATTTGTTATTCAAAAACAATATTATTACTTTAATTAGTTAAATATCACACCGAAAAAATCTTTGCTAGTGACAGTTAAACTGATTAAAGATTAATAGAAGCAGAGACAACCCAGCGAGACGTGTAACTCAATGTATTTTTTTTGTTCGGTAAAAGTTGTTTGGGCGATTGTAACCACAACGAGTCCATTGCCACATCGGATGCATTTTTTACATCTCGAGCGTTTTTTTATCCACATCGGACACATCTGTCCCATTACATCTGCCGCGTTTGAGAATCCACATCGGATGCATCTGAGATGTAGTAAATCTTTGATCACGTGATTCAGTATACGTAAATGTAATGGGACAGATGTGTCCTATGTGGATAAAAAACGCTTGAGATGTAAAAAATGCATTCGATGTGGATTCTCAAACGCGGCAATTTATGTATACTGAATCACGTGATCAAAGATTTACTACATCTCAGATGCATCCGATGTGGATTCTCAAACGCGGCATATGATGGCGCCACTATAGTAAATAGCTGAAATTAAAAAAGCTTTAAGGCGGGAAATTCAAACATGGATTCAGAAATAGTTTTTCTATACAAATTTACAGGAGAAACAAAAACTATTGTTTCACTGTATATTAAAATATATAAAAGCTTCCAATAAGCTGTGAACATAGTTTTTATTACTCTTGTAAATTTGGCTAAAAAAAATTAAAAATTCTATTGATTATTAAATATTTAAACTTGGAAAAATAATACACCAAACTCTTTTTCTATAAATTATATTTTTGTAAGGTACAGAAGAATAAACTACAATTGCTACGTTTAGAAAATACCTCGTATCATTTTGTGACAAATTACAAAGAAAGTCACAGTTGTTATATATTCATAATATATTAAAAAAATAATGTAACAAATATTTTATAAAGTATAGAGTATATCAATACCTTTTTGCCAGACTATCATAAGTGCCATTTGAACAAATGTCGCTTACGTTAGTCTGGCAAAAAGGTATCGATATGTTATGACTGTTTATTTTAATAGAAACCATGGAAACGAAACACACGCTTACACACACAAATGTATAAGGCCCCAGTCGAGTAAGTTCCCATCCTGTAAACTGGATCGAAACCTGCCAGACCTATTCCGTACAACTATGTTATTAAATATAACCCTGAAAACCTTAGGTAGTACCAGATATAAGAGATATAACCATTTATTGATAAAATAATATTCACGATGCTAAAATTAATTCGACAATCAATACGCTCCATTTGTTGGTCCACGGCGAGGAAACGAAAGGTGAGAAGTAAGAAAGGGGATAAAGAGAAGGATTTTACGCAGATACAACTTTATTTTATCAATGAATAAATGTGTAAGCCAGGGCGTGGGCAATGTGCGCTTATAATAAATAACGTAGATATCCATGCCGGTGTAAGCCCTGTTGCCACTTCCAACTCACCATTAATCAAAAGTTTTTGGGTTCATTTGCAATAAAATAGGTTGAATTACTGTAGCCTTTTTAATATATGTAAATAATTTTGTAAACAAAACGGGAATAATAAAATAGGCATATGACAACAGCGAATAGTGTACCCTCCTGTGTCCCTTAGAATATGTCTTATTTAGGACCGCACGATATTTGTTAGTAGGTAGCTACAGCTACATCTCCTGTTATCTCTGGGTAGTACCTACCCCACTTTTAAGTTCATTTTTCATTTCTATTTTGAGGTTAATTCCGGATTACTGTGGACCTACTTTTTCAAAATTTGGTTCTGTTTTTATACATATAAAATACTATTATGTTTTTTATATGTAAAATAAAACTTTTCTCCGTTTCATCAACATTTATTGTCAGTACATAAGTTGATTTGACAGCAAGATTTAACATATTACACTTACAATAGATAATTACAAAAATAAATAAAACCTTCATGAGAAAATATCTTCCATAACCCCTAAAAAAAAAGAAAATTATTATAAAAATAGATTATTGTATTTACGATAATAATAACTGAAATTATCTTATAGAATTTTATAACTACCGAGGAGACAAGAAAATTGTAATTTTACAAAATATGAATAAGAAAAAACAACTTTCTTTCTTATGCACTGGTTTTTTAAATTTGATTTTGAAGCCAGAAGTTTTACCTTTCAAAACATTTTAAATACCGGTAGACATTTTGATTGCTTTTCGTTTAAAATCATTTTAGTATAAAGAAGATAGACGTAAGCTGCTGAATACAAACAAAGATTTAAACTCAGATGCTAAGTTGATGTGTAAAAAACTCGCCAACTTACTTACTTAAAATTTATCTAATGATATCTATGCCTTTTAAGAATCTTCGTCCATTCATTCAATCGTATGCAACCAAGGCGTTCTGGTACTGTCGTCCGATATGCGCGATTGTCTTGTCATGTCATTTGACGTGCACTATGTACTTAAAAAAACAAACAAAGTGATATTTTTAAATAAAGTAAATCGTCTTGTTTTCGAAGAATTATACATCGGAAAATGTATAAAATTTTAGTTGTTGGGCGTCGATGTGGATATCAGTCTTGAAATTTTGCAGAAAAATTAAATTTAAGGAAGTACCCCAGATAGCACACGTTAATGGGAATGAATGTCCAATGTTGAACTTACTTAACATTTCTTTTATCTGTTATTTCTGAAACATAATATTTAGATCCAGAGGTCGCGAGTTCGAGCTCCGCCCAGAGCAGAATTTTTTCAATTTTAAAAAATTTTCTACTAATATTAATCCGCAAAAATTTCTAGTAAAGTCAAGTTTGTTATTTTTATAGTATCCATCATTGATATTTTTTGGACATCCATTGGAACTTCCTGAATGGGTATATCCATTGTAATAACGCAAAAAGGATATCGATTGGACATCCAGGTCATTATTTGGAAAAAATATGGATGTCCGATGGACGTCGTGTGCTATCTGGGACAGAGATACACAATTTTAATACCGATAGTCATTTGGTTTTCAATAAACACTGTGTTATAAAAGAATGAATATTTGTGAAAAAATATTTTGCAACTGATATATGCTACAACTAATTGTATTATATGTATCATTAAAGCTACAATTTGGGAACGCGAGACTGATGCAAGCGACAGCGACTGGCAGCAACGCATCAAAACTGTTGTGTTAAAAGTGCTGTCGCGTCTCTTGTATCGATCGCGCTGTCTCATATGTGCTTCATTTAATTATATGTGACCGTTTTCGGTCGCCTTACGCGGTCGCTTGCATCTGTCTCTTGTCTCGGTCTCGCGTTCCCAAATAGTTCCTCGAGAAACTATTATAGTTGTATACGGGGTGACAATTTAAAAACGTTCAATGGTTATATCTCATGGATTAAAGATGACATCAGAAAAGTAAAACAAAAAATAATTTATTTGTGCTCCTAGACTACTATTTGATATAGAGACATTAAAAATATTAATGTGTGTTATATCGTACATCCGATGCAACAATGTCGTAAATGCAAAAATCTATTTTTACAAGGGCCCCATTTGAAAGTTTTGCTCGTCATAAACTGAAATGTATTAAAAGTCAAATGATTGAATAATTGCTCATTTATTATTTATGTTTTATTTACCACATTGCTGTACCAGATGTAGAAGCTTATTAGGCGTATTTTGTGACTAAAAAGTAACTTTCTAATATTTTTGCACTTATGACGTTGTTGCACCGGATGTGCGATATTATTATGTCTTTTTTCTGTCTCGTTCTGTTCATATCTTGTTTTTTGTATCCAAAGCGTATCCAAGCGTATCGATTCTATGATCTACTTACTTAAGTTCTTTGGGATGCCGCTATGTTTTTCCTAGACTATGCTGTTCAGTAGTTTGTTTAAGGATTGAAAATTTTCAGTAAAAAAAAGGAGGTTGTATTCGAAATCTTATATTCATCTTAACAATTGGGAAGTCAGTGATCATGTCCCTGATCAGGTGGTAAGAGAAGTGTGCGTAGAACACGGAGAGCTGGGTTAGAATCCTCCCGTGAAGATAATTTTTTCTATTTTTCATTAAATTTATTATTTATTTATTTATTATTATTAAACATTAGTTTATTAACAATAAACTATGGAAAATTGTTAAAGGTAATCTTGAGAAGACGCCCAGGGATTTTTTCACAGGGCAGGATTCTTTCTGTAGGAGACCCTCCTTGTAGCCGATTCCCAGAGCGGCTCTACAATATGGAAACTCCGACCAAAGGCTCAGGATCTCGATAGTAAAAGGTTAAAAGTTGGGTTTTGCATTTTAAATCGCGATTTTAATAGTTACCCAAGGGTTGTTATATGTGCCCCAAGTACTAAAGTTGGCAAGTTGATATTTTATATATTTGTTGTTATATTTTGATCTCATATTTGTAAATGTCGAGTTGTAGCGTATTTTGTATAATTATTTTGCATAAAAATATATTTGTTTTGAGTAAACATTGTAGCTCATAGGGGTTTAGTAGTGAGTTCTATATTTTAAGCTCTTCCTTTGTATCCTAGAACTATTTTAAACATCTTTAATTCATGAGATGTAGCCATTGTAAGTTTGTATTCTTGTAAAACTTACCTTTAGAAAATAGTCTCCTAAATATATCTAGATTCTTATAAGAAATTTGATCCACATTGAAGGGGAAGTTCCATTTAACACTTATTTCTGAATATGCTCAAACCCAAATGAACAGTTAATGAGTAGAATCAATTAATTATTAATTGTCAGATAACAACATCGAACACATAACACTCCATTGACGTCATTACATTGTTTTTGTGATTGAACATTTAAACGATTAAACGGTTAGATAGTGACATTGACATTCAATTCACAGTAATATGAAGAATTTGAGAAGATTCAGAAAGTTGAAGATATAGATACAGGGAAAGAGTAGAAAAATCAACATTCATTTAAAGTTCTAATATCAGCCTTTTTCTATCACACATTTATAACTTTCTATAAAATTTAAATTCCATTTTAAACAATTTGTGGCTTAGACTTTGGAGAGTAAAACAGATGATAGATATTTGGACTTCCTGAGTCAGTTACTCAGACAAGCAGGGATCACAAAGTTTAATATAGAAAAATGGAAGACCTGCGGCGATAAGGAGGGGGTCTGACCAAATGAGGATTGAAAGGTCCCAGGGCAGCTTCGTTGGTAGATGATGCACTATGATAAATGGTCAAATTTCGGATTCTGCCACACGAACATTTCGGCCATTTGTGATTCATGCTCCAGTAAAGTAGTGGTCCCAACGCCGAGTGCATATGTCCCATAAATAGGGTAAGTCGCTTAACTAATTCTGGGGTAAGTCCAGGAGCCATGAACTCCTCGCAAAATTGAGTCACTATGTACGGACACCAGCAAATTATGAATAATATTGATAGGCAAATGAGGCAGTTGGCCAGACGACGACGACTGCGTAGGGTTGATGTTGGTGGTGGCGTTTCTTCCATATTGCCTCGACCGGTAGGGATAGTCATCTGTTTTCTTCCCTAAAAAGAACATATTATTAGTAGTAAAACTGATACTTTATAATAAGATCACATCGAACAAGAGATAACACTTTTTCAATAAATCAGGATGATACGCCAGGTAAACGTTTTAATGTTAATAATAATATGTCTTTATTAAACCAACATCCAAGAGAGAATAACTGTATGTACTTAAAAAATAAAATAATAATGTTTATACAAAAGATTCACAAAAAAAGTACCTATGTAGCAAAAATAATAATATAAATGTTGGTTAAAAGGTGCAGGATCAATATAGCTGTTCTTTCTCAAGTGCCTCGATAAATAAATTAGCCCAGAACAAAAACAAAACGTGACTCACCACATTCATATATTAACATTAATCATTGCATTTATTCGCCCCAGCTCTGTGAAGCTGGCCCCCAAAATTCGAAATTTTAGTTTTAGAAGCGGCATACGTTTGACCACCTATTGACCATGCTTGACCACCCACTAACTTTTTTTGACCACCCTCAAAAACATAAATATTTAAAAAAATAATAATGGCCGAATGCCCGCTGGCCCCCGAAGTTACTATTTTTTAAAACACCCCTTAAAATAATTTAAAGGGGGTAAATTATAAAGAAACAAAAGTTCTGGGATGAATTTTAACTTTGAAAGATAGATCAATGGTCAGAAAGGAACAATAGGAACCAAAAAACGTTTGAAATTATGAATTTCCGTTTGACCACCTTTAAATTATTTTAAGGTGTGTTAAAAAAATCTAAGGGGTGGTCAAACGTGGTCAAAAATTGGTTAATCAGTCAGTTTTAAAAAATATTAACTTCTGGGGGGGGGGGGCAACGGGCACTCGGCCATTAATATTTTTTTAAATATTTAGGTTTCCAAAAAAGTTAGTGTGTGGTCAAACATGGTCAATAGGTGGTCAAACATGGTCAATAGGTGGTCAAACATGGTCAATATATAGAATATATGTGTCAAAGATACAATGTCTTATGAACAAATACATGAAATATATAAATAAATAAAAAGTTAAAAGGTAAAAATGAAATCCAAATAAAAACTAATAAAAATGAGTAGCTGGAAATGTAAAATGTTCTCTTGTTAATAATTTTTAATTAGAACTAAAAAATATAATTCCGAGTTTTCAAATTTCGACGAGATCTCTCTCTCTATTTTTTAAGTGATGTGGTATCCAAGATGGCTCTCTTTTGAAAACTCATCTTGACACTAAGACACTAAGTTGACCAAGGATGACTTGGTCATTTTTAAATTATTAAAACTGTTGTAATTTTCAATAATATTACTTTAGCTACTAAAGGAAAAAATGAAAAAGGAGGAGAAAAAAAAATATCGATTTTTCCTGTTTAATGTAAACGCATCATCTCCTATTAATTAGAATTATATCAGCCCTAGACAGATCCTGCAGATGTTGGCGTTATCCGAGTTACTAATTTCTAGGAAACCGATGATTAGGATTTTATTCATTTTATCTAGTTTTTTCACTTTTAACATCATTATCATTATACATTCATTATTCTTGTAATACAGATCGTAGTTGTAGATTTTTAACATAGAAAAAATAATAAAAAATTTTAAAAACCTTCCTTCAATTCTAAAGTTTATTTTTCCAGGGACAGGGATATCAAAACAATTTTACATTTATAATAAAAAAAAAATGATCGTGAATGGGTTTTACCATTGATTACCCAAAAATACAATGTTTCCATATCTCTGCTTTTACATCCTGTAGTTTTTGCAGTAAACTGACATAATTCACTGTCACTAAATAACTTTTCACAATGCAGTCTTTTTCAAAAAAATAATTTTCATATAAAGTTACAAAAAATAATATTAAGAAACAAGTGTTGAAATCGGATACTACATGCAACTGAGTGTCTAAGGTATCAGCATTATTCTTAGAATTCTAGGGTTAAATGGTGACATATTTAACTTTAGAGAAATCATTTTTATATATTATTTCTTGTCGGCACAAATAATTGCAATGATTAATGTTCACAAATAAATGTGGTGAGTCACGCGTTAACGATTTTTAGTTAGTTCTTTATATATTGAGCTTGTCGGCTTGATTAATGTATACTACAGGGTGTAATAATAATTATTACGGACAGCAGCTCGAATAATTAAGATCGATCGTCCTTACAAATAGGTCAAAAAATCGCTATGGCTCTATCGACGGTTGGCGATAAAATATTATTTTTTCATCACACGCCAGGTAGGTATAAAAAACTTATTATTAAAAATTTCGCTATCAATAGAGCTTAATAACTACTTTTAGATTCTCTCTCAGTAAAACAGGAACACCATGTCAAAAAAGTCAATCTTTAACATCATAAAAGTAGTAGCAAAATATCAGGTCATTGACGTATGAAAAAAAATTGTTCATTGAATACTTATTTTTTTATTTGTCATCGTGTATATACGTATTTATAAAATTGTATGTCCTTACTGTTTGAAATACTGTATTAAATACAACAACTTTATCAAAGTCTTTGAGAATACTCAATCAATAAAAATTGCTACTGTTTTAAATTTTAATTAACCCAAAACTTAATTTTCAGTAAAATTAAAAGTTCTATAACTTTTTCAAAGTGAGCTGATATTCTCGCCTTTTATTACGTACAAGGTTTTACGATACTTTTCTAATTAGCTAAAAAGTATTTACCGTAAACATTAAAATAAAGTTCATATAACTAAAGAGGGTAGAAATTCTACGACCACGGGAACCTGAGGTTGAAAAACGATTGGAAAATATCAAAGCAAATTTCCCAGAAATAAAGTAAGTTTCCAAATTAATATTGCCTTTCACGATAAGCCTTTCAATATTTGGTGCATCCTGAATATTGGACCAATTTATTGAGATCAAAATTATAAGGTGAACCAATTTATTGAGATTAAAATTATAAGGTGATCAGGTTTTATAATTTAACGTGTCAACCACAAAAAAAAAATAATTAATTTTTGTTTACTTAACAAAATGGTGGGCAATTGATATACCGGTGTGAAGTTAGCAGTAACTTTTAGCTCGGGAAAACAGTGGCGTTCGGCATACATCTATTTTAATGGTTGACGATCAGATTCCAACTTTAAAATAAATAATTACCCTATGAACCCGATTAAATCCCAACTTGATTTTAAATTTAAAAAATCATAAATACTCTCATCAAAGTACCTTGTAAACTAAAATCCCTTAGGACCTGTTAAACAGGGTGAAATGAATCCTTAAACTTCAAAATAAATAATTACCCAATAAAGACGATCAGTTGGGATTTAATCGTATTCATAGGGTAATTATTTATTTTAAAGTTAAAGAGTTAATTTCACCCTGTTTGACGGGTCGGAAGGGATTTTTGCTTACAATGTGCTTTGATGAGTGTATTTATGATTTTTTTAATGTAAAACCAAGTTGGGATCTGATCGTCTTCATTGGGTTATTATTTATTTTGAAGTTTAAGGGTTAATTTTACCCTGTTTGACGGGTCTGAAGGGATTTTGGCTTGCAGTGTATTTTGGTGAGTGTATTTATGATTATTTAAATTTAAAATCAAGTTGGGATTTAATCGTCTTCATAGGGTAATTATTTATTTTAAAGTTTAAGGGTTAATTTCACCCTGTTTGACGGGTCGGAAGGGATTTTTGCTTACAACTTTGATGAGTGTATTTATGACTTTTTTAATGTAAAACCAAGTTGGGAGCTGATCGTCTTCATGGGGTTATTATTTATTTTGAAGATTAAGGGTTAATTTCATCTTTTTGACGGGTCGGAAGGGATTTTTGCCTAGAGTGTACTTTGGTGAGTGTATTTGTGATTTTTTAAATGTAAAACCAAGTTGGGATCTGCTCGTTTTCATTGGGTTATTATTTATTTTAAAGTTGAAGGGTTAGTTTTAGTTTATAATGTACTTTGGTGAATGTATTTGAATGCAAGAGCAAGTATGAATAGGATAATTATTTTTTGAAGTTTTTAAGGGTTAATTTCGCCCTCTTCGACGGGTCCACCGGGATTTTCGCTTACATTAAATTTATTAGTTTGATTGTAAAAGAAAGGGATTTTCACTTCATGGGGTAAATACTTATTTTTAATCATAAGTGTCACATAAGTTGAAATTTGATACCCTTCCTAGGTTAAGTATTTATTTTTAATTTTAAAAGTTAATTTCACCTTGTTAGACGAGTATGAAAGAATTTTTGCTTTCATCCTTTATTGTTTAATTCATTTATTATTGTTTAATGTAAAAGTAAGTAGAAAATGTATCGCATTCATAGAGTAACTATTTTCAAATTTTTAATGGTTTATTTTAGCCTGCCTAACTAGTCCAAAGGGATTTTTGCTTAAACTGTATGTTAGTAAGTCTACTATTGATTTTTTAAATTATTTTATGAATGTTATGGGGTAATTTTACCCTGTTCAACGTACCTATAGCGTACGTTAGTGTATTTATGATTTTTTAAATATAAAATTAAATTGCGATCTGATTTCCTTCATAGAATAAATATTTTTATCAATTTTAAGGGTTATTTTGAACAGCATATTATTTATTTGTCGATATTAATGTGTAAAATACATATTGACAAGATTATAAAAATAGTTGTATGCTGGACGCCACTGTTTTCCCGATCGGGTGTTTTCGGTTATTTTTACTGCTAAAAGTTACTGCTAACTTCACACCGGTAATTAATACAACTTTTCTTATATATTATTTGTAAGGGAATAGAGCAATAGTTGACATTAAAACTAACTTTTTTCAACACCATTTTGAATTATCTTTGCTACATAGCAGTCAACATGTATGCGGTTATCTCCATTATTTTCCTTCTTGTATCTTCTGTTATTTCTTCCGGTGCTGGGATAGCGATTTTGGTTTTTCCTGCTTTCATGGCTACCTCAATTATTTTATCTGTGAGGTTCAGGATTTGAAATTGCATATTTTGGTCTTCTACCGTTCCTCTTGTATACGAATTTTTCTGTCCTATTTCTTATCAAGAAGAAGAAATGTAGAAAATTAATATCCAAAACCGAATAAGGAAACGATAACACCATGAATTCAAGTTCCAAAAATACCTCCGTTATTTTTTTCATCTTGAGGCGATATTTGCATATGGAAAAAATCACGCATGTCGGATCGTTCAATTATTTTTTAAACGGCAGTTTGGATTTAATTCAGAAGCGTCTGTAGTTATCACTCGTATAATGTGCATCACTCATTACATTAGCATTGCTAGGGTCGATCCTGAATCCAGAATAAATTTATTTAAATTGCGTAACAGTTAATTTTATTCAAAGCGTTAAATCAACTACAAAAGGGAAAGTTATTATGTCTGACTCGTGACTCCAACTCGCGATCAATATTTAATGTTTTATTTTTCATTTAAGAGATTTCATCATTTACCTCATTCCGTTTTATGTTCTGTTTCGTCCTGTAGCGTCGTCCTTTATATCCCCTATCCGTTATGGAGGAGTTTTTGGGTTTTGTTCGTAGGACCATTAATAATTAATAGAATGGACGGTATACAGAAATTTACCTTTTATTTAAAACCATTGGACGAAATCAATAAATTTGAAGAAATCGAAACAATTTTATAAGAAACAATATTTTATTGCAGTAAAATTTCAATTTTCGCAGTTTTTAATTTATATAAACCTACCGACATTTAAATATCTCCGATCAACATTCATAAATTCAATTTATTACTTTTAAGGACTTCTTCAATTTTAAATTTGATATTTTAAAAGTTCATAAAAATATTTTTTCCCAAACCATAACTAATTGCAATTTTATTCTCTACTTCAATTTTATGTTGTTTATAATTTTATATAAAAATATTTTGTGATGTAATGCGTCGGTAGAAATATGTACAATTTCGAGTGACTAAGACAGCAAAATGTTTAGTACATATACCTAGGTCGTTATAAAAAAGGCATGTATGGGTACTGCCTACTACATACTATAAATACCAACTGTATTACCATTCAAAGTGTCCATGCAGTTTAAGTACCGTATGTATCACTTTCAAAGTGTATTTTAATTAAATCTTTTTGCAGAAGTTATTAAAAACATAGTGACATTTTTAGTACTTGTGTAGTTTTATTTAATTGAAATTGTACTTACATCAACATTTGTTTTTGTTTTCAATATTAAATTCGTGGGACGTAGGTACTTATAGATTTATTAGATGTGTAAAGATATTTGATTTGTTATTGCAACTTTTGATTTCTTTACAGACGACCATAAGGTCTATTACATCTTCAGACTTGGATAACTTTAAATAATGTCACGTCAATCTTTTCGCCTCAATACAGAAGTGCTAAGTTGTTAGTTTCTACAGAACAGCAAATCCTATTTTAAAAACTTACCATCAATGCCACTTTCAGATTAAAAATTATGCCTAAAATGTGCTGCCTATGGTATATTTTTTACAAAACTAAAAATACGTACTAAAATAAGTAAAACAAACATCAAGCAAACCTTTATTAGAATCATATAAAATGTAAGATTAACTTCAATCCAACAGAATATAAAAAACTCTATTATAACATTTACATATAACAAATATTCAACTAAATTCGTTTTAAGCATGGAACGAAAATTCTGAAGAACAATTGCTTACTGCCATTGATTTGTAAATTCTTAAAACTATATTAATATTATTCAGCTGCACAAATTGTTAATATTTACATATTTTTGTCTTCTAGTGTCAAATACTCTTTGAGTTGCAGTATCTCCTCAACTAAATCGGCTGAAATACCCTTTATTCCTTATTTTTTTCAACGGAGGAGTTCGAAAACGTAGAAAACGTAGAAACTCTCGAACACTCTGTCGTACGCACATTTTTGATGGTCCAATTCTGAGATCAATCGATTCACAATTGTAAGGAAAATATTTATTTTGAAATAATCCTTAGCCCCGAACATCCTTGTCACTTTCATCGAAATATCGCGTTCTGCTTGCAGTGTAGTTCTGCTTACCGATCAGTGCCTTGGCCTCTTCATATACAATGAGAGATGACATGTATCAAATTAGGGAATTGTATAAATCAATGACCATTCCAATATCTTGTTGTAGTTTCAAATAATAAGAGTTTATTCATACATATAAAATTATACAAAATAAAATAAAAGCTGATCAATAAATTACAGAATCCTGCAAAGTCGCAACTTGTTGCAGGTAAAAAATATAATAAAAACTATGTAATAATAATAATAATATAAAACAATGTCTTTCTTTACAATGAAACATTAATTTATTAGATACAGACAGACTAGACAGTAGACAATATTTAAATTGGAACACAATAAAATATAATTATAAAATAAAATCCCTAAATTTCAATGAAGTTTGTAATAAACATTCTGCCAAGTTCAAGTATATATGTGTTTAATTTTTTTTTAAAAGTCAATAGACTTTGGAGCCAAGTACATATAGGACCGGTGTCCTATAGATTTCTTCATAAATGGTACAGCATGAAAATGTTTGCAATGCGTCTCATAACGGTGAGTATTTAGGTTATATTGATTTTTGACATAATATTTAGTATTAAGTTTTAGGAAATATAATTGACGAACGTCTAAGACTTTGAAATCAGAGAAAAGTTCATCTGATGGGTAAGCAACATCTTTTCTGTAGATTATTCTCAGAAACTGTTTTTGTAATATCTGTAGGGGATGATTATGCTTCTTAAGCGTTCCTCCCCATACAATTACTCCATATCTTATATGGCTATCTATAAGTCCATAGTACAGGATTCGCAACTGGGTTATTGTTAATATATTTCATGATTTTTTAAACGCATTTTTTTACAAACATAATTAACATGTATATTCCATCTCATGTAAGTATCTAGTCATTATCTTTACTCATTTTTTTTTTTTTTTTTTTTTTTTTGAAAAACAACTAATAACAAAGGAGTAGGAAATAACGTCCCCAATAACGTCTGGCAAAAGTCCAACTTTTGATAAAAGCAGATGTCTTCGATGAGAGGGCTATCTGCTAGGCCGTTTTTCGTCGCTTTTTGACCGTCTAAATATTATGGTGGATATTAATCGAAACCGATTTTTTGTTATTCAGTTTCCGAGATTGTGAGGAGTTAATCAAGATAGGCATTTTATTTAAAATTCCGTCTAATAATTCTCCTTGCAACGTTCATTTCCGTTTCTATTATTTACATAAGGAGTTCGACCTTTTAATTAATAATTATTAATTATTATTATTAATTAATAATTTCTTACTACCTGTTAGGGTAATAAAGCAAACTGGATTTAGATCCGGTGGCATTAGCACCCTTCATCCATTTTCGCGTTAACCAGGGGGTGATTTTTTCAAATACCGTTCGTCCCTTTAAATTTTATTAGTTAAATTTTGATTTTCCATTTTCAAACGCCTTTATTTCAGGCAAAATTACTCAAACATTTAAGTTTGTTTTCGTGGTAAAAATGTATCCAAAGAAATTTAGATCACTTTGATCATTTTCTGCCTACTAGGATTGTTCAAAACAAAAAGGTCTGATAAAGTATAATCCTCAATAATTTAGATACAGAGATACAGGGTATAATATTAAAATAATAATGATTCAATAAATAATTATTAAAAAAGACTTTTACGCGAAAGTATATAAGTAGGCTCAAAAATCTATTAAGAAAGTACAAAAACAAAACCATCTTTACACTGAGACTGCTAAGGGTCATTCACTTTCCAAAGGGAGATCAAAACATATTTATATGCCTACGTATATACAGAAACTGAACCTTTGTTTGAAATAAACAAAACCTATGCTCGACAGGCATCAAATACGAAATGAAATCGCGTAAAATATTATATTTTGGAAAATATATTCATATGAATATATTTTTCTACTTACCCCGATAATACTGACCTTGGGCATTCCAGCAACAATAATCACATGTGTAGGTCGCCTTATCAATGGTATAGGTAACGGTAGCTCTCCATGCTTAGCTCTAGCAGTCAGCGATAAAGCTGTAAGTTTCTGGTGTACCCCTAAGTGGCTCAGCATTATAGTGCAGGCCGGTATGATATGGACGATTGTGATACGGCTAATCAACAGACCTTTTTTCCACGGATACTTGTACCTTGAGATAATTTGTATTGAAGAAAGGAGTGCAGCCGTGATCCAGGTGGCAACAACTGTGATGCTCATCACTTGGCGTCTGGTAGCCACTTGGCCAATTGGACGGTAGTTTTTAACAGTGAAATAGCGGTCGACTGAAATTACCATCATGGATAAAGTGCTTGCCGACACCGGTAGGGCCTAGAAAAAAAAATAATAATACGATTGTTTTCAACATTTCCGAATGGAAAAAAGGACCAATCAGAATAAACTGGCTATGTTATGTACAACTTTGTTAACAATCCAGGAGAGATGTCGAATATGTAATTACTATTATTCATTACTATGAAATGGTTAATATTTCTTTAAGCAATCACAGTACACCAACATAATATGTATACTCTTGAAACATAGAGAACTAGAAGCTTAGAAACATCCTGCCACACTGTCTTGTCCCTATTGGTCTGAGCACAAAACTGCTTGTAACCTCAATAGAGAATTTAATAATTACATTAAATTATTTTGTATACTGCTATTTTTATTGTGAGAACCATATTATCTGTTATTTCTGACATCGCAACGAAAATGTTAAATAAAACACTAGCAATGAGTTTCAACGAAAGCAATTAATTTAATTTGCTGTGAGCAGATTAATAGTATATTACACACCGAGGTGGGAAGAGTTTCATTCCTGTCGTGAGATTAGTTAGATCACCGAGACGCGAAGCGTCGAGGTTAGCAATGATCTCGACTCGAGACAGGAATGAAACTTCCTACCGAGGTTTGTATACTATTTTATTTACAACCATCATATTTCGATCAAAGTTAATAAATCTCTGTTTCGTTCTGAACATACCTAAAATATTACATTTAACGACAAATTACCAAGCGCGCGGTTTTATCAGAATAATCAAGTAAATTTTGGTTTTTATCAATTAGTATTTACCTATCATAAGGATGCCACCTGTAGTGTCCGGGTTTGGAACAATGTGTCCGGTCGCACAATGAAAATGTCAGGAAATATCTGGATACCTTTAAAAAAGACTTGTTTTTTGAGAAAGATTTTGTTTATTAAAAATACAGATGGAAGGACCTGGTTTATAATATATAAGGTGAGGACATTTTTTTGTTTTTTAGCACAAAGGTCCGGGTTTTAAGAAATGAAAAGGTGGCAAGTCTATACAGGGTGTCCTTTAAAATGTGTCCCAAAATTCTCAGGCAGATTCCTTAACCAAAAAATGGAAAAAAAGTTCCTATAGACCTATGTCCTAAAGTGCCCCCTAAGCGAGCAACAGCCTCTCGAAATCATTTTTTTTATTTTGATTTTTTGAATTTTCTTAAAAATGGAAACAAATAAAAGAACCAAATTTTGGCTGTTAAATATGATCAATAATAGTGACCTTTTGACACCTTCAAAAAGAAATTATTTCGTCAGGGGTGTACTTGGGAATTTTTTGAAAATTTTGATTATTCATAACTTTTTTGTGTTTTTGGTAATGACTTATCCATATTTTTTTTTACATTCTACATTGAAAACTACGTCAAAAAGGAATACTTGTTTGATCTCGATTGGAGCAGCCGTTTCCGAGAAAACATCATCCAAAGATATTCGTCCACTTTAGCTTAATTTTCAATTTTCCTAAATTACCTCGGTGAATCTCGTAAATAAAAATAACTTTTTTAGCTCTCTCTAAATAATTGTAGTTCAAATGTCGTGGTGGGACTATTTTTATTTAATAATAAGAAACGGTTTAAAAAAATATTTATTCTAAAAAAACAAATCAAAAAAAATTAAAGCAGATGCTCAATGTGGCGACCATTGGTTTCCACACACAAGCGCAACCGTCGCATCATAGACTGTCTTACACGAAAAAATACTTCAGGATTATTCCTAAGAACTTCGCAATGATGAAAAACTCGTTCTTCCAATTCTTCAACTGTTTCAACAGGACTGGAATAAACCAATGATTTTAAATAACCCCAAACAAAAAAATCCATTGGATTTAGATCTGGTGAACGAGGTGGCCAGTTAACAGGACAACCTCTGCCAATTACTCTACCCTCAAATCTTTCGTTAAGGTGCTGTCTAGCTTCAAGGCTGTAATGTGGTGGAGCTCCATCATGCATAAACCACATGTCATGTCTGATTTGAATCGGAATATTATCAAGAAGCTCATGTAAGTTATTTTCCAAAAAAAGCCTGTATGCTGCTCCATTTAACCTATTCGGCAAAACAAATGGTCCAATAAGGTAATTATCAATAACTCCAGCCCAGCCGTTTATTGAAAATTTATCCTGGTGGTGACGTTCAACAACCGCGTGAGGGTTATCTTCAGCCCATTCATGCATATTTCGAAAATTTATTATACCATCTCTAGTGAAACCAGCTTCATCGGTAAATAGCACTTTATTAAGAAACATTGCATCTTGATTACATCTTCCAAGAAACCATTCAGAAAAGATAACTCGCGGCTCATAATCAGTAGCTTTAAGTGCCTGAACTTTTTGAATGTGGTAAGGGTACAATTGTTGTTCACGCAAAACTTTCCATACCGTGTTACGTCCGACTCCCACTTCTGAAATTAAATGAGAGAATCTGTGTAGTGAATAGTTAAGAAAGAGAATCCATTGATTTGGGAAATCAGATTTTTTCTGCATAACGCAACTCTTTTCGATACGAAAAGTCGTGAAATGTAAGAGAAGCAATAACAAGTAAAAAAACTAGTTTTATACGATAAGGTACGGGGTAGCTAAAATAATAAATAAGTAATTACTTACCATTTGCTATTTTTCTGGTACTTGTCGATGGGGTTTCAGCTACCCTATCCAAAATTGCTTCTTCCAAAGCAGGAGTTCTCACATAATTTTGTCTTCCACTGTTACTAGAGTTTTTCTTAAATGTACCAGTTTCCCGAAGTCTATCGTCAATTCTAGAAAACGTCTTAGCGCATGGAAGATGCCTATTTGGAAAGCGCTCCTGATAAAGTCTGCGAGCTTCATTGGCATTTCCAGAAGCGAGTCCAAAACATAAGTGCATGTCCGTCATTTCGCCGAATGTGTAATCATTATTGTAGTTATTGTGAGCCATTTTAAACAAAATAATAACAATACAACGAATCGCACCAGAACACTTTTAGAAATAATGTTTAACTGAAGAAACATTTTTATCAGTGAGCGAAAAAAATTATCCATGAAACACAAAAACGCCAAAAAAATACATATTTTTACTTTTTTATTCTAAACAGCTAAATACAAACCTTATGGTCTTCATAATAAATAAATGGGAACTAAATTTTTAAATTTTATTTAGAGAGCTAAAAATAGTATACAGGGTGATTGATTAGTGTGAGGAAGCTCTGTAGATCTGTTATAATAAAAGTAGGCAGCTTTAAGCTTCACATTTTAAAATTAGTTACGATGTGACAGGGTGTTTCATAAGGCCGTGCCAAATCAAAGTTATGTTTTTTAAATGGAACACCCTGTATATTTTTATATTTTTAGAATCTGCTCGATAATCTGATTTCAATGATATATCACACTTGTTATCTAATATGAATAGTAAAGGATCTACAGCTACTCAAAAATCACATTTTTTCAAATTCAGGTGGCTGTTGTAGCTAAACAGTTGGAAATCGAGGAAAACGGCTTACAGTCCCTATCCTAACTTTTTAAGGTCTATTCAGTGACATAAAATACATATTATTTGATACAGGGTGATCAAAAATCCAAAATCACATCCGATTTTTGATCACCCTGTATCAACTAATATTTTTTGCCACTGAATAGACCTTCAAAAGTAAGGATAGGGACATGTAAGCCGTGTTCCTCGATTTCCAACTTTTTGGCTACAACAGCCAAAATTGAAAATTAACCTAAACTGCACGAATATCTTTGGATGATGTTTTCTCGGAAACGGCTGCTCCAATCGAGATCAAACAAGTATTCCTTTTTGACGTAGTTTTCAATGTAGAATGTAAAAAAAAATATGGATAAGTCATTACCAAAAACACAAAAAAGTTATGAATAATCAAAATTTTCAAAAAATTCCCAAGTACACCCCTGACGAAATAATTTCTTTTTGAAGGTGTCAAAAGGTCACTATTATTGATCATATTTAACAGCTAAAATTTGGTTCTTTTATTTGTTTCCATTTTTAAGAAAATTCAAAAAATCAAAATAAAAAAAATGATTTCGAGAGGCTGTTGCTCGCTTAGGGGGCACTTTAGGACATAGGTCTATAGGAACTTTTTTTCCATTTTTTGGTTAAGGAATCTGCCTGAGAATTTTGGGACACATTTTAAAGGACACCCTGTATATGACTCAAATCTCATTTTACGTAAATATTAAGGGTTTTATTAAATTCATAATATGCAATTGTAAGAACTAACTTTTATTTCTTTAAATAAAATATATTTATATACAATACGTTTAAAGTCTTCTGACTTCTAGTTACGTGTGCTTCCACTTCCAAACTTAAAGGTTTCACTCTGTAACATAGGCTCTGCAGATCTTTCTCCTGTTTTTCAATTGCATTTTTTATTCGTTTTCGGCAGTTCCAACTTGGTTGATTTTGATCTTCTTATCTTATTATAGCTTCTATGTTGTCCTGCCATAACAAGGCTATAGGCTTCAGTTTTTACTTTCTGTCAAATATGCCAAACACATGATTTCTATTTTGATCTATGAAATGCATATTAAATACTAAAACAGATTTGATGATTAAATTGTTAACATTGATTTTTATATCTAGATCCTAAATATTTATTTTTAATAAATTATTAAAATAATTTTAAAGTAAATACATTATTTTCGTTTTTTGTTAATATGCATATTTGGTTAGATAATATAATTCATAAGGCATAAGCTTGATTGCTCAGTTCATAGAGCGTTCAACTTTATCAAATCCATGTCGCAATGCTGCATGTCGCGAAGATGTCGAAACGCTGGTTCAATTCCCGATAGAAGCAATCTTTTTTAATTTTGGAAAAATATGAGAATTAAAAAATACGGCGATTTTTGTTTATTTATTATTTTATTTATTATAATATAACCGATATTTATTTTGTACTATTTTGATTACTGTTCAAAAAAACAATTTAAGCAGATAAGTAGGTAAATAATCATCTTTAATAATACAAAAAGTTCTTGTTCACGGTTGAATATTTTATTTGTTAGAATAAAAAAAAATAAATCAATGAAAAACATTGCATTCTAATATTTTTTTGTATTTGACATCGATGTCTTCAAATGTAACAACTCCGCTCTTAAATCTTACGAATTCCTAGTATACCATTTTCAGCTAGCAAATCTATATTTTTATACTAAAATAAAATTAATGAAATATATTTATTTAAAGCAACAAGACGCGATGGTTTCAAATGGACCACCTTAGAGATCTGATTGCATTGTGCATGATGTTAATGATCTTCATTTGCGTTGCTACTCATTATTTATTTATGTAAAATGAGACTATTCGTTCTAGAGGCCACTTAAGATTTCACTTTTCTTGTTTCAAGATGAAATAAAAGAGTTCTTTGGTAAGAAAATTAATATTCTGAATTTACAATGACACCATAAAACAAATATTATCACAGATTTGTAAATATTTTAAGGTTTATTTAGAAAAGCACAACAAGAGCAGGAGAAAATTTGAGATTATAAATTTAATTTCCAAAGCATATAAGACATACTACCACGCTAACATACCAGGCCAAAAACCATATTAAACGAATGGAATATATTATTAACAATCGTAAATTAATTTTTAATTTTACCTACTAGACTGTTTTGTTCTCCTATCCTAGGGTGACCATATTTATTCTGAGGTGACGACCTTTTTTTTAGCTCTCCAAAGATAAATTCACAAATTATTTTAGAAGTGTTTTAGAAATATTTCAAACGTTTCAAACATATAACATTTTAAACACAAGTTTCTGAAATATTTCTGAGATATAGCTAAATATTTCACTGAAAATGTTTCTGAAACATGGTATAAATGTTACACAAAAGGTTACTAAACGGGTTATGTTGTAAAAGTTCAACACTCAATGAAGAATTTCTGATTTGTAAAACTATGAAGACTAGAGATAAGGCGGCGAATCGGCATACTCGAAATACGGTCCCAAAAACGAACGCTAATTGGACTTTTTTAATTTACCGCAATGGCGCTGGTGTTGCTAGCGCTGTTTAAAATACATATTTATATAATTTTGTCAAAATAATAAAAATAAACTTGTTTATTGCCAAATAAACCAAAGAATATACTGTTGTATTTATTTCGAAATAAGTCTAGCATGTTTTAATTGATAAATTATTTAATTTTATCAATATAAAATGTAAATTAGGTAGGTATGACCAAATTCGAAAAGGTTTGTTAAATGGTGAAATTTTATACAATTTTGTGTCTAATTTTTTTTTGAATTATACCTATAGTTTTAAGAGCAAAATAAAACAGTTAACAGATTTTTTATTGTTTTAAAACAAGCCTTTAATTTCGGCTTTCCCCTTTTTATTTTGCTAACAGTACCATCAGTAAAAAGAGTCTCATATTTTTTGAAAATATCTTCTAAAAAACTGTAGAACAGCATCATCTCTAGAAAGTGCTTCATCGGCTCTAAGAACGACATATATGCTGCCATTGTTCTAAGCGTTTAGGATGCTATAAAAATATTTACAATGGCAATTGAGGTTAAATAAAAAAATAGCAGTAGCAACACTAGCAACTCTATATCTAACATTAAAACTTTATAAAAAAAACAAATTTTCTTTTCTAGTAAGCTAAATTTAATGTGTATTTATTGTTGTTTGTAAGTCAGGATCTATGACTGTAAAATTTTATATCATAGAAACTTGTAATAAAATAAACTACACTACGTAAGATACGTGTTGTGATTAGTTAACAATAAATATTATATTTAGACATAAATACATTATTTTACTTACATTAGAAGCTTTAAAAAGACATTGAATTAATTTCTCCTTGTGTTTTTTTTTTTAGTTTTACATCTGATTCGTATCCTGTTTTACAATCTTGAACGAAGTAAATCTTACTTTGATGTTTTTTGTCACTCATGTTACTTTTTCACATTATTTTGATTCTTTTCATCAATTTCTTTAAAAATTACCTAATTTTACATAGAAAATGAACGGCAGTGACGTTCGACCTGCCAATTACAGTCAATTTGGCGAACTTTATAAAGAGAAGGACGGAAATTTAAAATTTGACCATTGCCGATTCGCCTCCGTCTCATCATATGTAAGACGAAGATGGGTTATGTACTTATTTAGTTATTTTATTTCATTCTATGTCCTTCTCTTCCTCCATGGTCCAGCCCATGGAGGAAGGATGATAATTAGATAATTAGTGCAACCAGAGACAACCCTATATATTCTAAATAAAGGTTTCCGTTGTCGGTTTTTGCCATTTCCTTTTCTTGTTATTTATGCGTTGTGCTGTTGTTATATTGGAAGCAGAGTATGTCTCAAGTGAGTACTAAAGAAATAATGCTTGTTTAGGTTAAGTTTATTTACTTTATCTCATTGAGACGAATGACGCCATTTCGTTTATCAAATTTACAGGCAGTTTTAGTCTTATAACCTACATTTGCTGTCACTCCATCTAGTTGTATTTATTAGTTCTACAGCTCTGATTGAAAACCGGAGCTTCATGTTTTGTTTAGGCATGAATATTGTTTTATTATAGTTAATTTAGATTAATATTAATAAAATAATTTGTATCAAATCCTTTTTTGTTTAAAAATCATTTGTTTGTTTAAGAATCAATGTTTGTGTTTTGTGTATTTTAAATAAACATGTATATTTTTAAATGTCTTTTTTTAGTCTAATAATATTTTAGAAACGTTTCTACGTTTCATAATATTTATGAAAAAAAAAGACTAGAATACATTTCTGAAATATTATTATTTAATATTTGTAAAAGATTTCAAATTTCAGAAATATTACTGTAAAATATTATATTTACGGGACATTTTTACGTTTTAAGCACGTTTCAGAAATGTTTCTGGAACGTTTCGTAGTACCAGCATTACACATGTTTTAATGTAACCTTTTTGAAATATTCCCGAAATGAATTTTTGATGTATGGGAAGTTCCAAATGCTTCCTTTTTACTTCTTTTTTGTCTTACAATATGAGAAATTATCCCATATTACGTTTTTGTCTTATTTGTTACGTTTCAGTAAATTATGTATTACATTGCTGGACAAATATAGCGGTTTGCTGTACATTTGCTGTACGTTTGCTGTACGTTTGCTGTACGTTTGCTGTACCTTTCCTGTACAAGCAAAAAAAAGGTCTTCAAGCTAAAACTTATCCTCTTTAGTGAAATCTTAAAAAAAAGGTCCTCCCTCTTGTGCCGAACTTCTAAAACACTAAAAAACGTCTTCGCCAAAGCTGCCGGGCCCCCCTTATGCCGCTGCCGGGCCGCGGGAATTAGTCCCGGCGAAGTAAACCCGATTGAACTGATATGGGCACAGATAAAGGGAAAAGTTTCAAGAAAAAATAATTCTTTTAAAATGAGTGATGTTAAACAGTTGTTTTTGGAGGCTGTAAATAATGTGAAGCCTGAAAACTGGGAAAAGGCAGTAAATCATACGAATAAAAAAGAAGAGAAAATGTGGAAGTTGGACAATATTACTGATGAAATGATCGAGCCACTCATTGGAAATATTGGTTGCGACAGTTCATCTTCTGATTTCGATTCTGATTTGAATTTGTAGGTAAGAAGTAGTTTTTATACTAAAATTATTATTTATGAACGTAACATTGTTTAAAAGTCAAAGTTTAAACCCTTATACCTACTTAACCTGTTTGACACAATGTTCTTAACATACCTTGTGGAAAAATAAAACATTTTAGAAAAAATTGCACTTTTTTACCTTCAGCTGTTTAGAAGTTATAAGCAGGTTAATTAGGTGAAAATATAAGTGTATACTCGAGGAATAACTTCAAAAAATATTTTAACTGTCTACTAAAAGAAATGGTACGCCTATGGATTACGAACGCTTTATTATTTTAATACTCTCTCATACATAAAAATAGACTATAGTTATATAATTAGGCAAAAGAATTCTTACTCAATGGATATATGTATTTCTAAACACGTTGGTTCTATTTATTTTTTTCAAATAAATTCTGTTTTTCAAAAGTGTTGAATTAAATAGCTTAGATATTAATAGCTACCGTTTTACACGATATAAACAGGAATTGATTTAAATTGCACATAACTTACACGCAAATGCCACTTTTGATCATTTATGGGCTTAAATAGAATAATGCAATTAATAATGCTCGCACCAGGGATAAAGGTTTCGGCCTATTTCGACCCGAATTTCAGCAAGTTCCATTAGTATCCCTCTTTAAGGTCCAACAAGCATTTCACATTATCACAATTTTCGAATCACGCAGAAGGGTTTCCTTCTTTTCACATCACGACGTTTCCACAAACGTCAATGTGGTATACTTAGAATGTTCTTATAAAATATTGTTATCGAAAGAAATACGGAAAATCAAAAATAATTAATATTGACACTCTTAAAAGATAATTCAGCTTCATTGTTAAGATTTACTTGGATTTTTTGACCATGAAGTGGTTAGATCATTAATGTAACATAAGTTTGATAGCTCCGCTCGTAGAGCGTTCAATTTTATGAACTTTGCATGTTGCGACACCAGTATTAACTGCAATTTAAATTGTACAAGAAATTGTATCAAATCTTGTACAAGAAATTGTGTAGTCAAAAGCAGTATTTACAGTAAGATAACTACCAAAAGCATTTGCAGATATTTAGATGTTATTAGGTCGCCTAACCATTGATCTGAGTGCCATTGAAAATTTTATTATCTCTTAATTCACTCACATCTTGCTAAAATTACAGCCCGTCTGACATCCCAGGATAATATTGTCTCCCTTCGTATAAATTCATATTTTTCCTAATTTTAATGAATTATTTAAATAACATCCTGTACATAAAACTTTAATTATGTCGACAATTTGTTTTAAATTGCAATCATGTGCAAGGTTGATTATTTAATAATTATTAAACATTAGTTTCATTACAATAAACTATAGGGAAGTTATAAAGGTAATGTCGCGGAGACGCGCAGGGCTTTTTCCACAGGGAAGGATCTTCCTCATAGGAGGCCTCCCTTCTAGGAGATTCTCAGTAGCAGCTCCAAATCACTGAGACTCCATCCGGAAACTCAGGATCTCTATAGTTTAAATTAAAAGTATTTGTAGTCTTTACATGATTGAGGCCTGGATTTATATATTTTGCTTGATAACCCGTGCGACACAGATAGTGCCATAATTATTAAAGAGCAAGTATATCGTGATATACAATATAAGTGCCTCAATAAATGGATGCTAACCTTTTCAAGAAGCACCGGTGTATTTTGATTCTCGTGTATAAAAAGTAATAAACCCACTTAATTGCGGGTAGCAGCTCCATCTATCACCAGCAAAAAAACCATTCTCATATTATTAATTCCTAATAACTTGTTTTACAAGGTAATATTTATTAATCCCGTCAAAAAAACACATTTTTTTAAGAATTTTATTTTTATACTGTTTCTGGCATATTTCGGTAAAAGCTATTTTCATAAAATCATTTTCAACTATTGTTTCGCATCCACATTTCACAATTTAGAGGAACACATTTCAACTCCAGCCTTCGGTATTTATATCGATAACTGAAGCTGCTTTTTTTTAAGCAGATATGTCAAAATGTCGGTGTTGTGTAAAATGTAAAATAACCATACTGAATTCAACGAAACTATGATTTTTAAAGTTCACGTCAACAAAGGTTTGTCCTTGCAAAAATCATTCACTATACGAGTACACCGACAGCATTTTGCGAATTAGAAAATTGACACTGTCAGTTTAGTTTTAAACGTAACAATTTAATGTGTGGCTTTGAAAATAATACATTTACAGTAAATTTTTATTTTTAATGAAAGTACAGGGTGGCATTTTACACTTGCCATTAGCCATTCTCTTTTTAGCATATTTTTTTAAATGAATTGTAAGAATTTGCACCTCAAAAGGAAACAATGACCACATAAACCTTCCGAATTCGTACAATGTCGTACAAGATCTTTTAAAATCTGCAAAAATATACAGGGTGTCCCCTTTAAATTAAAAAAGTTGAGGGTATTTCCGGTGAAACCGGGAGTACAGTAGTAACAAAAAATATGGCATCAGATGCGTTATGCGTCATTGTACTTGCCTGCAAAGTTTCATAAATATCGTCCTTTTCGTTTTAAAGATATTTACTTGGTTCCATACTTTATCCCAATTCTGTAGAAGTAGTTGTAGTTTTTCAAGGAAGAAAAAACTTATGGTGCATATTGGTGCATCACGTGCACTCTAGTTTTTTTTAATATCATTGGGGGTAGGGTTGCCACCTGTCCTTTTTTGAAGCAAAATGTCCTTGTGACTTTTTAAAGCTTAAAATGTCCCTTTTTATGGCAAATGTCTTTTTTTACGGCAAATGTATTTTTTTTACAGCACCTATCTTTGGAAGGGACATGGTTTGTACTGTACAAAAATATATCTTTACTGACCTTCAAATATTTGGTATTTAAAATTTGTTTTATAATTATTACAGTAATATTACAATAAACAGTCTATTCGTAATATGAGTTATCCATTTTCTTTTCTTCTCTTTCGTTCCATTTGTAGTTTTTATCCAAATGAAATAATTTTATTCAACTTTGTGATGTACAAGACCTGGGCTGTTGATGGCAAATGCAAATTCGAAACTAACTCCGTAGATTGCGTTTCGTATTCGAAGTTGGAAACAAAAGTAAGTTAGAAGTTAACAAAGCAACGTTAACGTAATTATCTGTGTGAATAAATAAAATGTATTTAACTTTCTCTCTCAAGTTTTTCTCGCCTTGAAACTTGCTGCTATACTTCAGTATTCGTTTCCTATTAAAAATTCCGATTTTCCACACCGAGTCGTCTCCGATAAGAGATACAAAGGCGAGAGAATTTAATCCCAAACCAATTTTATAGTTTTTTATATCGATTTTGGGTAGTCTGAATTTATTAAAAATTAAATACTTTTCAGGTCAATAAAGGCAACTTTCTTATGGACTCCAAGTTTGCAGCTCTACAGGGTGAGCTCTTAGAAGGAGTGCAGAAATAATATTTTCTTATACAGGGCGTTCCATTAGTGCGTAATTGCTCGATATTTCAGTTTGTGTTATATAGACGCAAACTTGCTTCAAATAAAATTTATATGGGTTTCAAAAAAGGCATATTTTGTAAATATTTTTGGATATACAGGGTGTTATCCTTTTGCCTAGCAAATAAAAATGTATACTTCTTTAAATGGGGCATCCTGTATTCTATTTCATTTTTAGAAAGCTCTAGTAATACTGTATTCAACCGTAAAATATGTTTTAAATATATTACAGGGTTGTCAGGTAATTTAGGTAAGTTAGCATTAATTTCAAAATTGTTTAAATTACAGACATAAAATACCGATCTAACGGATAGTGTTTTCAAAACTGTCTTAAATATGGCTCATTTTTAAGTTAAATTTACAAAATTTTTTCAAATACAACTCTTTTTATATTATTTAAACATTATATTCGTTATGGATTTACCTATCCAGTGATACCCACATGTGAGCATTTTATTTATGTACAGTGTGTTTCATCAGTGCGTAATTGATCGATAACTGTTTTATTATGGGAGATACGTAATGTTTTAAAAGTATTCTTAAATATACAGGGTAGTCCTCAACTTATCTTTATATTTTGTCTTCTAATTTATAATGACCCGATTGGTGAGGAAAGGTTTATTAATACACATCAAACCTTTACTATTTTATCAAGTATTTATATTATTTACATTTCACATAATTAATTAACATAGTAATTGGTATACCTCAGTCCTTTAATTTTATTCGTGTGCATAGAGCACATGAATTCAAACTATGTATTACAACATGTAAAGACACAATTATTAACAATAAAATAACAAAATGACTTTCTTGTTGATTTTGCTTTCTGATTTTGCAGATCCTAATACTAATTTCGCTTTTGAGTATCTACTAATGGAAAGACTGAAAGACACTCAGATAAAGATACCATGTGCACCGTGCAAAGATTTGTGATTCTTTTGTATGATGCAACATTTCCCTTAAACACAGTTAATGAGTGTAGACCATAAAAAAGTATACTAATTAAGAATATAACTCTAACACAAAATGCTTTACTTATTCAATATACCGGGTGTTCCATTATATTTTCCAACATTTATTATTATTATTATTATTTATAACTTTTAAACGAAAGTACTTAAAAACATGCGGTTTTCACCGAAATGTATCAAATTATTCCAATAAGCAATAATTATTATTGACTATTGATTTTGAATACATTTTCACAAAAATTATTGATGAGAATTATTGTTAATTATTGATTTTGCAGGCTTTTTCAGAAAATTTAATTGTTTAGTAATTTCTTCATCGATTTCAAAAAACTTTATATCGCTAGACAGCAAAAAGGACTGGCTTTCGGAGCATCAAAAAATATACAGGGTGTTCCATTAAAAAAATTAACAAATACGTCTTTAAAAAACCGCCATTTTGTTTTTTAGTAAACCGGAAGTGCTAAATAATTTTGGATTGACCGAAATAAAACTTGGAATAAATTGATATATTTCGGTGAAAACCGCATGTTTTTAAGTACTTTCGTTTAAAAGTTATAAGCTTGCTAAATGTTGGAAAATATAATGGGACACCCGGTATTAGGTGAGTCACTTTTCAAGTCTTTATATGAAAAAAGACGACCTTTCGCCCGATTCTTAGAGCTGGGAAAAAACTAATGACAGGTTTCAGCCATTGTGGTCTACTATTCCGGATGTCGCAAAAGTTGTAAAGAACGAATTACTTGTAGTAAATAAAGGTGTGTAAATGGGTCAGACGCGATCTTCGATGTGCGCATGTGAAGGACATTGTTCTGAAAATATTTATTAGTCATATTTTTTTTATAAAAATGATTACATAGACTTTTCTTGTCTCAAAGCATGGAAGACATAAGAGGCAACTATCTCAACACAATTATTTGACTATTTTCACTGAATTTATTGACCACAAGATCATTGAAATTGATACTAAACACGATTATGCAGATAACATGTCAAATTGTTGACCCTTAGATGACATATTGGACGCTATATTAGAAAATAAAAAACAATACATTAGGTACATGTTTTAGAATAGAACACATATTTAAAAATGGATTTTATTAAAAATATATAATGAATAAATACTTTCACTTTCTTAGGTTCAAAAACAGCTTTTTTATGGACACCAACTTTACAGTCATACAGGGTGAGTTACTAGAACCCGATTAAGTTAATTATATAATATAAATAAATCTACATTTACATTGACTTTTCTACTACAAATGACGAAGTGACATAAAAAACTTAACTTACCTGCTTCAACTTCATCAGAAATAGTCACATATTACGAACTTTTATCAGGGTGGACTATAGTATTTATAGTATACAGGATGATTCAAATATGGGTAAATATTTTACCTGCAGATTCTATATTTTTTTGCTTAATAACTAGGGGACAAATATTAATATTTACTGAGATACAGGATGTTAAAGTAATAAAAATAATTTCAGTAAGATTTTTGCACGTATAAAAATAAGATTCCGTATGATTAGATTGTTCCATATGAAAAAATCTAATAAAATAGATGGCGCTACGCAAGCTATCTTAATTTAACAAAATAATATTTGACCCCCAGTTATTAGGCGAACACTTTATAAATATACAATTATTTTGACTATTCTACTATAATAGAGCACGACTGACACTTAATCAACTCACTTCATCTTTTTAATGGGGTAATTACTGGCTCCAAATAAATATATTAATTTTCTTTAGAATATTTTACACGAAACATAGAACCAGGTTTAATTGAAATGTCAGGACGATAAAATCTTGTTTTATGTGTAATTTTGCAGTTTGAACTATTCTTGTTTGTTTCAAAATTACAAAAAGTACCTACAAGATTCAGGATTATATTGTAAATATAATAAAACTTCATATTTATAATTTTAATAACAATTACCTCTGCAAATAATTAACAATGCAGCATAAACCTGACAAATATGGAGTGATTTAATTATGGTACAGTTCAGCTACAGTAAAGAGAGGTTAAAGTTTAAAGTAAAGTTGAAAGTAAAGTAAGATATTGTTTTTGTAACTTGTAAGGTTAATTTTTCAGATTTTTTTTGGCAGAAAAAATTTGATTTTTATTTTTTTTTATAAAAATTTCGAAAGTAAACTTTTTTCTGAGCAGGACTGCTGGTTGATGCTTGAATATTCAGAAAAAATCAGTCAAAATCCAGAAATAAATAGATTCGTTTTTAATGTATGCTTTAAAAAGAAGCTATACAGAAGTATTTATTTTTGTAATAAGTGTTTAAAATCAGTATGTGAAGTTGTACAAAAATATAAATACCATGTTTTATCTATGGATTGATAAAAAAATGTTTTTGAGTTAGATAAAAAGTAGATTTTTTTACTCCAAACAAAGCTGTGAAGTTACTCTGGAATAAAGTGTTATAGGCGACTAATTTAGAGCTAGTCCACAAAATAATACTGTATTTTCAGAGTTGTCAACAGGTATAGAAGGCTCGACTCTTTTGAAAACCGTACATGCAATGCAAAGTACATTTAATTTCTTAGTGGTTAAAGGATATAACACACATATTTTCAAAAATAATAAATTTTTTATCACTTTTCTTAAAGCAATAAAAAGAAAATATCAAGATCTATCTGTATTCAAAATTTCAACATTCTATCTTTGAAAACAAGAAAATTTAGCATAAAAATGTTAAAATTATCTGTCACATATTCTTTTGCAAGCCGTTAGGATTTTGTGGCATGGCACTCTTGATATCTACGGCGACGATATGTTAAATAATTAAATTGATTTTATTTTCAAAATTATGCTTTAATAATTTCAATGACCACTGTGTTATTCTTATGGGCATTAATGACAGTTGACAGTATGGTTCTTTTGTTGTCATCCAGTGCTATGACCTTCCTCAACTGTTGACGCTCACTAAACATGCGCATAGGTAATCATTTTTTTATTAGTTCTGATTGAGTGAGATTAATAATTCCTAGGTTAAAGTTTAATAGAACAAACCTTTGAGAAAATTTGACAAAACTTTAACAAACCCTTTTGGTTTGTAAAATTCTGTTCAGACAGACATAATGTTTATTTGACATAATAAAGTATGTATTTAATTACAATTTAAGTAGCAGTTTAATGAAAAATAAACATAAGTAGTCTACAAAGCCTAAATGGCTGTCGTGGCTTGCTCAAGTTTAGTTAGCGAACTGTTACACAAGAAACAACTACATAATAAAACTAACTAACTAATTAAAACTTAATTTAAATTGTAACGATCATAAAGTATTGTAGATTATTAATTGCTTATACGTATTGTAATTAAATTGCATAAATGAATGTCAATGAGAAATATAAACTTAATTTAATTTAGTACACTATATAAAATTATAATTTATTCTCAAAAATATAAATACATGTTAATAATAATATAATAAAATAGAATAAATTATTATTCTCGATAAGTGATTTAACACTTGTTTCGAGAATAATTTAGAAAAAATATAATACATGTAAGTGAACAAATACATACCTACTATATAATAATTAAAATTAAATTTCTTAATATATTTTTTCACATGATATGAATTAAAACACATTGCAATTAACATTTTCATATATGTAATTTTTGTTTATTTTTTAAATATAACAATAATAATACACAATAACTGGCATCACTAACAAACAAATTTAAAAATGATTTAAAAATAAGTAAATAAAATATGTTTTTATGTCAGTCTAATTACAGGATCTCGATTACATGGTGGATTAAGTCACGGTGTTGAACATAAAAAGTTAAAGTTTTTTTGAACTGTTTTAGGTAGAGAATTGATTTTAAATCGGGTGGTAGTGAATTGTAAATTTTTGGTCTTATATGTGAGTAGGCTCGTTATCCAACTGACTTATGCATATAGGGAATTAACTCGAAATTTTTACTTCGGGTATTGTAGGAGTGGATCAGCTGCATACATTTTTTGTTAGAATGATAATATATGTTTATCTTTAAGTAAAAAAGTTGTCGGATATCTAGAATTTTCGATTTGGTATACAGCAAAATTGTGGGATATGTGAAATCTTTAGTGAATATCAGTTTTAAGAACCTTTAGAGAGTTTTTAAAGCATTACCCCTTATTAAAAGGCCATACCTCAAGTGACTCTCCAACAAAGCAGAGTAAAGCAGTTTATGTTGATTAATATTAAGTATCTTTAAATTTGTAAAGAATAAATCTTAGTTTTTTACAAATGAACGTAATTTTTTCATCCCATTTTAGATGGCAATCTAGAATGATTCCTAAACATTTTATGTTTATTACTTGATTAATTCTAAAGTGACAGTTATTATTAATAAAATTTAAACTATTAAAAAAAGGTGCTGATGATTTATTACCAAAGAATGATAAGTAAAACGTTTTATCTACATTGATGGTCAGAAATTTTGAGTTAAGCCAATTTTGGGTTTTAGGAAAATCACTCTACATCAGGTCTTTAATATTTTGCCATGTCTCACTGCTATAAAAAACAGCTGTATCGTCTGCAAAGCCCAAAATCCTTCTCAAATACCTTCGACAGACTGGAAATAAGGGAAATGGGCCGATAGTTTGTAGCAATATTTTAATCACCTTTTTTGAAAACGGGAAAGACAATAGTTTCTTTTAGGAATGATGGCCATATTCCATAGATTTATTAATTACGTAAGCAAAAGGTTCTTCAATAAAAAGAGACATAATTTGTAGGATTTCAGATATAATTTGTACAATTGCCGGTGATTTTTTAGTTTTTAGATTATTAAATATATATTTTTATTTCATTTTTAATAGTTGGATATAATACAAAATTATTTGGAATAGAAATTCTTGGAGGCAGGTAATTGGGAGGTTGTATAATTTTATTAGCTAATTTTTCTTCATTTTCAGAAAAGGTTTTGTTAAACTAATTAGCAATAAGTTTAGGATCCGATACTAAGAGTCTTTGGTCATTGTCACTATATATGGATTTTATTTCGCTATTTGTCTTATTAACATCATTAGAAAGATTGTTAATTATTTTCCAGAGTTGTTGTGAATTATTTTTATTATTGTTAATCAAATTTTGATAATAATTAAATTTAGATTTTTTGAGTTTGTTACTTTATTTCTGTAATATTTATACTCATATTTTAAATTTTCGTTGTGACGATATTTTTTAATTTGCTTGTGTAAATTATTTTTTCTATTAATTGTTTTAACTAACTCGTTAGTCATCTAAGATGTCAGTTTAGATTTTTTCCTATATACTTTAATATTATTAATACTTTTATTTAAGTTTGAAGTTATAGTTTCAATGAATTTTTTTGATACAGATTCTGGGTCATTAGTTTCAAAGATATCATCCCAAGATTTTTAGTTTTTCATAGAGAATTTGTTGTTTGAAGTTGCCAATTTGTGTCTTCATTTTTTGAAGCAAAATTGTGAATAATCTGTAATGCTGTAGAAAAGTGGTCAGTAATTGTAGTTTTTATTATTAAAGGTAATATATTTTGAAACAATGTTTGTTGTTTTAGTTTAATGAAAATATGGTCAATACAAGATTTAGATTCTCCCTGGATCCTCGTTGTAATAAGTTATTTTCAGAAAAACTGACACATACATGCAATCAAAATATGTTATTGGTCATAGAGATAACTCTAAGCAGCAAATTAGGAGTACAAAGCCTTGCACCGAATGAGTCTTGTCAGTAGTGCCACATTTATTATGGCAGTCATCATGTTGGGGGTCAAAAATTTATACGATGCTGTGACTTTCACTCTTTGAGATCAGCCAATTCTTTAATATAATAATCTAAGTTAGAAAACCTTCAGTTATTTTAATACTTTGTAAAGATCTGGTTCAGAAAGAAGTATGAATAATATACAGGGTGATACAAAAGGAATGGGCGATAGTTTCCTAATAAATAGCTCATTGAAGTATTATTGTTGTGGCAATTACTTGTTCCCACATTTAACAATATTTTGTTTTATATATCTCGCATTTATAAGAATTAATTCAAAATTCGAAAATGAAATTCAAAATATAAACAAGAAAATTCCTACTTCTGTTCAGGTTTGCTTTTGTTGATGGAATAAAACAACTAAAACCAGTGATGGCCAGTCAAAAATCTACAAAACTAGTTTGGTATAATTCAAAATAAGCAAGCTGTATACATAATAATGTAAGGTAAGTATTTTATTTTATTTATTAAAATATATTATTTAATTTAACAAGATAATTTTTTTATATTTTTCAAAAATACAATTATTAAAAATATTTACCTGTAGTAATGTTGAGGTGATGAACCAAGCTGTTGAGTCCAGCGGCAAAGAATACAAAGCTGCTGTTACTGGACCACTTAGGCAGCATACAAAAAAATCAGCTACGATCAACCCCAGCAGCAAAGGACTTTTGGGCCCGGGGCCTACCCATACAGTAAACACTAGTGCCCCGTTTCCAACCACTCCGACCAAAAATAAAATCGCGTAAATAGCAACAAGAACATCCATTTCTGCAAAATAAATATAATCCCTCTGAGATGAAAAACAAAAACATAAAAATCGTTCTTAGATGAATAGGAACTCTATCACAACTTGTGGAAAGTTAAAGTATCACTATAGAAGCGTGAGTTGCGGAAGCAGATTGGCTGAACTTCCAACATCAACTGATGCCCGGCAGAGACTGAAACGAACTACGAACGTAATATCGGAGGCAGAGAGACTGCCACCCCCAGCATCTTTTCATCCCTGACAAATATTGGTTTCTCAGTAGCCTAGTGAGTTGGTCACGAAAATTTCTGGGGGAGATTTTAACCTGGTACCTGGATAATATACGTGTCCTCTATCTTTTTTCGTTTAACACAAACTTTGTTTTATCAACAATTTTAAACTAGAAGATATAATAAGTAATAATTTTGACTGTTTATACAGCTGGTGATTAATACAAAAGTTACCTATTGTCCTGCAAAGGATAATTACAGATAACTTTTTCCAAAAAACATTTAATTACATTTTTATAGGTTTTGTATTAATTTAATTCATTAACCCTTTAGCTAGGTGGTTTAGATGCATTTTTGCTGCACCCATTCGAAAGAACGAAAAAGTAAACCGTTGCGTTTTACTAAAGGGATATAATTTCATATCCATTCTAGAGTGTACGGATTAATTCATATTTGTGACCGAGCTACTATTATTTTTTAATATTTTAAATAAATGACAACTCTGTCAGTATATTGTTTAGTTATTGAGATTAAATATAATTAAAATTGAATGATTTTTGTGAAGAATCGATAAATAATAGCATTCCACAAGATATTCGTCTATATTTACAAATAAATCGTAAATTTTAATACAAAACATCGTCATTGAAAGGTTTAAATAAAAAATATATTTAAAAAATAGTGGATTAGAGAATATGTCGTACCAGAAGATGAGGTTCTAGACTTTGAAATCGGACGCAAAAAGAAATACATATCATTGTGAGATACAAAGGACTTTTCTACCTTTTCATTTAATATATAAATACCATCGAAAGCAATGTTGATATTTAGTATTTTGTAGTGTTTTTGTTGTGATACATGAAGTAGTGACTAGAGTGAAAATGGAATATAGTTTACAGTTTAGTCCTGTGAAACAGATCGCTAAATAAGAAAACTATTATAAAAAATATGTATGACTACTTATATAGAGAGCTTTCCATGTCGTTTTCCATTTATTTAAAAATTTCGTAGGATAAAAGGCGTAATTTTCTTTACATTTACTTTATTTTGAGTTTGCTAATAAAGTGTGACAGTTATATGAACCTACCATGATTCATTTCTTCACCACTCACTCCCAAAGGTAGTTTCTGTACACAATTGTAAGAAGTATTATATGGTTTCTTTATGTGCTTTGATATCGATCAGGAAGTCGGTAGACACAACTTACACAACTTATAGTTAAAAAAAGCAATTTTTTTAACTGAATGAAATTCTCATAATTTTTATCCATTCAAGGTTTTTTTGGTATATCAAACATGAGCCATTTACTAGACAAAGTATTATTATTTACCTACTGGGAATTACGAATCAAAGAACCGAGAAAATTTTTTTTAAAAAATATTATTTTCAAAAGTACAATGTTAATAATTTTAATACAACTCATTTTTATAACGGCAAAAACGGAAGCGAAATCCTTTGTGTTCTACAACCTGTAATAATGGCTTAGAAATATGATACTGTTAGATAAGATTCGCTTAGCTTGCATATTTCCACGAATTGTAGGAATGTAACTCATCCGTCATTAAAATCCAAATTAGAGGAGCTATTTTTACTTCTGGTTTGTAGTTGTCTTCTGGTATTTAGTTTTGCTGCACAAGTAATGATTACTATTATAGAAAATGTCGCTTGTAGTTGGAATATTATAATGGGTGTTTGTAGTTTCTTGTACTCCCTTCAATTAACTTGAAATCTTGTTTATTTTGAATAAATTTTGAAGTTGATATTGGTTATGTTGCAATTTGGTGGTGTGCCACCCTCCAGGAGGCGAAGCATGCAGTTGTCTCTCGGAACTGGGTTGTGGTAAAATACTGCAGTGTTGATCTCTTGAGAAGCCTTGCTGCCTGCTGGAAATTTTGAATTTCTTAGTGGGTTCTCCATGCATCTATCTGTTTTTGTCTCTAAAGTGAGATTTGTAAGTGTCGCAGTCCTCTTTGAGGTTTGTCTCTTGCCTTATTAAAGGATTTTCTAGACAACTTCCTGAGGTGACACCACTTTCCACCTCTCGCAGAGCCTCTTGGAGAAAGTGAGCAGATTTTAACTCCGATGGAGCTATGATAGTGATTAGGAATAAGAAGAAAATCAACAAAAGTAGAAAGATTTTTATTGATTTGGATATGACTCTTTTGCAGAGAGACAACATGAAAAAACTAAAGGATGAACTACAGATTAGGAAAGACAATGGAGAAAATGTTTCAATTAAATATGTTGATAATACTTCAAGGATTGTCATCAGCAATTTAAACTAAACAAGCCCAAAAGTTTACAGTTAACATGTATATACCAGAACGTTAGAGGTCTCAATACCAAGGTTGATGAATTTTACTCGTAAGTTCAACTTTAGTTTTAAATTTTATTCTAATTTTAATTAGCAATTCATTAAAGAAAGAATGAACTTATCGTATAAGAATTAAATAAAAGAACTGGCAAGAAAAGCCAAACATAAAAATCGTGAAATCTAAAACCGCCTTCCTGAAACATCTTGTGGCCTACGTATTTCATTGTTTCGTGAAAAGCAGACCATTTTCAACAGCGTGAAGTTATTTGCCGTAGGGATTGCTTGTACTCTGCTACAGGAATAAAGAAGTGTTGTTGGTTGGGAAAAATGAGAAAAATCGATTTAAGTAGGCTCTTTTGTTAAATTTTTAATGTCATTGTTAGGCAGCTGGCTATTTTTACTCGTAAATATGTCTATATGTCACGGTTACATCGAAAACCTATCAATTACAGGGTAGGAAAACTTACAGATTATAAAAATACAAATATGAACAAATGGTAACTATACAAAAAAAATAAAAGTAATAAAACATATTTATAAACAAGTATACAATATATATTAATAGTCGTTATACGTTTTATTGAAGCAATGCTGCAGGAAAAAATATCAAGTGATGAACCAATTTTATTATAGCAGTTGCATATTCTATACAAAGGTGAGTGATTTTGTATGTTAGTCCTCGCAGATGGTAAATAGAAAGAGGAATTTACCCTAGACGTAATTCTAGGTACAAAAAAAGTTAATCATACTTAAGAACTCGAAGCAGTCAATAGATGCACTTATGACTTTGTGAATAAAAATTAATCCTGCACAAAATGTTCTAAGGAGATTTATGTGGGGATATCCGATAACTGGATAGAGACCATCTTTAAAACTGAAATATTTCAAGAACCTACGCTGTACTCGTTCTAATTTAGGCAATTTACATCCAAATCGTTTACAATGTAATTTATAAATAGGTTAAAGAGTAGTGGACTCAACATAGAACCTTGGGGTACACCTGATGTAGCCACGTAACTTCTCTAAGTATGACTGTGGCATTCAACATACTGATATCGGTTTAGTAGATAGGTCTTAAAAAAGGTTATCAAATTTTGTGAAAATCCAAATAACGGCCCAAACTGACTTGAAATTCGGATTCAGCGGGTCAAAATACATGCCGGTAGGTAGGTCGTGTCTGATGTACAAACAACTTTTTTTTTGTGTGCAGATGTATTTATTTGATCTACAAAATTAAGAGCAGAAGTATTATTTTGATAGTTGTTGATTAAAGGTTGCGAAAATGAGTTACAAAAATATTGCAAAAAAGCGTTGACAATATTTTGTTCCATCATATCGAGGATTCAGAGCAAAAACTTGATAAGTAAAAAAATTTAGTGATGAGGATATTGGCGTTTAAAATTTTTTTTGTTCTTTGGCCGTCTCTTGTACTTACAAATTAAATGCTTTTATTAAATTGCCAGCATCAATTTATATTAAATACTATAACTTTTAAAGGATTGCTTCTAATTTTTTCTAAATTGACGTTCGCATTAGTTGTAGAGCTAAGAAGGATTCAGATCACAGAATTTGAATCACATAGGATCTAAATACCAAGTTTTCGCTTCTGTGACAGCATATTCTACACATTTTTAAATCGTCATCGTTACGCAGCAAACTATTTCCTTGTTTTACAAAGTAAGAATGAACAAAATAATTGAAGACCTTTTTACAAAAACGATTCATGTCCAAAATCATCATTTTTCAGGAAACACAAAAAACATTATGTAAGTCCTAATAGATCTTATGAAACACTCTATATTTGACCATAAATATCTCTTTTCCTGTAGTAGCTTTATAAGAAATCACCATTTGGGTCGGAAAATAAAGAATTGGTCACTAATTATTACAGTTAACTCAATTTGGGCATTTTTGGATGTGGTGTTTTTGAAAGAATCTTTTCAATTGTAATTTTACCTTTGGCAAATAAAACTGTCACTAGCTACCCTACCGATACTATTAAACGCAAAAACAAAATTGCATTTGCGAATGTATAATTGGAACTCAGGGAAGGAAACAACAATAAATTTTTATGATTTTAAGCGGAAGTTGAATTTGTGCATGAGTAGTATTGATCAGCAATAACGGGAAAGGTCTTTTACGTATTTTTAATTGAATTTTTGCTATAGGAAATTAATTTTTATTAGGTGATAAAATCATTTAAATAAGGTAGATGCCAAGCTACGGAATCTTAGATAATTTTAATTTTTAAACAAATGTGTCACTGCCCAAGATTTTCTGGAAAAACAATACATGACTTTCGCATAAGTAAAAACCAATTTAGGAGTATGAACAAAGTACAGAATTCGGCGATACCATTCATGTTATTGACTTTGGAATTGAACAAATAATTTTCTGGGTCCCTGTTATAGAAATATCTTTAACAGGAGAGATACAGTAAATCTTCCTGTAAGGGATATCTGAGGTAACAAACTTTCAAACGGTGCTAAGGGATAATTGATTTTGACTGTCTTGGCTATCTGTTAATACCTCTGCTGAAGAAACTGCATTAGCTGTAAGTTCATAGGTTGTTTTAGCTTCAGGGAACAATCATAAGCAAGAGTGTATAGATAATAGGCTCAGAAATTCAGACAATCACATTCTTCTGACGATATTAAAGAGGGAAAAGGTTTGTTTACAAATATAAATTAGTGTGTATCGTTTCTTCTGGTCTTCTTGAGTGTGTTACTTATTGATATCTTCCTCTACGAGCTTGCGTATTTATTGGTAGCTGAAGAAATCTTTGTGAACACTATATCTTTTAATGCAATCTCTGTTTAGGGTGCACTAATACTTTTTCTAGAGGCTAGTGATAAATAGTTGTCTGATTCACCTTGTTTCTTTTTCAATATATCTGTTGCTTTATAGATCTTGTTTTCTATAATGAGCTTTCTTCCTTTGATCATAGCACATTTATTTTGAATATTTGCTTCTTTCGTGTACTCTACAAGTATTTTTTTTTAAATATTTTTTAAATAAATCTTCGAATTCGTTTATTTCTAGGTTATTTAATAGTTTACTGCTCTTGTACGGGTTCTTAAACTTTTCGTGTACACCATAAAAATTAAAATTTTCTTCTTTTAGTTTTTAAATTGTTAATTACTAATTCTAAATACTTTTTCTTAATATTTTCAAAAATAAAGTTTTTTTTAATTTTCTCTAAAACATTTAATTTAAATTTTTTTATGTGTCTTTCTTTTGCAAAAAAAGGCTTGATGTTGATTGGATAAATTAATAAAATCGAAAAGTAAAAATATTTGGTACCTACTATCATTCATTTATCAAATTATTTAAAATATTTTTACTGTATTGGACCTATATACAGTCGATAAAATGGTGTATGCGCGACATAATCCACCAAAATTTAAAATTACATTAAATATAATGATTGAAGATACTGTGGATGAAAATTACTATTTAGTAAGTTAGATATTTTACAGAGAAAAAATGTATTTTTCTTTAGCAATTTAAACTTTACAAAAATCAGACAATACTATTTTTCGATAATGTTTTAATTAGAAAATTGTATGTATTCAAAATCGAACATAAAAAGTTTAAAAAACTGAAAATGTAAATAGTCCTTTTATTCAACAGCTCATGTGACCGAAACAAAGGTATATATGTACGAAATAATAAGAAATCAATAAATAATAAACCAATATAACCATATAACGGTGTATTTATTTATATTGATATGATTCATTAATCAATGCTTGATGGGTAATACTCTGAAATTAGAAATTGAGAAAATCAATATATTTTTGTAAGGGAAGGTTAGACAGGGATTTTAAAAATTATGAAAGGGATTGTCAATTGGTTTTTTTATGGGAAAAAAAAGTTTTGAGATACAGAATTGTTTATTGATTGTAGAAAATTTGTAATTTGTTGAAGACGTTAATAAAAGTATCAAAAAGAAAAAAAATTAAAATATTTTGTACAACATCAAAGAAGAATATACCAGGGAGCCTAATCTCCAACTATGGGAAAATGAGCGTGAGAGTAATGTCTCACGATTTGACCTTACTGCCCAAGTCACTCGCCTAAAATAATAAGAAATCATGTCAACAGCGAGAGCAGTGTTGCAAGACGTACCATAATTATTGTATATGTATATATTTCTGATGACAAATTCCAACATTTTAAAAAGCACAAATGAAACGATGCAGCATTTATTAGCATTTAATTGTAGATTGTTCTCAACACACCAGGTATGCAGTCATCTGGTGATTTAATAACACTATACAATTTCATGTCATCGGCATACAGAAGGCAATTTACATCCAAATCGTTTACAATGTCATTTATGAATAGGCTAAAGAGTAGTGGACCCAACACAGAACCTTAGGGTATACCTGATGTAGCCACGTACCTTCTTGAAGTATGACTGTGGCATTCAACATACTGAGATCGGTTTAGTAGATAGATCTTAAAAAAAGTTATCAAATTTTGTGAAAATCCAAATGATTCTAACTTATGTACCAATAGATTGTGATCAATACGATCGAAAGCTTTTGTGAAGTCGGTGCATATTACATCGACCTGTGTGTTATTGTTGAAACCATAAGAAATTTTTTGAGTAATACAAAATAAATTTGTTGTGGTTGACCGTCCCATGTAAAAACCATGCTGCTTCTCAGAAATCTGATTTTTTACATGTTCGAAGATAGGAGAGTATAAAGATATTTCAAATGCTTTAGATATGTTATTAATGATAGTTATTGGTCTATAATTTTCTATTAGTTGTTTAAATATTGGTATTACTTTAGCGTTTCATAAGGAAAGCTGGGATGAGATCAGGTCCCATTGTATGCTTTGGTTTAATTTTTATGAGACTGTTTTTCACATGAGCCACAGAAAAGAAGTTAATATTTAATTGATCTACAAAATTAACGGCAGAAGTATTATTTTGATAGTTGTTGATTAAAGGTTGCGAAAATTAGTTACAAAAATATTGCGAAAAAGTGTTAACAATATTTTTAGGATCTGCTAGCTTATGATTATTATATTGCATAACAGTAGGAATGGAATTAGTTTGTCTGTTATTTTTTATAAATTGTCAAAACCTTTTAGAGTCCGATTTAATGCCATTTTCAATTTCATTGCAGTAGTTACGATATGCTATGTCAACGTCACATTTTATATCATTTCTGATAATTTTAAACTCCTGGGTAATATCTTGATCATCAGTATTTTTTAATTTTTTAAATAACCTGTCTTTTCTCTACAGCTTTTTAATGATGCTACTATTAAACCACGGTGGATAATTACGATTGCTCACTTTATTTTTGGGAACGTGATAATCTATTATTTTAAAAAAAAATTGGGGAAAAATTTAGTTTATATTAAATTTATATAGAAAATAATTTCTACAGCATTATACAATTTGATTTTGGTCGTCTGGCAACACTGGTGATGAAGCAGGATAGTATGAGAGTGTAGGAACGCTGTCATGAGTTCAAGAATAGGGTAACAGATAATAGAGCAGGGGTAGAAGCAAGGGTAGAGCCAAAATTGAATTGTGAGCCCATCAAACGTTGAGTGATTATTATATTAATATATAATAACATTGTGTAACGAGTTAAAATCGGGACTGGCAGTGTGGTGGCAATTGACGTTAAATATCGTTAAATTTTGACAAATAATAGTTGCATACAATATTTTTTCCTACTACCGTACACATTACGCACTAGTGAAAAAAGTACAGCTTTACGCAAGGTAGTAGAAAAAATAATTTTTAAACATCGTTATTGAAAGGCCAAGACAAAATAGCTAACACCAACTTAAGGAAAAGTAAATTGATGGTTGACAAATGATAATAGTGGGAATTAATGGATTTACTTTAGTGGTTTTCCAGGTTTTCCAATCAGCTACTTTCCAGGCATCTGGTACATAATTTAACTGAAATGCTCCATTTAGATAAGTGAGTTTAATCAGTAGTTTTTTAGAAACTTTCTTTAGAATTTCTAATTTTATAAGTTCGTAGATTTTCTTGGATTTTTAATTAAATCTTCTAGTTCTTTCGGTATAATTGGATTGATGTTTAAATATTCACCCTCATACGACAGTAACTCCTATAAGCTGTCATTTATGTCTGGCTGAAAAGTTCGTTCTAACTGATTTGAGAACGTTCTGCTTTTTCTTGATTTGACTTGGCCCAGCTTTAATTAACAGGTCTGATTGATGCGCTGTGTGTCAGTGGCCTTTCTAGTTTTTTATTTACTTTTCCACGAAAACTTAAAACATAATAGATAAAATTTAGAAGGACAAGTGGTATTTGAGAAGATTATTCCTTTGAAATAAAATCCTGCTTCTATTACTTGCTATGTAAAGTGACAGATGGCAAAAGTGACATTGCAACGGTATGAAATCATCTATTGAATAAATAAGAGATTTACCTAATTGTTTAACTATTATTAAAGAAAATAATACGTATACTGATATTAAATAATATGCTAAAGTTTAAATAGTCGCACTTATTTTTAGATGATTTTGACTTACTTTTTTGTTTACAATAAAACAAGCAATGCACATTTGTATGGAATTTTTTTTTAAATTTTGTAAATTTTATGCTTCATTATGGATTCGTTAGGTATGTAGATTTTATAAAAAACAACTCGTACATCCGGTGCAACAACGTCGTAAGTGCAAAAATCTATTTTTTACGAGCGACCCATTTGAAAGTTTTGCTCGTCATAAACTGAAATGTATTAAAAGTCAAATGATTGAATAATTGCTCATTTATTGTATATGTTTTATTTACCACATTGCTGTACCAGATGTAGAAGCAGATTAGGCGTATTTTGTGACTAAACAGTCACTTTCTAATATTTTTGCACTTATGACAATGTTGCACCGGATATGCGAACATATTCTGCTATACACTCGAGATCATCATCTTTTTTCTTGGTTTGTGCTTGAACTGGTTAGATTTCCCAGATACATCAAGCCTGTTGAAGATAATAAACTGCTTGAATCTGATAAGTTTTTTTTTCAATATAGAGGTACCATGTGCTTTTTTTAAATTTCAGATTTCATATATAGTCGTCTTTAACCAATTCTGCAGTATTTACTTTTGCTTCTAAAATTCCTGAGTCTGTGCTTAGAATTATCATCCAGTACGAAGGAAATCTCTACAATAAAATTTTAAAATGAAATTTTAGTGAAATTAAAGAATATTACCCAGATATTTGTTTTGTAAATCTCTTTTATAAACATTTATTGTAAAATAATAATATAATAATATTAATAATAGTTTATTCAAAAAAAATTTACAGATTGTTTGGTATACTTTTTTTACTTTCCTATCTGTATACAGATATTACTTTCCTATCTGTATACAGATATAAGGAAAGTATAGGAATCATGATTTTTTTCGACCTCGAATTTTCGACGGATTTTTACGTTTCGAGGTCCCCTGAATCCATTTTGACTATTTTCGCGATGATGTCTGTGTGTCTATGTGTCGCATAACTCATGAACCGATACACAGAAAAACACCAAATTTTTAAACTTAAGCTCTGTTCCAGCGTCCAATGAGCTGATTAGATTTTGGGCAGAGTCGGAACATCTGGGGGGTACTTTATAGGTAATCATTTTTATATTTTATGGAATATATCTGTTATTTACGTTTGCGGAAGAAAATTCTTCAAATAAAAGTTACTTTTTATATTATTATCTAAAATTTTTGTTCCATATAAAATTTTCCTAAAATGGTCCGTATTCGAGAAATTTAACAAAATGTAAAAAAATATTTTTTTATAAAAATTGTTTAAACAAAAGTTGTTTATAATATATTTCTCTATAATTTTTATCCTATACATAATTTCTCTAACATGGACCGTATTCGAGATATTTGAGAAAATGTGTAAATTTCGAAATTTGAAGAAATCTCAAAAACGGATACAGAAAAAAACATTTAATTTTAAACTTAAGTTTTATTTCGGCCTGACGTGAAATGATTAGATTTTGGACAAAGTCGGAACATCTGGGGGGATACTTTATGAGAGGCCGTTTTTATATTTTATGGAATATATGTTATTTATGTTTGGAGAAAAAAATAGTTCAAATAAAAGTTACTTCTAATATTATTATCTATAATTTTTGCTTTATGTCAAAATTTCCTGAAATGGTCCGTATTCGAGAAATTTGACAAAATGTGCAAAATTCTGATTTTTATGAAAATTGTTGAAATAAAAGTTGTTTGCGATATCGATCTCTATAACTTTTGTTTATACGTGATTTTTCTAAAATGGACCGTAATGGAAAAATTGTAGGAATAACTCCAATTTAATAGGACAATTTGTAACCTTTCCCAAAGGATAACAATCGCCAATATCGTTTTCAGATATATTTAGATCTAATAGTTTATTTAAATCTTCACACAATTTTTTGACAGCCAAACCAGAATCCGGTTTATTTAGGCTATATATTACCAAATTTTTCTTTTTATTTTCTCTTTCTAGTTGTTCTATTTTTTACAATTTTCTTGTTAAAGACATTTTATTTGTTGTTTTTGATCCTCTAATTTAAGCAAGATTTTAGCCTCGCTTGCGAGTAGACAGTCATTAAGCATTGAATTAAATATATCTTTATCCGCCATTTTTTTTTATTGTAGTTGAAATAAAACTATCTAAATCATTTTTTATTCGGTACCTAATTAATGATATATTAACTTTACACCAGGCATTGAAATCTGAAATAACAGATAATGATTTAAAAAATATTTTTATATTTTATAAAGAATACTTATCAAATCTATTCAAGCGCATAAATAATCTCTAACTTAAAAAACACATCAAGAAACAGTGACTTTTTTTAGGTTATGTTATTAGTGTATAAACATAAACGAATGGCTACGTTCCGAATTAACAATCTGATGTTTACAGTACTTCTCGTGGATACATTTTATAGCAAATTATATTATTACATTGGATTAACATAACAGGTAGGTTAAATAAAACTTTTGCGAGGTTTTGATTTCCCTCAACAACCTCTTATGAACGTTATATAGTAATGTTATTACGTTCCCTTAAAACAACATCGCCGAAAGGCTTGGCAACGTTATATGTTAGCTGGGGAATATCTGTTTGTTCATTAGTAAAATAATATTTCTTAAATATTCCGTCTATACCTGCCTTGGTGCGAGATTAAAATCGAGTGCCGCCACTGACGTTGTCCGGTGGTTGACCAAGGCCATCGAGTTAGTAGGGAGTCCTAACCGTCGGCGAAGCACATTCCAGGCGTAGGCGATTACCTGAGATCTGTGAACCAGTCATTCAATGGCGGTCATAATCATTTTGAGAACTGATGCTAATCCAATGAATTTTTGTTTGATTTTTACATTTAACCCTTGAAATTCACAGGTTTAGGATTTATTTTTCATAGTCAGGTGCAGAAAAATTATATATTTAATTTTCAATCATTATTGTTTTAAATATGCTTCAATTTTACAATAAATTGGCATTAAAATGTTTATTTTATTAGGTAAAACAAAACGCACAAATACTATTAATAAAAATAATTCCATAATCTGATTACATTTGTAATTTTTCCAAAGCAAATAATTAGTTCAGAAAATTTTTAATTCAGATTTTTTAATAAAATTATCAAAATGTTTATCATATGTAGAAAGAAAATTATTTGTCAAATTTAATTTGGGAATGTATATCTAGATTGTAATTGAAATAAAGTATATTTTGTGTATTATGTAGGTATTGAAAAATCTGTCGCTAAATTATCATATCTAATTAATATCTATTTATTTGATTTGGTAACTTTAAGCAGTATAACACACAATTACTTGTTTAATAATATGTGGGCCATCCTCCTAAATTTGCACATTTAGCTACTGTGACATAATGTTGATGATATTATTAATTAACTCCTGATGCAGAGCATAGAGCATCTCATATCAACCGAATTTCGTTCCTCATTTGCTCTAGGATATATAGCTTCCAGGGATGATAATAGAGTTTTCTCCTGATCATATCCTACAAATCGAGGACCACAATGTTCAAAATATTTCGCTCCATCTACTGTATAGGGGAAGCATTACAATTTTTGAACAAAACATGGGTAAATATTAGTCCCTATTATAGAGTAAAATTGATTGTTCTATACACTTGTAAAACGTTTTTTTCATCTCCAGAAAAATGTCAATTTTGCGACTTACGAGGTTCTGCCTTGTGGCCCTCGAAATGTTCAATAGGTAATAAGTCTAAAGAGGCCAGGAAAAGACAGCAAAATTGGATTGTTCGAAACACTCAACTAAAATACGGGCAATATGAGGCAAAGAGTTATCTTGCTGGGATAGGCTTCAGGGATGCCTTGAACACATGAGATGACAACAGGCCCTAACACCAGAGGATATCTACTTCCCAAATCATAACGCCCACGGTTCGAGCAACCCTCTGACGTCATTTATGCATTCCCAAACTGTTTGGGCTAAACAGCACCCGGTTTCGTCAGAAAAGACGACTCTATTCCATTCATTATTCTAAATGATTTATTGACGGTATCATTCCAGTCTCTTTTCATAACTTAATGGACCCGTATATTTATAGTTTTATCGTTGAAAATGTTAAAAATTATACCTTAGAAGACTATTGAAAATTACATGTTTTAGATGTAAATAGGAATACTAATAATTTCAAAATAATTCACAATAATATTCGTACGTAGCCTTTATAGGAATTTAGATGAATACAAGGTTTTTTTGAATAATTTAGATATAGATGTTGATTGTATAGTATTTACTGAAACAAGAATAATAGATGATTTGGATCTATTTAATATTCCAGGATATTCTATTATATACAATCGTGGTAATTTAAATAAATGTGATGGAGTTGTTAATTTTGTAAAATCCACATTAAAACATACATATATAATACTACCTCTAGGGGACAGTAATGTCATTCAGTTACTCGAACAAATAAACAAACATAAAGACATAGTTATATCTGCATATTATAGATCCCCAGCGTCTACCATTAATAATTTTATAGAATTGTTAGAACAATTTCTACAGGTGAATAATAGAAATAATAAATATTGTCATTTATTTCTAGGCGATATAAATATAGATGTTTTATCACAAACCCAACAGATAAATGCATATCTTAGCCTAATTTGGATATAAATCGGTCATAAATAGTCCAACGAGGATCCAGGGAGAATCTAAATCTTGTATTGACCATATTTTCATTAAAGTAAAACAACATTGTTACAAAATATATTACCTTTAATAATAATAACTACAGTTACTGATCACTTTTCTACAGCATTACAGATTGTTCACAATTTTGCTTCAAAAAATGAAGACACAAATAGGCAACACTTCAAACAACACATTCTCTACGAAAAATTAAAAACTCAAATACAACATACATCTTGGGATGACATCTTTGAATCTAATGACCCGGAATCTGGGACACCTTGGATGACTAACGAGTTAGTTAAAACAATAAATACAAAAAGTAATTTACACAAGCAAATTAAAAAATATCCTCACAACGAAAATTTAAAATATGAGTATAAATATTACAGAAAACAAAGTAACAAACTCAATTAAAAAATCTAAATTTAATTATTTAATAAATCTTGGGAATATGGCCATTATCCCTAAAAGCAACTATTGTCGTTCCCGTTTTTAAAAAAGGTGAGCAAAATATTGCTACAAACTATCGGCCCATTTCCCTTATTTCCAGTCTGTCGAAGGTATTTGAGAAGGTTCTAGAGACACGCTTAACTTCATATTTAAATAAATACAATTTATTATCTAACAATCAGTATGAATTTAGAAAAAATAAATCTACTGAGAATGCTTTATTGGCTCTGACAGAAAAAATTAACAATGCTCTTGACAGAAGCATACCTTGTCTTTGCGTGTTTCTGAACCTCTCAAAGGCATTTGACACCATCAGTCATCCTTTGCTTGTTGGTGCTCTAGATCTAGATAATTATGGTATAAGAAATATTCCTCTAAACCTATTTAATACCTACTTAAATGGAAGAACACAAATGGTTAGAGAGTAATACATATAGTATTTTCTTACCGGTAAGATATGGAGTTCCCCAAGGTACTATTCTAGGCCCACTACTTTTTAATTTATACATTAATGATCTATTTTCAATTAAATCTAAAGGTGAGATTTTGGGCTTTGCAGACGATACAGCTGTTTTTTATAGCAGTGATACATGGCAAAATATTAAAGACCTGGTGGAGAGTGATTTTCCTGAAATCTAAAATTGGCTTAACTGAAAATTACTGACCATTAATGTAAATAAAACGTTTTACTTGCCATTCTTTTGTAATAAACCATCAGCACCTTTTTTTAATCTTTTAAATTTTATTAATAATAACAGTCACTTTAGAATTAATCAAGTAAAAAATATAAAATATTTAGGAATCATTCTAGATTGCCATCTTAAATGGCATGAACATATTCCGTTCATTTGTAAAAAACTAAGATTTATTATTTACAAATTAAAATAAATTAAAAAATAAACAAAAATTACATATACGAAAATGTTAATTACAATGTATTTTAATTCATATCATGTAAAAAAATATATTAGGAAATTTAATTTTAATTATTATACCTAATACACCGATATACTGATGGGCCAGTAATACCCCAGTATACGTATTCTAGCAGTAATGATACTCCCTGGGCGGGAAAAAGACGTGCAGCTTCTACTGCGCTGACGTTCTCTACCAGAAGACACATGTGGCGGTTTCTACAAACCAAAAGTCGTAAGTACCAATCTTGTACTTCTGTGGTTCCCCTAGATCGTCCAGAGCTTCGCTTGCAGCGTTCTTTGTTTTATTTAGTCCATACACGCCAACACTGGGTTTATTCTTCTGGAAATTTCTTTAAATTAAACACCGCACTCTCTGTATGCGACAAGCCATTTCAAATGGGGTTAATTGGCTAAAACGTATGTGTCTTTGTGGTCGGAACATTATTCTGTGATTGCTATGAGAAAATGAAACGAATTTAACCGCAATAATACCATTAAAACTAAAATAAATAGGGACCAGGTCTAGTTTTTATCTAATTTACTTGAAACTTTAATTGACTGATGTACAGGTTTGCAGGAAGTCGTATAAGTAGTGTATTATTACAATTCAGTGAATCAATTATTCATATTTTTTGTAAATTCCTGACTGGGAGATATTTACTATATTTACAGTATAAGTTTGGTTAATAGCACTGCACTTGTAAGTTAGTAATTAATATTACGATACAAATTTGTTCTATTTAATAAGTACATTACAGGATAAGATAAACTTTTTTTTTCAACAGAATGTAATGGATAACGATTCTTTGGCATTGCGTTTCAAACACGCAATCATCCATAAGAAATATAATACAGGCACGTTTGTGATATATTCGTCTGAGGCCCGAAATTTTGATCGTCTATGAAAACCGATCATTTATCTCACTTTCTGTCGTGTCATTGCTTAGTTTGGCTTTTTTCTTGTGAAGTTTTTTCATCTTCGGTAATATATATTTTGTGTTATGAGTGTAGAACGGCACTGTCGCTGTAATTTATTATAAAAATGTGCGATATTAATATAGTATCTCTAGCTATAACAAATTTAGTGGAAGAAAATGTGTTATCGTTAATTTATTGTATAATTCCAATCATTAAATACATTACTTTGTGCTGGCAGAGTGTTCCAGAAAGATGTTAACCATTTCTCGTTTTGGCAACGGTTCAATCAGGTTGTAAAGTAATTCGAATATTTACTGTGTACTCCATGTTCAAATCTTCTGACATAAATGTGAGATGTCAAAAAATGTGATGAAACTCCTACAAACATATCGTTGCATAAATAACTCAACTCAGCAGATTTAGTATTCCAAAAAGAACTTATTCAGGTTTTATTCACAGAATATTAGAAAACCCACCACATTCCAGTTCTAATACTGTTGGCAAATATTTTTATTTTAAAGGTGTTACTGAGGGAACAGGCTGTGACATATTTAAATGTTTATTTATTTCCTTATTTTAAGTTATCAACTTAAAAATACAGTGTATTATATAATTATTATATACTTTGGGTAGACGTATGTATCTTTGTATTACACCCTGTATATTTCTGTCCTGAATAATGTTAAAAACCAATCCTGGAACTTTAATAAGAGACATGATTTAGAGATATACATTACCACCCTAATATATCCTACACTTCAATTATATCGGCGGTTGATTGGATTCTCACTTCATTGATATGTCCCTGTTTGATGTAAATGCCCTCTTATTATTGCTAGCACCTCTTAATGTCGTGTTAATTTGAATTACCCAATACCACTTACTATTTAGCATTTATATTGCGATACAATTAACCAACTGTAAGCTGAACCTGACGCACTCCCGGTAAATAGAGATACGTATACAAATGAGAATTCCAGAGTTAAAAGGGATTATGAATTTAATTTAGTTTTAAAATCCACAGGAATATACATAATCCGTTTGATATTATTCCGTGTTCACGGTTGCAAGCTGCAAGTGATACTAGATGAAGTTCAGTTAGTATTCTGGTGGAAAACAAGTTCTTAGGATAATTAAAGTAGGTATGCCAAATGAGAGGATTATATTGAACGCCGAATTATTAAAATTTCAAAATACAACTCTATAGATGCGCGATAGGTACTACAGAATTAGTAAGTACTATGGGATTTTAAACATATTACTCAGTGGATATTATGCTGTTCCAACCATGCGCAATAGGTGATGGAACGTTTAAAATGTGCAGAGTACAGGTACTATACCATTTTAGATATGCACAGTTTAATGTATACCCTACCAACTAAGGTAGGTGAATACAATATCGCCAAGCTGGCAATAACGACAAGGGTTCATATTTTGGAAGGTTTGGTTTCTGACAGACAAATGATGCTTGGTATTTTACAGATGTATTGCATTGTTGAGTTTGAAAAACCGGATGATGATGGTCTGGCGGTTGTGAGGTGAGCAGAAAATGACTGAAGCTATAATATAAGACTGGTGAGTAATGTTATACTTTTATTTTTTAATTATGAGTTCTTTCAGGGTATTTTTTTAATAGTTTATTTAACGATAAAAGATTTGTAGGGGGTCACTTAATTTGTGAACAAATTTAAATTAGTAAATGGCAAAATAAACGGTTCAAACTTAGTAATGAACTTCAGTACTAGTGAACTAGTTAACCATACGCTAATTTCAATAGATACTGTTGAAATATATCTACAAAATTAATTTTTCACTAATCACATTTATTTTTAAGTAGTTTTTAACATGTTTATTCATATATTATCGCTATTAAAATGGGATTTTTTATTTTTATGGATTGGTTCGTTCAACTCTTAAATTTTCAAGGTGATTGCTGGTTATAGAATCTCAGAGATAAATAAACCGATATTTAGTATTATTCAAATTGTGAATATAGCTCTTTGACTCGTGATTTCAATAAAAGATTATAATTGACAGCTTGTTATACTGGTCTCTAAACTAATCTGACGTTAATGAAAATATTTAGCACATAAAAACTTGCCAATCTTTGAAATATAAATTTTTAATTATGGTTATTTTGATTGTTGTATTATTAGCCGTTATGAGATCATAGATAATAGGAATAAGGTAAAAACCATCACCACTGCAATTGTTGGGATTATATTAATTGGGTATTATCAACTTTCCAGACATATATAAACCATCTTGTAGTGTTTGTTTTTGGAAACATTTAAAAGCCGATTTTGTAAATTATAGAAATCGTTATTTATTTGGTAAACATAATATACAAATGCAAATGATCCTGAAGTATCTATTAGCGAATTTTTACTTAACGTAAATACAAAGTTGTATTTCACTAAGCAAAATACATTCACTGCAAATTTATTACAAGCTTACAAATATAAATGCAAGTTTGTTAAATATTTATTGATAGCTTTCGGAAAGTTTGAATCTGCCTCATTCTAAACTTAAAAAATGAACTTAATATTCCATACTTTATGGAAACTTACAGATTTAACTTATTGTTAACATGCAATCAAAAACTTAAGTTTTAATTGAAATATTATCTAAGAACTTTAATTAATAAACTATTTGAAAATTTTCAAAATCACACTTGACTTAAAGTGTTAAATTTAAACCTTACCATTATAAATAAGCTTTAAACTCTGAGGATTTAATTGTCTTTATACCATGTGTTGGGTTCTGTGCGGTGCGAATACATATTAAAGCAGAGAACGCATTGATCGCGGTCCCGTCGCATCACGGTCTCTGCTAGTCTCGAACGCGCGCGGTGAAGTTCTTTTCCATATTTTAAAACGCATGCAGTTCCACTCGGTATTCTCGAACTGTGCGCGATCCCATCGCGTTTTCCACCTATCTTTTCCTACTAATCCATTTAACTTTCCTAAAATCATTTTTTATATTGACATTATCTGACATTTTCAATATAAAATTCTTTTACTGTACAATATGATACTACTTTACTGATTCGTTAAATTTGCATTTCTTGTCCAAATGCTAAAATATTCTTATTTGAACTTTGATGACAATGTATATTTTGTTATGAAATTTTAATCAGTCTTTTTTAAAAATAAGTATGTATAAATCAATATAAAAAAATATTTTTGGAGTAGTGACGAAGGGATTGTGTGGAAAAATCGGTTAAAGTCTCGCCAACTGTTAACATTAACGTTTAATGTCTATCATAAAACTGAAACTCTGACGTCAGGTCGTCGCCTTATATAGCTTGCCTCGACCTTCTAGAAGGTTCTCGAACAATCTGGACTTTTCCTTGACAAGGAATGACATTTCGAGACATTTCGGGAATATTCTCTTCTTTATTTACTCGTACCTTTACTTATGACGACTGCAGCACGCTACAGGGTTCTGCGTAACAATATTTTGTAAGTTAACCTCATTAAATTTACTGAATAAATCTGTTAAATAGACAATGTCTGGTTTGCACCTGATTAAATTTTGTTTTAAAATTGTACCTTTAGTATCCAAAAACTCCAAAATAGTGTTAAGCAGAGCAAAAAATCTTGTCGAATAGAATATAATAAAAATGGTTTCTTATGCGAAATTTTGAAATTTCACGTTTTATTCATTTCTTTTATGCGAATACCAGACTGCGACGACAAAATCTCTGTATTAAATTTAAACTGGTGTCGATAAGGTTAACCGATAAATTAAATCTCTAAAATGGACCCTCATTATACTTTTATACATAGATTATACACCCTCATTATACTTTTAAATTTTCGATAAAAGCTATCCCATTTATAAACATCTAAAAAGAAACAAACACGACCATATTATCAGATGGTTTTTTTGTACAGGGTCTCTTCAAATATTTATTTCTTTAATATTGCTTGTTATAAAAGGTATTAAATGAGGTTACTACTGAGTTAAAATATATATTATTTCCCAATGTTTTAATTTTATATAAATAATAATAATACTACTTATTTTTTAGCTATAAAATAAATAGCTAAAAACCAAAGCTCTGACTAATTTCCAATAGAAAAAAAGTTAGTCAAGTGCAAGTCGTACTTGTTTTAAAATAAAAAGGGTTGATACGTTGGTAAATTTAGACCAGTAAAGGTTTATTTATTGTAAATGAAAGAAATTATCTAACAAAATGTAATTTTTGTTTAATCTCAACGTCAAAAATTTTTCAGATTTTTCTGGGCGTTACTTTTGGAAATAAGTTGTATGGACAGCAATTTTAAGTGTTGCTTCGAAAAATGAACGTTTCTGAAATCGTGTTTCAAATAGCTTTCATTATATAACCCCACATTTCTAACTCCTATTTTAGTGGTGTTTTATAAGCTGGTATATCTTGTTGCCAAATGAATTCTATACCAATATTCTCAGTATATTTCACCTATGTAGTTTCAAAACTTCATCTCTATACATATGTACCCATGTCCCGTCATTGACTATTAGCTCATTGTATCCATTTAAAGTTTACTCATCCTGCAAAAGGAACCCTTTCTTACAGACTATAGTTAAAATAACACGCACATAGGCGTCTCCATTTTTGACTTTATCCATGAGTGTGATTAAGACAGAATCTTTTTTTTTTCTAGTTGGTACGTTACTCATAATTCCAATTAACATATTCTTAATTAAACAATCTTCCGGATCTACAATGCTCATGGTTTAAAAACGGGTGCATTAGTCGTTGTTCCCGCATAAAACAGATATTGGTTAAGCCTATTATGCATCGTTTGGGTCTAGTACCTGTGTCCCCTAACAGCTGATTTTAAAGAATTTTATCAGTAATTTTGTTGGAAGTGGAAATACATGGTGATAGTATGGTAGATACTCTCTATTGGGATGGGCAAGATTCATATACCTACTCCACCTACCCATCTCTTCCAATCTCTAGTCCTGGAAGCGGTTATCGCTTAACTGAGTGTTGGAATGTTTGCTGACCTTGTTTCTTCAATTATTTTTCCAAGTATATACATATTTTATTCGCTTTTCTAATTTAGTTGGCAAGATCTGACTCTATTTTCCCATCGTTGTCTATGTTGGTTTTTTGATAGGTAAAAGTTGAGACTTTACAACTAACATGTGATTTAACTGATTTCCATTTGTAATTTTTCAATAATATTTGTCTACTTACCTATTAGACCTTGCATAGCATTTTGATAGCCCGCATAAAATTTTTAGTGGCGTATTAGTACTATATCTTAAATAATTAAAAGCCTGTCAGTTTTTCTGTGTTGTTAATATGACTTTGCTGTGACACGGACTTTGAGATTTTCTCTTTTTCTTTGATATTCAAAAATTGTTATATTCGGATCACCCTATAGTAGACAAAGTATGCATTAGTGAATGCCGAACATCCACTGCACCAGAAAAAAAACAACGACCAAAAGGCCGTGTAATAGTGGCTTTTGTCAGAATCGTGTATCGCGCTCTTGTACAGGTTCAATCACTGGCGCACTATAAATATTTTAACTCCCTAACATTAACAAATTTATAATTTATTCAGAATTCAATTTAGATACGTTACACCGAAAAGGACCTTAAAAGAGTAATAGAAACAGTTTTGATTTAATGATTACTAAATATGACCAGAAAAAAAAATACTTATATATTTAGTTACACCTACCTGTAAATCCTTAAAAATGGTAGCGACAATATCTATTCAGAGAAAAAGTAGAGTTGGACGATATCGTGATTTATCAAACACCTTCTGAACCGCTACTGTGTCTAATAAAGTTCAAATAAATAACGTTATTTCCTAAAATCATTATCATAATATTAAATACCCATTAAAATATTTCTGAGAAAAAAAAAAAAGCTTACCGAATATTGGTAATTAAATAACAGTATGTTAGATATTGATTAAAGTTACTTACAATATTTTTGCTTTCCTGTCTGTATACAGATAACTCAAAAAACAGATGAAGAGAAAAATTAATAAGCTTTAATCATCTAATGAAATGAATAGATTTTAGGCATAGTCGGGGCATCTGGGGGTACTTTATAGGGGGTCGTTTTTCTACTTTGACGAATATATCTGTTATTCACGCTTAAAGAAGAAAATTCGTCAAATAAAAGTTGCTTGTGTCTATAATTTTTGTCCTATACATGATTTCCATAAAATAGTTCACCTTCGAGTAATTTGACAAAAAGTGCAAAATTCTAATTAAAAAAAAAAAATCAAATAAAAGGTGTTTTGTTCCATGCATGATTTCTCTAAAATGGAAACATTTGAAGAAAAGTGTAAAATTTTAATTGTTTAGTATTTTCGTTGACATCGAATATCCAGTGTCACATATAAAGTATCCAACATATGGGATTTTTTTTAAATGCTGTAAATTTCAAAAAAATGGCAAGCAATTTTGACATTTACCAAAATGTTGGCGTTTGCAACAGACTTTCGTAAGTATAAGTGAGAAGACAATCTAAAATAAAATATTTTTAAAATTTCTTAATTGTGTTTGCATTTTTTTCAAATTTGAATTATAGGATGTATGAATTTTATAAGTTTCTTTTGAGACATCCAGTATGACTCTACTCATTTATAAAACATTCATAACTGATCCAAAAATTTCTAAATGTGCAGGACATTTAAGCTATATTACCTAAATAATAAACAAACAAAATTAAGAGAATAAATGTCCTTTTTTATTCGTTATTACATCGATTTGAGAACTAGTTTCAATGTGATCGAAATTGGTTTTTAATAGACTATTATTTGTTTGTTTCTTTAAAAAAATCATATTTTATTTTTTTTATAATTGTTTAAACTTTTATTTTTATTGTTTTTATAATTGTATTATTGATATTAGCGTCAACGACTGCTCTGGTTTATTTAAAAAATATCCACCAAATCCTAGCTCTTTATATTTTACCCTTTTCAAATTCATTTTTAACTAAAATTAAATACAATTAAACTCTCGCCTTAACACTCAATGCTTTAATTTTATGATCTATATTTAAATAAGTAGAAATTTTTCCAATTGCGCCTTGCCTACTACAGATGGGTGAATTAAAATTTTTGTATAATAAAATAATTATATTATCTGGTCTCCAACCCCATCAAAGGCATACCTAAGCAATATTTGAAATATAAAAATCTTAAAAGGAAATTTTAATTCATTGTGATGCACACAGTATATGCAATTCTTGTTAATATTCTGTATAACTTTCCATATGATTTGATTTACATTGTTCTATATGCAGCCTGTGATAGACAGAAGAAAAATATAGCTCCACGTGAAAAACTTGGCATAATATGGCATAATTTATGTGATAAATTGATATTTCTATTCATAAAAATTGGTATTCATGAATTTTGATTGTTGTAATGTAATTTAAACTAGATATTTAGTGTAGGTTGATTTTAGTACAGTATCAGTATGAATGTATTCATTTCAGTAATATATAGCACCGATGGTTCGAAGCGTAGCATATTATTAAATATTGTATTCAAAATATGTTGAAAATAATAGTAGACATATTCCAGCGTGTTTTGGTAAAAGTAAATAAATCCAAAAATCAAATTTTACATTTAATCCAATATGTTAATTCAATTTTTTTTGTGAGTAAAGGTTATTACGTTACATTTTTTGTATTAAAAGGCAATTTATTCTCTAAACTCCACTGTACTATTCTGTCTATGTCCCTTTGTAATCCAACACAGTCCCTAACTGTCATAACTTCTTTGTATATTTTAAGAGATTTTTAGAGATTGGACTCCCTAGACTTCAAACTCAGTCTGCCTCAACAGATAATCTAGTTATTGTTCAAAATTTACTTCTTGTAATCGTAAGGGGTTACAGGAATACTGGCACATCAGAATGGTAGAAGACTTACAGTCAAACCACAAGTGAAGATCATCACCAAATAGTACACAAGCCGACTCTTTTAGAACATTTGGCAAATCATTGATAAAAAGCACAAAGAGAAGAGGACCAAGATTTGAGCCCTGAGGAACTCCGGAGTTCACATCACATAAATTAAAATTGTGGCCCATATATGTAACAAAGAATTTTCTATTTTGTAAATAAGTTTTAAATATTTTTTGATTTATCCCAAAATGGCTTAGCTTAAGCAATAGTAAGTCGTGATCAACTTTGTTGAATGCCTTTGCAAAATCTGCGAAAATTAAATCCAATTTATTTCTGTTTTTCAAGCACTCTGTAAATTGTAGTAGATTCGTATTTACCCATTTCTTGTTAATAAATCCATGTTGCCATATAGTTATGCTATTTTCTACGTGGGAATAAAGTTGTTGATACATTATTTGCTCAAGTAATTTTGCTGGCGCTGACAAAATTGAAATACACCTATAATTTGAGATATTAGTATTATCTTCGGATTTGTAAATGGAGATATATTTTGCAGTTATACTTTGTTAGTTGTAAATTATAGAATATGAGTCCAATTCTGCATATTTGCATTATTAAATTAATCTTTTCATTTTATTAAATGTATGAAAATTTAGTTCAGTTCCTATTTATAGCTTTTTATAGCCTTTGAGATAGATATAAATAAATTTCGCTTCTCTACAATCTTTAAACTTACACAACAAATACTATCAACCTAGAACTTTTCGTCATGTCACTTATAAAACTGAAAAAAGTAGCTTGACAAGGATGTTATTTTCCCACTTTTTAATTTACATCTAGTCTGCTGGATCAGGCAATGAAAAAAGCCATGAAAACAAACAATGAAATTAACTACCTACTAATAAAAATCTAGTCCAGACTAAGGTGATAGCATTGAGGTCCGAAGGGTTAAAAATAACTCATGTAGATATATCCAACAAGTGCTGCATCGATGGGCAAAATATATTGAATACCTAAAGAAATAAAAATAAATCAATTCAAAAATGGATCTATTCATTCCATCCCATCCTCCAAATATATATCTTACTTTTAGTACCAAGAAATCCAGCAAGGGGTACTTAATAGCGGCATAATATATAGTTTATATTATATATTTGTATAAATTTTCTTGACTGGGATCCCGCAAACGAAACAGAAACCGAGAAACTGTGTATCATCAGCATCAGATCGAACGTTACCCACCGATATTAGCATAACTGGTTAGGCCAGTCCCGTGTCCACTCGAGTTTCATTCCATTCATAGACGCCGGTAATCCAAAATCTAAACGGGGATATTATATGAGGCTTTAACTTATTAAACACCAATACCGCATTCTATTTAAAAGAGAGCCCATAAAAGAGCGGCAGGTTTTATGCGGTATTCGAGATTGGGAAATAATGCACGAGTAACAAAACTGAAGAGATTAAATGCAAGTGTACAAACAGACAAACGCTTTTAATATTCTTCACAAAAATGAGACGAAATAATTATGTTAGACCGTTCAATATCTATCGGTGATTATGGATACACTTTTGCAACACTATTCCTACTGGATTTCAATCAATTACATCCCTATTCATACATTTTTAGCATTATGCATGTCATGTCATAACTTATTTTAATGAAGATTATCATCAACTAGGGGACTACAAATCATGTTTCAAAGAAAAATCAGAGTAACTTTTATCCTGTAATTATGAACAATTAGATTGTATCTGAGGAGAACTTATTTGGATCAGACAGTGTCACTATCTTTAAAGACATGATATGAAATTAGCATGTATACATATTGCCACTGCCTGTGGGAAGAAATTGGAATAAAAATTTGAAGCAAGAACATTTTTCCTACTTTAACAATCTCTGTTCTTCCATATTTTCTTTCATTATCCTAAATTAGTAGCTAGACTAACCGGAGTGAAGTAGTTAGAGTAGAGCTACACTTATACATGGACCAGGACATTCCGTGGAACGAAGATAGGCGTGTAAACACGTGCCGTATTGAAAGATGAGAATCCCAATGCAGATTTGAACGTCTAAAACAGACAGACCAATATTAGCTAGACATTGGAACCTTCTAACTTTATTTCCACACCAAGTTTCACCTGATAGTTCAAGTAACTAATCTTCTTTATCTTCTTTACAATATTTGGCTTCCATTATAGCCAGTTTTCCTTTATAAATTGTTTGAAAAATCTGATTTTTTAAACATTTTACTGTATGATGATACACGGAAAAAAATGTGACTAGAAAATTTTACTACAATGTTGTAGTAGTAGACTTGTAGAAAAATACTTAACAATTTGTAGAACATTTTACTACAATTTATAGTTAAAAACTATTCATTATTGTAGCAATTGAATTGTCGAATAAAATGCTACAACAATAGGAAAGAATTCCACAATGTTTAGTATATTTTACTATTGTTTGTAGAAGTAGAAATTTATTACAATTATCGTAATTACTACTACTAACTTCTGAAAAAATTTGTACAAATATTAATAATTATCTCTACAAAAAATAGTAATTTTCTCTATAAAAAATAGTAATAATTTACATTCCTTCTTATGAAAAATATTCAATTTTGTTCAAAAATATTCTATAATATTGTAGAAATTCTAAGTCATGTGAACAAAACAGAATTCTGCTATTGGCCAACGTTTTCTGACGTCGATCATAAATGGCCAGACAGCAGTAGCCGTTCGCCATGTTCACATAACAAAGCATGGTACATATACGAGTACCTATAACACATTATTATATTATAAGCACCGATGCGTTTGAGAAAATTTTAATAATAAATTCTATTGGTGGTAAGTACATTTATTGTTTTTGAATAATTTACCTTTAGATAACTAATTTAAATAACCTTAGTAGATTATTTAAAAAAAAATAGTTGTGGCCAACGATCGAATGTTGTGCCCAAGATCGAATTTTGTGCCAAATTCAATGATTTTTTTTGTCTTATTTGTGACATACCTACTTTCTCATTTTTGTTAGTTATCTGACTTAGTCATTTAATATCCAAATCAGTGTAAAGGTGATAAATATCCCCGTTTTAAGGGTATGAACAGTTCAATTGTTATTAATTTTTATTTCATATTTTTCAGGTGCAGAAAAGCCAACTGAGACTGAGGGTGCTATTATTACTGTTATTTATTACATAATGTAATTAAGACTTTGTATCTTTTATATTAAAACAATAAATTGAATATTTTATTAAGGAACATTTTTTTCTAGGTTATGATTATAATAATTATGGAATACTACTACAAGTTTTATTAAAAATTACTACAATTTGTATGAATTTTGACTATTTATTGTGTAAAATTTTCGTATTTATTTTCATAATACGCAATACATTTTTAATATAAATTCATACAATGAATAGCAAAAATTATAACAATTTGTAGAACAATTCTTAAGATGCATTTGGATATTTTTACTAAATATTGTAGATAATAACTCTACAATACATTCTCCACAAATATTTGGAAATTTTTACTACAAATTGTCCCTGTCCCTATATGTACTATTTATTGTAGAGAAAAAATCTACAATTGTAGAAATTTCTTCTACAATTTTTTTTCCGTGTACTACATACAGTCTGTTCGCTATATTTACGTGGGTTTCCGATTAAATTTTTAATGAGTATTTCTAGGTAAGTACCCGAAAGTTTGACATGTTCTTTGGGGAAATATCAACTGGTTAAATGAAATGAAAAATAATGTACAACTTTTTAATTAAATAATAATGGAGAATCTTTTGTATAATTGAGAGCAGAATTAAACTTCTTCATTAATGGAGTCTAATGTGGCTATTATAAACCTAATAATAATTTTATATTACACTTCACACAGAAAATATGGTCTATGTATAATAAGAGGGTTATTTAGCTCAAATCAAATATTTTCTAACATAAAAATTTGATCCATGTAGAGAATTTCAAATGAAAAATAAAAAAATTGAACTTGCCAACAAAAATGAAAATCAGTCATTATCATCCAAAATATCATAATCGTCATCATCATCACTGTCATCACCATTAATTGTTATTATGATCGGACTTATTTCGTTTATTTTATTTTCACGAGTCCACCAATCTTCTATTAGTTTCTCGCACTTGGATATACAGTTCCGCCACACTTCTGGAGTTGCAATTGAAAGTGCTTTTCGCCAAGTTTCCCGAACTGCGTCGTCACTATAACAATTAGGCCCAATATGGTTGTCATAATATTATTTTGCTAATCCCCATATATATTCGATGGGATTAAACTGGCAATGATACGGTGGCAGACGTAAAACTTGATGACCGTAACTTTCAATAATCTGATCCACAACAAAGGTTTTTGGTTTTGCGTGTATATTTGCCAAGCGTAATAATTCTGATTTTAATATATATTGAAGAAATGGTATATGTTCCTTTGTCAACCATTCTTTAATTTTATCAACAGTCCAACAATTCGTTAGACTTTTGTTTAATACTGCATTGTCTAAAATGATTACACTGGGCTCACTTAAATCTGGGATAAGTTTTTCATGCAACCATTTTACAAACATTTCTGTGTTCATATTATCGTGATAGTCACTGTATTTTGATTTAGATGAAAATATTAAATCAGCACCTTCTATAAAACCCAATTTCCCTCCTGCATGTAAAATTATGTGTCGCTTCCCTTCTCCATCGGCATGTTTGATGGACTTTACGTTATCATCTTGCCATATTCTCTTGGTTGCACCCCTAGAAAATATCCATGTTTCGTCTAAATATATAAAATTCGCCCCTTCTTCTTTAAATTTAGAATATTTTCTTAGAAAGTTAATTCTCTTGTGCACGACAGAACTTCTTTCACAAAGGGCCTTTCTGTTATCCTCCTTTCGAAATTTGAAACCCAAGTTATGTATCACTTACCATAGACTTGTTCTGCCAATGTCGTCAAATTTTCTATCTATTAATTCCGAGAGAATTGTATTTAAGGTCACATGTTCTTTATTGGCCCTCATTCGATAAATGGTATCACGAATTTCAAATTTCTTTCCATCTGGAATATCTTTCGTTTTCAATGATGGGCGAGTTTTGCGGTGATCTTCTTTCGGTAGTTCACTATTGTGATTTTGTAATACTCCTTTTAATTTGGTTTCACTAATTCCTAGAGCATCGCATACGCGTTGTTGTACAGACATTACCGATTTTAAAGGACCGCCATTTTCTTTTTCTTCCGTAAAATACTTATGTATACTACAAATTAGACTATCTTCATCTAAGACACGTCTAGGCATTTTTAAAATTTCCACTAAATTTACAATATACATACAATGTCAACACTTGCAAAGAATCAATTCAACTGCAATATTTGTAACAAATTTAGTACCTACCCTAATGTTATTTTAATTTAAATCTGACCATTAGGGCAATTTTACCTAATTTCTTGGGAAGAGGCTTATCGGAACTGGTTGTCAATGACTAATTTGCATAATTTTGTTAATCCGAAGCCTGCGTAAGTATAGCGAACAGACTGTAATTTAAATTGTACAAGAAATTGTATCAAATCATGTAGTCTAAAGCAGTTTTTATATCCAACGGCATCATATCTGTTATTTTTAGTTATTTTATTAAATGTATCCACTTGTGTGAAAAAGTCAATACCTCCGGCACTATTACAGTTATAAAATAAAAAAATATATTCACAGGACGGTAGTTATTGGCATCAAACTCTGTATTCTAAACTGAATTTTGAATATACAGGGTATTCAATAACTTCTGTAGGGAACAGACTCATTTTAAACATATCCCACTGTGTTTTATTTTATATTTGAATCATCTTCGCTTTTCCTAATACCAAATATTATGGAATTACACAGGGTATTTCAGACGATATAACCAGTTTTATATGAAAATTGTACTGATTTTAATGGGCTTTATAATGCAAAAGAATCAACCAAAATTTTAGTCGTAAATAAGAGAACTATTTCCAATGTTACCCAGGAAATGTTTATAAATGTAAGTCGGACCTTTGAGAAACGTCTTTAGGTCTGCATAAATATTATGGGAGACCTCTTTTAGCAACTTTCCTAATTATAAATACAATCTGCAAAAATAACACTTAATATACTTAGGATAAAGTAGGAATTTTCTGGAATTTGTGGTTGCTATTTGAATTTCTTTTTACTGAATGTAAAAGTCGCATTAGAAATTTATTCAGATAATTATTTACAGCTAGTTAAATTACTTCTAAAAAACTTTAAAAAATTTTGTTATTAAAATTTCCTAAAATTATTACCTATAGGTTTAGGGAATTCTTAACTCACAAGAAAGTACTTTTAATGGTGACACAGGATAGTCAATTACAAAAAAAAATAAGAAAAATTATGTATTTGAGTTTTGACTCTGTAAAAATTTGTTGCGAATTCAAATAGTTGTGCGCCGCCGGTACAAAGTTTGACTACCGTCAAAAACTTTTACCGTAAAAAGTGGTTTTGTATTGTTTCTTTTGCAGTATATAGGTCATTAAAATCAATACGATGTTCCTGTAAAACTGGTTAAATCGTATGAAATATTCTGTTTAATCCCATACTATTTGGTATTGTTGTAATGAGAAAAAATAGGGTAATTCAAACATAAAATAAAATTCAGGATTATCCGTTTAAAGTACATACATATTTTATTTTCAACTGAAGTAGGGGAGACCGGAGTTGGTTAGCTACAGGGGTAAATTGGCACAGCTGTGTACATGTATAATCCAATATACAAATACAAAGGAAAGCCAATAACTGTTCGCAACATTGTACAAAATGGTATGAATATAGTCACGTGTTTGCAGCTGTCAGTTGTGTTTGTTTATTTTTAATACCGATATGTACATTTTTGCTTTTTTAGAAATGTATAAATAATAAATTATAAACATTTTTTTATCACAACATGTTGCTAAATGTCTAGTTGAAATAATTTTTCACATCATTTTAGAAAGAAAAAGTAACCCTAAAAACAAAAGGAGAAAAAGAAAACTAAGGCAACTAGATATGTTTGTGCAGAAGATTCTATTATATCCGGCGAAGGGAAAGACTTCTTTGTTCTGTTTGCATGGAAACATTTAGTAACAGTGCACCAAGAGAAGATTTAATTTTAATTGTGGGCTCATGATGCATGTTCCAATCAAGAACCGGTTTTTATTGGCTAAAATTGTGATTCGTTCCGGTTTTATTTTTTTTTGTATCAATATAGTATCAATTTTTAGCAAATGTTTTTGTTTTTCTGGTAATAAACGTTAAACAGTCTCAGAATGTGCCAACTTGCCCCTGAGCTGAGATAGATTGGAACACCTGCATCAATGTTTTGTAAAAATTCTAACTTTCTAATAAAACATTTATGTACTTTATAGATACCCCAGACTATAGTTAAATGTTTGTAGTTCTAGATAAAAATTAATATATTAAAAGTGTGCCAATCATCCTCGGTCTGCCCTATAGGTATTCAAAAATAATTTTAAATTATGTAGTTTAATTAATTTAGGAAAGTAACACATATCACACTATTTAGTTTTACGCATGTGGATAAGACTCTACTTTCAACCCGTGTGTGAATATCTACTTCTCGTATCAGCTGTCAATAATGTCAGACGCATAATTTTTATTTTGATCTATCTAATGTCCATATTAATAATACAATAGATTTGATGATCAAATTGTTAACATTGATATCCCAGTAATTTATTTTTAACAAATTATTAAAATAATTTTTAAGTAATACATTTGTTTTATTTTTTGTTATTATACATATCTATTTGATCAGATAATTCATGTAACAGGTTGAGTTCATGGAGTGTTCGACTTTATCAACTGGCATGTCACGACCATGTCGCGACGCAGGTTCAATCCCTGGTGGAAGCAATATTTTATAATTTTTTTATTTGAAAAGTATGAAAATTGAAAAATACGACTATTATTTTATTTATCATAATATAGGCTAGGGTGAAGAAAAAAAAAACAAAAACCAACCATAGAATACTTGCAATTGTGAGCAAAAAAATTATGTCTGGGAGTCAGTGGTAAGGAAACAAGTTCAATTGTTCATATATGTCATTTCCAAGTTTTATACTTCATAATATTATCTTAAACACTGATCCTAGTTCACATAATTTTTACACTATTAGAAAACGACGACTTTTTTAAATATAGAGTAAAACAAGGAAAATGCATTTTTCCTGTTTTTTTCGTTATTTATCTTTGGCATCATACTGTGTATTTTTTATAAATTATACACATTTTAAAATGGTGGAATGTCTATTATTAACATGCGGCATAAAAGATAAAATCTTATTAAAAGCTGCATACAGGGTTTACAAAATTTTTGGCTCACCTTGTATAAAATGTAATGAATCCTAATTTTGATAATTTGAGCATGGCTATTTAAGCGTGATATTAATTTGGAAAATATTTTCATGCAAAAGTAAAAATTAAAATTTTCATTAAGTTATTTTTTCAGTAAGTTATGACTCACCCTGTAACTAAAAATAATTTACATCATTTCTTATTCTAAAAATATTCTTTAAAATTAGTAAAGCACTACTCTCGTAAAATGTCTGTGATTATAGTAGTTTGTTAAGTCACGTCCTTTTTAAAAAATGGACAATGGGGCATGTTCAAAAATTTTGAAATTTTTTTTATGAATAGTAGAGTTAAAAATAAAACTACATTTTTTTTATTTTTTTTTTATCTACTCATTTGCCGGAGTTATGAATTTTTTTAAAATTTATGACGTCACCGGGAATAGACCAATAGGAGCTAGCGCACAACGTTGCCGGCTAGAAGGTTTACGAGAAGTGATGTACGTTCGTTTGTGTACTCCTTCTTACTTTTAGACTTCTAAAACATCGTTAAACAAATATCTTTTAAATATATAATATCAAATGTTTTTTGAAAGTATTGTTTCTGTTTAAACTTTTACTATATTTAAAGTTTTATTGTTTTAAAAGTCACTTAATAATTCAGAAAATGGCAAAACTGCAGCACTGTATGTCATCTGTCATCTGGTCATAGTGTCTGGATCAATAATTTATTTGGAATTTGAGTGTTTATTTTGTACTTTTTATAAATAAATATTATGACTACGAAAAAGTGTTTTGTTCCAGAATGTGATAATGATTCACATTCATCTTCAAAAATATTTATTAGTGTTCCTAGAAATTTGGAAAGAAGAAAATCAACCTTCTACTAGCGATGTTTCTCGTAAACTTTTTAATAAAAATACACCGGATTATCAAGATGTAGCAGCAATTTCTGCTAATTGTCCCCTTCAGGAAATTGAAAATGAGGCTACTATAAATTCTTAGGTGTATAACCTAAAAACCCTTCTGGAAGAAAATGCAGAATCTCCTGAAAGTTTTGAAGATACAGAATTTATTCATCATTTTGTGGAAGAACTAGTGATAAAGAAATAATAGAAAAATGTGGGTATTTAAACAAACTGGTTCCTGGATCCCATATAATGGCAGATAGGGGTTTCAGAATATTTAGCTACTTGAAAACATGGGATGCACTTTAGTAAAGCCACACCTAGTGTATCACAGCATGAAAAAAGTTCTCCAGATGTACAATTAAGTAAAAGAATAGCATCTCTAAGAATACATGTGGAAAGAGTTATAAGAAGGGTTAGTTAATTTAACAAGTTAAAACCACATTCGTGTGTGAATTTTAAGCAAGTACATTTATTTAGTAATATCTGCATAATTGCTTGTTAACTTACAAGAACCTATTTTGTAAGAGTAAATATTAATTTAATAATTTTTTTTTGTTTGTTTTTTTAATTTAATTTACCTAATTATCACATTTCAGGGATTATAATGAGTTTTTAAACAGCCAATGTAATTTTTTATAAAATTTTAACTTTTCGAACAAATCAAAGAGGAATGAGTACTTGTATATGCATAGATTTTTTTGGGACTAAAACTACCAAAACAAAGGCACCTATTTACAGCAGTTTAAAATGAAACATTTTGACAAAAACGCCTATGTCACAGTGATAAATATTAAAAACAACCAAGTTCAGTTGAATGTGGTAGCAAAGTCTATATATTCCAATAAATCGGGTAACTACATGTGGTATCACTGGTGATAAATTTAAAAATATCACAATTCTTGCTACCTTTTTCAAAAAACCAGAAAGTGTGCCTCCTTATCAATCCTTTATGAAAATGACAACAGTGATAAATGTAAAAAAAAAAATTTAATGTTGCTATTCGTTATTACGATAGTAAAACATGTTTGCAGTTCCGTTTATTTTTTATGAAAATCTAAGTAAAAACAACCAATGTCAAAGGGTTATAATTTTTTTTCTGTTGAACCAAATATATCACAAAATTTAAAAATTGATCATAGGTCAAGCTAAAGTAATACCTTTATTGATAGTAGCTTTAAAAAAGGAGAAAGAATAATATTGACTTAAATTATTATTATTATTAACATTGGTGATTTTTAATAAAAACTCTTCAATTATTGTTTACAAACAAAAATATAAAAATCTGTGAAAATTTTATTTATTTATCTTTTAATAAAAAATGAGAAAAATGAAGTAAAAAACAATTTATTTACAAATAAAAAATATATATACAAATCCTAAGAATATAAAAGTACTGATTTATTTTCCTGTAGTGGATGAAGAGGTTTCTTTAACAATCTAGCCAAGTGTACATCAATATTTACGCATTTTGATAAATTAGAGCCTTTCCAATAACACTGAATAGATGTTACAGATGGTTCCTCACTTCTTCTATGAAGCCACATATTTACAACCAACTGAAAAAAATAAAAGGGTTAGATATGCAGTTACAAAATAACTATATAACCAGCTACAAAATGCCTTTATTTTATGTAACAAGACGAGCAGAGCTTTACTAGCTCTGAACGAATCCAGTAAAGAACCTCGGATTTTCAAAACTTAAAAAAAACAATCTCACCACATTTTCACATTTTTGAAATATAGAGCTTTTCGAAAAAAACTGCTATTTTTAAAAATACAATTTTTTGTTTAAACAGCTATGTCTCATTTTAGGCTATTGAGTATTATAAAATAAAAAATTACGGGATGCTCTGTTAGCTTCAAACGAATCCAGCAGAGCACCCCAGTTTTTTTTTAAACCACACCACGTTTTTTGGCTCCTACAATATTATAAAATATTCGAAATTTGGCATTTTAAAAAAAATTCGCAATTCCTTGCTGACTTCAAAGTTTTTTTCTGAAAACAAATGTACTTACCACATTTTTAGGATTTTAAAACAGCCTAAACATGTGTCATAAGTAGTTGTTTTTATATATAAAAAATTAAAAAACTGAAGTGTCCTGCTGACTTTGTTCCAACAAAGCACCCTGTATTATTTAAAAATAGCAATTTGTTTAGTAAAGTTTTACAATATTTCAAGAGTCTAAAAATATTCTAAAAATGGGGTGTGGTTTTTAGAAAAAAGCTTTAAAAAACCGAATTGCTCTGCTGGCTTCTTTCGAAGGTTAGCAAGCACCATGTATTTTTAAAAATATAATATTTCAAGTGCATAAATATATGGTGTTGCTGTTTTTACAGAAAAAACTTTATAAAATAGAGGTGCTTTGCTGACTTTGTTCGAAGCTATAGAGCATTTTAAGTTTTGCAAAAAACGAGGAGCATAAAATTTTTGAAAAGGGTATAAAAATAGCCTAAAAATATGGCATATTTTTTAACTCAAAATTTCATAGGTGCTCTGCAGCATTCTTTGGTATCATAATTATTACTAGGTTCACTAACAAAATCTGTTTCTAGATTATTTTAACACTTGCTGCGATTACAAAAAATGTCTATATGTCAAAATTAGAAAAAAAATATTTATAGGAATAAAGGGCCTTATACACTGTTTAATATATGTAATATAAAAACAAAAAAGCATAATAAATATTACAAACCTTGACATGCAGCATATCCTAAGCATATTGTGCACTAAAAATTTCATTTTTGTTAATTACAAAGCAACCACATCAGAAGGTTTTTGCCGTACTTTATGTTTAGGTGTAATTTGTCTCCTTCTCTCTTATGGAAAAAGAAATTATCCCCATATTCTTGCTTGGCAGATCTAAAAATAAAACCTGAGATAAATATGTTTTACTTGCTCCATATAAACTGTAACTACCTACTATTAAAACAAAGTCTTACCTTTGTGACTTTTGTAAACTGAGTATTGTTAAAAAATGCAGTAATCATCTCGGTAATCATATTTTCGTTTACAATGGGTAAAACACTTGATTCAACTTTTATAAATCCAGCTGATTCATATTAATAATAAAATTAAACTAAAACAAAAAACTAAGGTTAGATGTTACTGATGTTAGGTGGTGTCAATTTTAATGTTACTTAGATGTGCGTTCACTTCGACATTCTGTGTGTTGGTTTGTTCGTTGGCTTGGTTTTGTATAACAAAAAAAACTTCGACACAAGATGATTGGTCTATTCCCGATGACGTATAATTTCAAATTTTAAATTTCAATTGGGCTTAATTTAAAAACTTTTGGCTTTTTTAACGAACTGACTATTTAGAATAACTTGTATAGCGACTAACTATTACAATATAATTTATAAAACAGCATATCTCACATGTGAACATGGCCCATTTGCAACTTCACCTTCCTGTATTTCAAAAAATAGTCATACGTGCCCACGGACACTATTATTCGGGAAGTCGACAACTGAAACATAATAAAAAATTCAGGAAATTTCATCAAAGCCAATTTCTCCATAGCTTGGCCTTTTCAAAAAAGTGCAAAATTTAAATTTTTCGGAATTTTCATTGGCAATGCTTTGAATAATTTTTATCTTTAATTCATATTCTAAATAATATTTGCTTGGATGGGCTTTACTCAATATTTTTGAGAACTTTACAGGCTGCATCATATTTTTATTTATTTTAATTAAAGAAAGTTATTTTTAGTAACGATGAATCGTTTTGATTCCGCCGCCAATGGTCTATCATCGACCTCGCATCGGCGGCTGTAGTCAGCCTCCCGCGCTTCAGCCATTGTACGACTAATGGAATGCGGTCCTCAGTCTTCGTTTGGACCGTAAAACTAATGTTGCCCGATCCAAACCAAATGGCCACGAATTCCAATACGAGGCAGCCGTCACAATCTTCTTTGCGGAAGAAACACTACGCCATCAAAAGTTACAACACTTGACTCCCTTTTTGAGGATCCCGGCTAATAGGATTCTTGATTCTTCTCCGGACTGCATGTGGCAATTCTTCGCCGTGATGCCATTAATGCTCTACGGGGGTAACACTGAAATTATTTGTACTCATAGAGACAATCTAGCAGAAAACTGGCGAGAGCTCAAAACAAGCATGATTTACTGGTTTTATGACAAGGTTGTCGTATCTGATTTAACTGTTCATCAGTTATATAGTGACATAAAGTAAAATAGAGGTCCAGTTCACAGAACAAAATTAAATTTTGGTTACAAATAATATTTTAACAACAAAAATACCGTAAGAACATATTTTATAATGTTTCCCTCCCAACACGGCGACTTCAGGCCTCAACAGTACAATTTAGGCTGTATATACATATGTAACTACTTCATTCTACTTGATGTGCAGAAAGCTTACGATCAGGCTTGAGACTTTAAAGTTACAAAGTTTAAACTTAATCGATGGCAAGCTCACATCAATCTCACCAATTGGAGAATCAAGATTATACAGTTCCTTGAAACTCCATCCTTGCTACTATCCTGATCTACATTTATGATTCTCCAGTACCACTCAACCCTCATAACAATATCAAACTAAATGCTGATGATACTGCTCTACTAAACTCATCTAAATCAATAGTTTGGTGTAGAACTTGGAGAGTCTTTCTCAGTCTAATCAAAACACAAAAAAATCTTTATTTTATATTTATCCCGATGAAAAAAGAAATGAAGATCCTAGGAGAAACTAGCTCCTTCAAACGAAGTTACTAACTTGGGAGTGCGATTCACTCGAACTGTCATCTGGGCGACTAATGTTAAACACACTCTTAAGAAAACAAGTCGTTCTCATTGGATCTCTGGGAAGAAGAATCGGGAGATCAATTTACAATAATATAACAACTATTCTTTCTAGATATGTAATTTGATAACTAGAACAATACAAAGAAATAATACCACACCTCAAGAAAACCTTAGAAGACCGCAACCATGTCCAGACCAGAACTACCGATGTTAAGAAGACCAAAGAAGGGGATCTCGGAATTAAATAGAAAGATTCTACAGGAATAAAGTATAACAAAGACCTCCCAACCGATCTCCAGGACCATTAGCCAAAAGATAAGTCCAATAACACATAATGGGGTCAGGTTTTTATGAGCTTCTCCCTGCAGAATTGGCAATTTTAAAAAGGGAATAAAGTTGGGAATAGCTAGATAATATGTTATTGATAGAAAAATGTATACAATTCAACATTGTAAAATAATTAAAATAGCTAAATAAATGAAGATTATTAAAAAAAATAAAAATAAGCATCTTTTAATTTATATTCAGTTTACTATTTTAAATCCCAAAGTGCCCCGTAGGAAATTATAATCAGGAAATAAATACTCGATACGACTTCAAAAACTAAAATAGTAAACCATAGAAAATTAATGATCAATTAAAGTGGTTTCAATATTAATTGAATAATTAAATTTGCATGCACCAAATTCAAACTTCGGACAAGTTTTAAATTCAATCCTTTAAATACTGAATAAAACATTACTCCCATTATTGATTTCACATGCAGGGTGGCATAACGAACACACGTACCAGATCCATAATCAGGAACTGCATCAACATTTTATAGAAACACTCAGGAATATCTATCATATTTTCAGTTGTCATACGCCATTCCTCTCACGTTACTCTAACCAATACTAATTATATATGGAGAGTGAAAAAAGTAATTTTATGGAAATTCAACAATATGACTATTCATTGTGTGACTTTTTATTCTAGCGCCCTCTAGTGGGATAAAAACTGTTTTACATATTGTAAAGTAATTTTATTTTAAATCTATTAATAATTTAATGCACAATATAACAAAACATAATTGAATGAAACGTGTACTTAAATAAACGAAACATCTTGCAGAGCTCTGACCTTAATAAATTCAACTGATATTTTTGTACCAACAGGAAGAAAAATTTCTGTTGTAGAAGATAATGACACTGGTGATGCCAGATCAATTCGTCAATCAGCTCAAAGATTACCAAAGGCAAATAGAGAGGAAGCTGAAAGGATTGTTCGGGAAATGGAGGAAGACCTTCCCAAGGGTCTCTCAGGTAGTCCTACTCCAGAAAAAGGATGGAACTACGAGGTTCTGTGTAAACTGCCATGCGATGAACAATGTTACTAAAAAAATTCAGTCATTCTCTGCCTCGAATCGATGATACCTTGGATACATTAGCCAGAAGTAAACTATTTTCTACTTAAGATTAGAAGTCTGGATATTGGCAGGTGGAAACGGACCCAGTAGAGAAAGACAAGACAACCTTTATCACCGGGTCTGCATTGTAGCAATTTAATATCACGCCCTTTGTATTATGTAATGCCTCGCGACATTTGAAAGCCTTATGGAAAATGTGTTGAGAGGGTTATCCATAACAAAGTTTGCAGATATCGCTAAGCCATTAATGCGACTTACAGAAGAAGCGAGAAAAATCTGCTGGAACGAAGACTGCCATATTGCCTTTGAAAAATTAAAGAATTTAACCACAGGCTACCCACTACCAGAGAGATAAGTTATTCTGGATACTGATGTCAGGATGCCAGTAATATAGGACTTCGATGAGTGTTTTCGCATATTCAGAAAGGGAAAGAATGAGTACTGGGTTATTTTAGTAAGGTGTACTCCAAACCTGAGCCAAATTACTGCGTCACGAAAAGAAAACTACTGGCAGTTGTGAAGTGCATGAAACACTTCTACCAATAACTAAATGGAAGTAAATTTTTAATCCGGATCGATCTTGCAGCCTTAGAAGGCCGATGCAGTTCAAGAACCCGGAAGGTCAAATTGCCAGATGTATTGAACGACTTCAAGATCAAGCATCGAGCCGAAATGACGATTCTCTTTCTAGAAGAATGTATCCAGCAAAGTGCACTCACTGCAACCGAGCAGAATCCAAACAAAGTTGACTACTAAAAACAGCTGTAGTCAACGATGAGTGATTAGGGACGAACAAGAGAAAGATCCCGTTTTAAAGAAGATGCAACAATGAAAAGGGGAAATCATCGACCTAATTGGCAAGAAGTATCGAAACTCTCTACAGTAGTTAAGTTATATTTGGCTCAGTGGAACTCATTTATCCTGGAAAAAGGCTTATTAAAGAAACTACTCGATAATGATGATAGTTCTGAAAATAGAAGACAGTTGGTCATTCTAAAAACTAGAGCAGCCGAAGTACTTCATCAGTTACACGACAGTCCATCAGGAGAATATCTAGGTGTTAAGAAAACTCTTCAGAGAGTTCGTGAAAGGTTTTTTGGGATAAACAGTTCCGATGATGTAAGATGGTGCTATGAGCAATGGATCTCAGCGAAAAAAAAAAAAGGATCCCATGAAATGCAATGCAATGTCAGTAACCCATTTGAGAGGATTGTCTTAGATATTGCTGGACCATTCTCCATGACCGAGAATGGTAATAAATACATGATTGTGGTCACTGGTCATGGATTATTTTACGAAGTGGGTGGAAGTCTACGCCATTCCAAATCAGGAGGCCGGAACTGTTGTTAAAAGAGTTTATCAGTCGATTTGGAGTACCCTTGGAGATTCGCACTGATCAAGGCAGAAATGTTGAATCTGGAATAGGTGCTAGATCAGACGAGTAGAGTGCGTGGTGATTTCGTATTAAAATAAATACATTTCTTAAATATAATAATTAAAAAACTTAAAATAATAAATAGTAAGAAATCGATTTATTGTTGCATTATCAATTTTGCAAAAGGTATCGATTTTGTATAGTAAAATAATAAAAATGAGTAGACCAATACTAATTAATAAGTACGTAAGCGCCAATAAAAGAAAATCATATAACCAGAACATAACTATTAATTATTATAAGACTGGAATGTTCTACGTAATGTGAAAGCAGAATGTATATTTTAAATTTTAGTAGTTTTAGAATGAATATTTAATATGAGTCACGGATATATTTATTCAGTAATCGCTTACAAGTAAAAATAGAATTCAGAGAATATTTTACTAGAGCAGGAATTAAAAAATATATACGTTAATACTATCTGAACGTAAGCATATAGTAATAATTAACCATTTATATTAGTATAATCTTTTCTGGAGTGCCCTAGAGCTCTTATTCAGGATTTATTTTGTTCAAATTGTTCAAATATTGACCAAGGGTCCCTTTCTTTACAGCTGAAATGAACCAACAATTGAAAATTTACAAAAATCTTAAAGAATAAGAGAATAAGTTTACAAATTTAAAGAATGAAACAAGATTTTGGTAAATAAATCAATAATTTGAAGAAAAAATTACGTATTTTCTTTCAAGAAAATTATTTTAAGAAAAAAATATGTTACAAAATATTTGACATTGTAATTAATCAAATAGGAAGGAATATTTTATATTTTTGTCAGAAAATGAATTATTTAAATCGGAGAAATCTTACAGCAAACCTTTTTATGATTTTTCCTTCAGTGTATTTATCATTAAAAGAAAAATATTCTTTACTTTAAAATATAAAAGACTGTTCAGTTATTAATTATTAAAATTAGTATTTTATCTTCAAATTATACGGAGGTAACTACAGTACTATTATTATTATTATTATTATTTTTAACGGGGGGCAAAAAATGTTATAAAAGATACAAGATTTACCTTACCCTTTAACAAAAATGTATTCCTGATAAATTTTTAATTTGTTTTACCTATAATTTGTTTCCTCTATCATCTTGCCCCCCTGACTTATTGGCTGGCCAAGCTCTTGGTCTGACATATGTTGTTTTGTACTTCTGAACTTTGAATCCCCTGTATATGGCTTAAAAAAGATTTGTATTAAATATTAGACACAAATGCTATAAAAATTATTGGATGTGACTTTACAGTCGATGGTAGCAAGTACAAAAACCATCAATAAAAAATAAAAATCTACCGGGATCCGTAGATAGTGTTCTATAGTTTTTACTGAGGCCCTACCTATGGGGCCTCAGTATTGCATTCGTTCAGACGAAAAAATTTTCTTATCCCCACTTTTAAAAACTTTTTTTCATGTTTTCGATCATTCCGAGTCCGAAAATGCAAAAAAAAAATTTCGTCTGGTCGTATGTGTGTATGTATGCCGGCACAATTACTCTAGGACGAAAGTTCTGATTGACTTGCGGTTTTGATTTTCTTGAATAATTATTTCTAACTTAGAACCCTATTGATTTTCAGAATTTTCGGTTCATCCTAACTACTTTAATATCAATTTTCTTAAAATCCGCCTATGCATTTCTTATGTGACTAATTTTACGAATTCCAATCATTCCTAACGTCTAACATTCCTAACATTCTTAAAATTTCATACATTGTTAACATTCTCCAAACAACAGCTGTTGATTGTAAAGGTGAGCTTTCTAAGGCGGGTTGCGACCTTCATACTTACAACCATAGCCATATTGGAGGCTATTTTTATTCAAAATTAGTCGCCAAGCCTGCCAGTTTATGAAAAATATATAAACAGTTTCTTAAAAATGACTTTTTTTATGGTGGTGCTAACTTAAACTTACTACTCTTTCGCCCCTAGCCACATAAACACCTTCATCACATTTACTGGCTCTCGGTCGCAACCCCATAGAATAATTAACCGGCCATTTATTTGGCAAAAATCAGAATAAGTATCAAGATGTCAACTGTGATGTGTGAATGTCAAAATTATTTAAAAATGTTTGTATGCTTCTTTTGATATTTATTGCAAATAATTTGTAGTGTATCTCAATTCAGGCTTTCCATAAATAAAGGTACAGCAAGACAGATAATATAATGTTCTTATACAAAGCACTTTTTTATTATATTAAAGAGAGGTAGGATATAATGCCGGTTTTTATAGATAATTTTAATTATACGATTTTGGATTACATTAAGAGTTGAAGTGCAATGCATAACTGGCTTCCATATACATTTAAACAAATTAAATCTCTAAACAAATTTAAGAGAGATTTAAAACAATTTATTTTTCAAACTTCGAGAGAAACAATCCACAATTTTTTTACTTAATTGTTAACAACATAGGTACTGTCAGTTTCGGTTCTTCTTCCCTTTTATCGCATCTCTATTTTCCTATCTATCCTATCTATTATTTATTTAAATATATTTTTTATATTAGAAGTTTTATTAATTATATCAGAACTCTGCATATATAATTACCTATAAATTTTAATTCTTATATCATTACTATTTTAGGCGCCTCTTTATACAGGTATTTATTTATTTTTTCATTCTTTTATACTCACGCACAGGCCTTGCCTATAGTGAAGTATTCTTTTATTTACTGCTGAATTTATGTTATAATTATGTACACACTTGTAAACTAATTGGTAAATAAATTTCTTATTAATTTGTTATTATATAGTCCACATTATACCATATCGCAAAATAGATCTTTCGTTCAAAGTTAAATAATTTCTCGGTTTTTTACACTACGAGTTTACCCTTGTGGGCCTCAGTCTCGATAAGGTGGGAACACCATTTTAGCGTCTTCCCAATTTGGACATAAACTTATTTAATGTACAGTTATTAACGACTCACCCTGTATGAATTGTCAATTGTTTAATTTATAGTACAGGTACAAACTATTAAAAATATTCGTCGCTTAGTGACACTTGCGGTCTAAAAATCCCTTTGGGATACGTTGGAAATTTCCCTAGACGGCCAAGGTACAAAAGCTGCAGGTAGTGTTGTGACGTCACATATAGGTGTTAATAAGAGGGGTTGAAGGAATTCAATAGAAGAATGGGATAATAAATTTGAAAAGTAAGGTAAGGTTCAGTTCATCCCTGGCAGTTGCTTATAAGGCATATAGTTACAGAAATAAACGTGAACATTGTAGTAGACGCGTACGTTAGAATAGTGCGGTTAAGTTTGAGGTACCTACTAAATACGTGGCAAATAAGGTAAATAATAATATAAAGGAAGTACTGTTACTACTAAATTAATATAATGTGCCTATTATTCCATTAGATGCACCTATTGTCTTTTCAGAAATTAATTTTGAAAAAATTAAATGTTACTTCTGAAAATGATTATAGTGGCCGTTCAATCCAGAATGAACCTTATTTATTTTGTTTTCTGTATTGTTTTCCATATTTCTTACCTAAGAGTAAATAGTTTTGTAATCCAATCTCCGGCTTTATATCTTTAAATTGATCTTATTCTTACTGTTATCCTTAGAGAGGCTCACGTTGTTATCATCAGTATAGTTTCTGTTGGTGCTCTCTGCATAATGTGTCCCATCCATTCTGGACTCATTGCTTTTGTTTTTAGTTCCTCTCTTATTTCTGTTTCTTTTCAATATCCTTTTTTTGTTATTAAGTTTGGTAAAACGTTATATTCTCATTATTTTTCTTCCTAGTATTTCTAGGTCTTCTCTTTTTGTGTTTGTTTATTGCTTTCAAGATATAAATGGATAGTATTGCTATAAAAAAGTTTTTAATACATCTAACTTGAGTAATTTTCTCTATTTTCTAAAACTATGTGAGCATACACGCAGTTTAGTTTGGTTTCTTTTTATATAGTTTAACCAATGCTTCAAATAAGCTTTAACCTGTCGCAAGTATTATCTTTGCCGTTTATGGAGTCCTGAATGCATTCCTCTTGAAATGATTTCCATGTGTTTCTGCCCAGAGCATGGATATTAATTAGAAATTCATTGTCTTTTCAAAACAATTCATATGCAAATTGATTCGGTACACACAGATTTCAGTAAAGCGTTTGGTAAAATTAACAAGGTTCATTGATTAATAGATTATCTGCTGTTAATCTCGACAAAATTAAAAGAAAAAGTATTTTTAACTTTATTTCAGTCAGTCAGTTGTTTCACATGGTTCAGATTTTCTTTCTCTTTTATTAGATATATTTATTAGTGATTTTTTTTTTAAATAGTTCATAAATCATTGCTGGAATTTGTTTTTGCACAATTCTGGTTAGTTTTACGTACTGAATTTACTGTTTTTTTATTAATTGTTGTACTGAGAAATTTTTTAAAATTTAAAAGTTTAGCTCAATTATGACAATTTTTATAACATATAATGAGTTCTAGCAATTTGACGGGACTTTTGAATTTTAAAAGTGCGTGGTCCTTTTGATTCAATTCAATTTATTCAGTTTAAATACATTAGGTACAATATTCTATACAATGTTAAATGACACACTTACCACCGCCGGATTAAACTGGCAATGATATGGTGGCAGACGTAAAATTTGATGACCGTAACTTTCAACAATCAGATCCACAACAAAGGTTTTTGGTTTTGCGTGTATATTTGCCAAGCGTAATAATTCTGATTTTAATATATATTGAGGAAATGGTATATCTTTGTCAACTATTCTTTAATTTTATCAGTCCAAGAATTCGTTGGACTTTTGTTTAATACTTCAATGGTAAGGTGCATTGTCTAAAATAATTACGCTGGGCTCACTTAATCCTGGGAGAAGTTTTTCATGCAACCATTTTAAAAACATTTCTGTGTTCATATTATCGTGATAGTCACTGGATTTTGATTTAGATGAAAATATTAAATCAGCAGTTTCTATAAAACCCGATTTCCCTCCTGCATGTAAAATTATGTCTCGCTTCCCTTCTCCATCGGTATGTTTGATGGACTTTACGTTATCATCTTGCCATATTCTCTTGGTTGCACCCCTAGAAAATATCCATGTTTCGTCTAAATATATAAAATTCGCCCCTTCTTCTTTAAATTTAGAATATTTTCTTAGAAAGTTAATTCTCTTGTGCACGACAGAACTTCTTTCACAAAGGGCCTTTGTGTTATCCTCCTTTTGAAATTTGAAACCCAAGTTATGTATCACTTGTTCTGCCAATGTCGTCAATTTTTTTATCTATTAATTCCGAGAGAATTGTATTTAAGGTCACATTTTCCTTGTTGGCCCTCATTCGATAAATGGTATCACGAATTTCAAATTTCTTTCCATCTGAAATATCTTCCGTTTTCAATGATAGGCGAGTTTTGCGGTGATCTTCTTTCGGTAGTTCACTATTGTGATTTTGTAATACTCCTCTCAATTTGGTTTCACTAATTCCTAGAGCATCGCATACGCGTTGTTGTACAGACATTACCGATTTTAAAGGACCGCCATTTTCTTTTTCATTCGTAAAATACTTATGTACACTACAAATTAAACTATCTACATCTAACACACGTCTAGGCATTTTTAAAATTTCCACTAAATTTATTATGGCTTATTGGAACTGGTTATCAATGACTAATTTGCATAATTTTGTTAATCCGAAACCCGCGTAAGTATAGCAAACAGACTGTACATTAGCTGTTATACTATCTTTAATATATATCATAACTCCATCGTTTTGATTAATAGTGGAGTTATTGTGGTATTGAGTATAGTTTGGTATTGTAAAATTACTTACCGATTCTATAGCTCTTGTTTCCGATAAAATTATAATATCTAAAAATGTATAAGACATTTGTATATAAGTTAGCAGTTCATAAAAATGTTTTCTTATGCCTCTTATATTAAAGTGTACAAGGTCGAGCTTATCCTTGTTAAATTTTTCGCTGAAATAATTTTGTAAATTATTACAGATCTTTGTATCAATATTTTCTTCGCAATCTAAAGCATCCAAGAATTCTAACATCTTAAAATAAATAAAATAAGTTACAATTTATAAAGTGTGTTATCTGCATTCATAGGAAACAGGTTTTTATTTTTTTTTTTAAGTTTACAAATTTGGATTAATATCCCAACTTCACGAACTAGCCTCATAATAAATTTATTAAATGTTATTAAATAGTGAAGTTTTTACCATGGAGCTAGTGATTAGTTTTAGGATGTTAATGTTATCTAATCTAATCCAAATTAAGTCGTTTTTGTTTTTTATGAAAACAATTTTATTATTAACATTTGCGTAAATTTTCCCATCATCAGTCCATACTTGCTTTAGCCCATACTTTTTTATAGATTCTTTTAAAATTTCAACCCTGAAGCTTGTAAGATCTTCCTTAATTACCACTCCACTACCTTTAAGAATCTTCTTTTTGTAATAAATATTTTTTTTATTTATTGAAGAAAACCAGTTTGAATTTTGTGAATCTCAGATCACGAAATTTAAATGTTATGCAGAGGTAGTCACGACAAACAGTACGTAGTTCTGCAGTACGGGGTTCTTTACAGGTAGACGAATAATGTAAAAGTAGCCTGTTGTTAATTTCGAAGATACTTGTTTAAATTAAAACGCATTGGCAGCGGTCAGTTTTCGGCGGCGAAGATCACTTTAGAAATCGTGCAATGTGATCCCGAGTTCAGTTTCCAAATAATGCCTTGAGACGAGAAAGTTTGGCAACATAGTGACATACAGGCTTGGCTTTTGAAACTGGTTTTACTAACGACAAACTTCGAGAAGTGGCCGACATCCGAACTCCGATGAGGAAAGCAAATCGTCCCACTTGCTAAAGAAACACTCGCTCGATCGCTCGATCAGTTCTTCGTGTGCGACAGAAGATTAAGTTAGATTCTCGAACTTTTCCAAAGAGTTTAAGTGCGGAACGTGTCGGCGCTCGGCGCGCAGAATCACGTGCTTCAAAAATGTGCTTAGAGGATTTAAGAATATGCCCAATGTGCTTTGACCGGTACTTACCACAATGGAACTGATATTTTCTTTGGTTATCTAGCTGTATGAGTATTTTTGACATCATAAAGCTAGGTTACCGGAGTTAAAACCAGTATCCATACTGCGGCATATTTCCCATACCAGTACCGCAACGAAATAAATAGGTAATAAAAACTCATTTATTATTTTTTTCTATAAGTATATTCGTACTATTGCCGATGGAACGAATATATTTATTACATTAATTATATAAATTAACAAATTAGCAGTAATAAATTAACATTAGACTACTTAATACTACGACATCCGGTTGAGGTATAACTAAACTCGATGTCCATCCTTATTTGGTCAGGAAATCAGCATTAAATTTACAGTTAGGTATTACTTAATTATTACGTATTCAAACATATTTTTTTGATCATTTATAAAAATACTATAATATCTAATACTCTTGAAGCGATAATTGAGGTATGTTTGAATTTAAATTTAGCAAACTCAGTAATTAAAATTATAAACAACATTTTTATAGCTGCAAATATATATTTATTAATTTTTTTAAGATTAACATTATTTTACATTATGATTCATTCATTTAAAAACGTATGAACCTTTATAGCTTCTAGTATATAGTATGATAAATAATTTTAGAGTTTTAATCACTGAAAGCGCCAAATTCTTCCAGGTAGCCAAAAATGACTGGTTTTCTTGTTGAAAACATGAAATTGCAAGGGTAGATGATAACTCAGTTGAATGGGTTTTAAATTCTGTAATCAACGGCGTAAACAATTTAAATTCGCATGTTTAGTAATTAATTTTAAAATTGAAGGTAATTCCAAATTAGGTTTACCTAAAATTAATTTTAAGACGCTATCAAAATGATATTTTGCACATTTATTTCATTTTTAATTTCAAATTTATGAGCCGAATTTAAACAAATTTAGAAACCCTTTCAAATGAGCTGTCTCTCGACCATACTTGCAGTTAAAATGTTCAAGGGGGTTAAAATAAGGGGTGTAATTCTTATAACAGAAATGTACTTGCCCTGTCCTAGGAATTTCTAAAATTTTGCAGTCAACAAATTTTTGCAAAGTGTAAGTACTTGCGTAATAGTGTACCATAGTAACCGGCTCAGTGCGTTGGGCGCTCGTGTATTAAATTACTGACGGTCGGCGCATAGGTTCAAATCCCAGAGAAGACCAGTGCGAATTTTTCATTAATTTGCATGAATCGTTGAAGGATTTAATGGGTGGCGTTTTAACAGTAATATATTCAACCGCAAAATAATTCTGACAAAAATTTAAATCAAAATAATTTCAATTAATAATGTTCAATTATTTGTTTTATAAAAGTTGATTTCATACTATCAAATCTGCTTTCTTTTTTAGGTTTTTAGGTGTTTGTAGACTAAATGAAACTCGTGTGTGTGGTTATAGCTTTTGGCACTGATCAGTGCGTTCTTCAGTAGTTTTTATTAGTAAAATTTTTATTTTCTCTTGTTAATAAAACATTGTTTTTTTATAAATATATGGGAGTTTACATCCGAAATTTTTTGGTACAGAAATTGGGGTGTGTCATATAAAATCATTAAAATAAATTAAACCTTTTTTTTATATTTTTTACCTCCGTCATGTCATGTCATTTTTATCAATAAATAAAAATATAAAAACAATCAACTACTTCATTATTAAATATCCTATTTTTAACAATAACACTTACGCTAGCACCTGTATCTAATAGAAATATTAAATTATGATTTTTAAAGAAAAATTCTAAAAAATTTAAGCCATTTAAGGAAAATCTGTTATAGTTATTTGATTTATCCGAGTTATTTACATGAAATATTCTCTTTGTCTCTAAAATTATTTCCTCTCATATTACTGTTAAATCTACCCCGGTGTTAAAACTGACATTATTTCTAGAATAATTTTTATTACAATTATTTTGATTATTAAACCCTCTACAAATTCTATTATTGCCTCTATAATTAGATTTAAAATGTTGAGGACCTCTCATATGATATGCTTGCTCATTGTCATTATTAAAATTGTTTAAATTGATTTCTTCATCTTTAGCTCCTTGGATTGCTTCATTCAGTTTTGTATAATTTCGAGCTTTAATAATAGTTTGCAAATTCCTATCTCGTAATCCATTTGCAAAAGTGTTGAGAGCAATTTTTTCATTTACTTCACTTAAAATCTGAAGATTATTTTCATTATTGATGGCTTGGATAAGCGCTAAGTCGGTTAACAATTCTTCTAACGTTTTCCCAAACTGTTCGATAGTGTTTGAAACTTGCTTAGCATTATTTAGCTGTGTAGCTAATGATGTTGAAGATTTTTTAGAAATGAAAAACATTTTAAGATCACTAACTAGATTTTGATTATTATTATAAAGTTTATTTAGTCTAATTTTTGCATTTTGACTTAGAATATAAGTTGTTAATAATTTCTTTCCTTCGGCATTAAGCATAGCGTCATACAACTCAATAGCATCAATTAATTGATTAGTAACAGTTTCGGTACCATTCATATCTGGTAGCAGACTAGCAGGTAGGTTTTTAAATCGAACCTTACAGCCATTTTAACTTTATTTGGGCAATCTGAAAGAGAAGAGTCTGATTCTAAATTGGTTTCCCGTTCAGTTTGCTCTATGTGGTGCGAAAACTGTAACCTTTGTTTAAAAAATGAAGAAACGAAGAAAAAATTTGCGGATGAAAATCAAATGTCCGGTTAATTTTGGTTCTGTTGATACAAAATCCAGAGTTACTGTGTCGATGATGGTGGGTAATATTTTCTGGGTTTTCCACACCTATAGGTCTAATTGAAGAACCATCAAGCGTCTGTCTGTAAATCGACCCGGAGCGCCACGGCAAATAATATTATTATGTTTATTGAATTTCTCTCACCTATGCCTGGTTGCAATAGACGTTATTGAAGAAAAAATTAATCTTATTTCAACACGCCTAAAAAGTTCCTCACTATATAGACCGTCAGATAGTGACAGGTTTAGGTGCCCCATTTTCGAATACAAGCCTCGAGGAGGGGTTGAAAAGTACATCGATTTTAAGTAGAATGAAAATAAATTTACAAGTGGCTTTTGGGGATAACACATGAACATTTTCTCCCTATTTCGTCACAAGCCGTTTTCACTATATGATTAATTAATAGAACTAGGCTTTAATGTTGCAAGTGGCTAAAGGGTTGAAATAAGGGCGTAATCTTCTAAAGAAAAATCGAGATTTTACCAGATTTTTCCACACAAGTCCATCGAATGTATGAAAAAGTACATCGTCACTAGTCTGAAAAATATATTTTCTTGAATGACCTGAATGTATAAGTGCATTTTGGGGTCGAAAAATTTTTCTGATAAGGAAATACGTATTTTCCATGTGTTATCCCCAAGAGACACTCGAAAAATTTTCTTTTATTCTACTAAACATCGATGTACTTTTCAACCCTCTTCGAGGCTTGTATGCGAAAATGGGGCACCTAAATCGGTCACTATCTGACGGATTTTTGTAGATGTGGTATAATAAGAAATATTTAATTTTTTAGTTGTTTTAGAAGGTTAATGGAGAAAATTCTGTAATCGAAACTACATGTTTTATTTCTGTAGCAATATTTTCATATTTTGTAATTTTTTCTGAATTTATTTTCACAACACTGGGCATTTATTATAATTTTTTTCCTTGATTATTATCCTCGTGTTCGGTGTAGGTTTTCCAGCGCCACTTTAGGAACATCACTGTTAATTAGAACCTAACTGTGAATGGCCGAGTAGGGAATCCTGCCTATAGATTAGAATTATTATTTAATTAAATAAATTAAATAAAAATACTGCCATCATCGGCGTGGATCTTGGATCTCAAAGTCCTGACTATAACCATTGAGTGTTGGTAGCTTTTTGATTAAAATTAATGAGGTTGCATGATTATTAGAATGTTTAAGATTTTCTTCGTTGTCCGTTGGCTCAATAGTAATTTTTTCTTGGAATTTCCATCGACAGGTCTGTCCCTAATATTCAATTCTTTTTTTAAGATTTGATTGCCATTTAAAACCAGATTAGTGCCAATATAAGACTTTAAGACATGGTTTTTAAAATGCATTTAATGAATCATTTATTTATGCAAAAAATCTAATTAAAATGCCAATTAGCTGTGCATTTAATTGACATATTTTTGTGACCCGTTGGTGATCATTGATTTAGTAGTCAAATCGATTTGACACTTACAAATGAATGCTCAAATAAAACCTTCATTAAATGCTCAAAATATGCCAACCCAAGGCTTTTTTTCCTCATTTTCCCCGTATTTTTTACAACTTTATTTGCTAGTAGTAGAGTTTTGTGTTATTTTTTTGTCAATTTTGCTGTTTTTATCACGCAAGTTCAATTAGTGCAAATTATGTAATTATTACTTGGAAAATTAGTGGGAGACTCAAATAGTAGATGAGAACAGAAGCGTCATATCCACTAAAAATTAACACATTACCAAACTTTCTTGTAACTTTTTTGGTATATTTTTAAAACGGTACTTAAATTTCCCATAGATATTTAACCTTTTAACGGGTGCTGGTACATATATGTATCAGAGCTGTATTTAACTGAATCCTCGATTTCAACCCATTTCAACAAAGATTGCTCTCAAATATTTACCATAATTTTACTTAGCACCATCTAATAATAGTTCAACTATACGTCAAAATATGGTACGTATTTGTACCAGATAATACCGAAATCTTTTTATTTTTGAATAATTTTGTATTGTGAGTTTTCCTCGAGTGGTACCAGAGCTGGGGAGGATTCGAATCACATAGGATTCGAATCCGCGAGCGGTATTCGAATACTTAAGAAAGAAAGGATCCGTGATCCGGATTCGCCAAAGAAATTCTTAAGGATTCGTATTCGAATCACCAATATTGGTCACGGATCCTTTTAGAGACCAAACTACGCCGGCGCGAACGGTCAACTCACGCTTTGACTTTAGCGAAGTGTAAACTGAAACAGACTGAGACTGAAGAGCGATGGTTAATATTTAGAAGATAAACGTAAGAATTAATTCAGAGAAGGCAGAAGAGCACGTAGACAATTTTGAGTTGAAACCTGTGCCATATTTTTAGGCTATTTTTATAACCTATTCAAAAATTTTATGCTCTTCGTTTTTTACAGAAATCAAGGTTCGAACGAAGCCAGCAGAGCACCTCGGTTTTTTAAAGTTTTTTTCTAAAAACAACCACACTGCATTTTTAGGCTATTTTTAAGCTCCTGAAATATTATAAAACTTTACTAAAAAATTGCTATTTATAAATAATGCAGGGTGCTTTGTTGGAACAAAGTCAGCAGAGCACCTCGGTTTTTTAAAGCTTTTTTTTCTAAAAAAAACCACACCGCATTTTTAGACTATTTTTAGGCTCTTGAAATATTTTAAAACTTTACTAAAAATTGCTATTTTTAAATAATACAGGGTGCATTGCTGAAACAAAGTTAGCAGAGCACGATACGTCGTATAATATTTTTTTTTTCTAGAAACATCTACTTATGTCACATGTTTGAGCTATTTTTGGGCTCTTAAAATATTATAAAACTTTTTGAAAAAATAGTTTTTTTTTAAATACAGGGTGCTTTGTTGAAACAGAGGTGCTTTGTTGGCTTCTTTCGAAGCTAGCAAAGCAGCTGTATTTTTTTAAAATAATATTTTAAGAGCCTAAAAATATTGTGTTGTTGTTTTTGGAAAAAAACCTAAAAAACTGAGGTGCTCTACTCACTTCGTTCGAAGCTAGCAGAGCACCTTGATTTTTTGCAAAAAAAGTAGCATAAAAATAGCTTTAAAATAGCCTAAAAATATGGCATAGGTTTCAACTCAAAATTGACTAGGTGCTCTGCTGCCTTCTTTGACATCACAAATTAGTAACATAAAAAAATCCTAAAATTTAACACTTGCCTTCCTTCGTCTAGTGCAGTCTAACGATTATTTTTACTTTCCTATCTGTATACAGATATAAGGAAAGTATAGGAATCATAATTTTTTTCGACCTCGAGTTTTCGACGGAGTTTTACGTTTTGAGGTCCCCTGAATCCGTTTTGACTATTTTCGCGATGATGTCTGTGTGTGTGTGTGTGTGTCTGTATAACGCATAACTCATGAACCGATACACAGAAAAACACCAAATTTTAAACTTAAGCTTTGTTTCAGCGTCCAATGGGCTGATTAGATTTTGGGCAGAGTCGGAACATCTGGGGGGGTACTTTATACGTGGTTATTTTTATATTTTATGGAATATATCTGTTATTTACGTTTGGAGAAGAAAATTCTTCAAATAAAAGTTACTTCTAATATAATTATCTATAATTTTTGTTTTATGCAAAATTTTCCTAAAATGGTCCGTATTCGAGAAAGACAAAATGTAAAAAAAATAATTTTTTATAAAAATTGTTCAAATAAAAGTTGTTTGTAATATAATTCTCTTTAATTTTTATTCTATACATAATTTCTCTAAAATGGACCGTATTCGAGATATTTGAGAAAATGTGTAAATTTCGAATTTTGAAGAAAACTCAAAAACGGATAAAGAAAAAAACATTAAATTTTAAACTTAAGGTTTATTTCGGCCTGACGTGAAATGATTAGATTTTGGACACAGTCGGAACATCTGGGGGGGTACTTTATGGGAGGCCACTTTTATATTTTATGGAATATATCTGTTATTAATGTTTGGAGAAAAAAATTGTTCAAATAAAAGTTACTTCTAATATTATTATCTATATTTTTTGTTTTATGTAAAAATTTCCTGAAATGGTCCGTATTCGAGAAATTTGACAAAATGTGCAAAATTCTGATTTTTATGAAAGTTTTTGAAATAAAAGTTGTTTGCGATATCGATCTCTATAAGTTTTGTTTATACATGATTTTTATAAAATGGACCGTAATGAAAAAATTGTAGGAAATTTAAATTTTTCAGTATTTTCGTTTTCCATGAATATCTATAGAAAAATGTTTCGAGGTAGATGTATGTGGACAATGTATATTTTAGTTTATCCTCTAAACATTTATAGAGATGCTACAATAGGTTGTACAAAATAACCGGAAAAAGCCTATAATAACTAGATAGGAAAGTCATGTGTTGGACACATCAGATTTTTGTTTGTAGGTATAATCGATGCACCTTGAAATTTTGGTGCTATATGTAAGGCCAACCAAAAAATTTTTATTTCATTGTTTATTTATATCTTTTTTGTAGATTCTAATTTATTTATGGTTCATATTTATAAAAAAAAATAAGTTTATTCTTTTTAACATCTACTTGTATCAACCATTTGTATGCAAGTCATAGCCGGTAATAGACACATAGTTGCTATTGATATTAGATTCAGAAGCATGCATAAGACCATGGTATGACGCTGACAGTGATTCGTATTCTTGATCCGAAAAAATGGATTCGAATCACTTGATTCGAATCCTTTTTTATTGCAAAAAGGATTCGGACAGTTATTTTGTTCAACAAAGCGGCATGCCATAATTGGCCACTGTACACTGGTTGAAAACCTGGGTACATGCAATTTGGGTCCCAAGCAAATGGGCGGTCGAAAAATAACATAAAAATTAGGTCCCGTAATTTATACCTTTACTAATAGCATAGTAAACCAATTTTAAATAGGTGTGATTGAAGGATGTTAATAATTTTTAACTCAGAATTGAAAGGATATATATTTAACGAACTAAATTACTAAAATAATTGATAATTTGGCATACCGTAATACTTGGAATTCCTAGGATACATGTAAATATGCAATAATAGTGATTGAAAAAAATCTTAACAAATTTTCCTTAAACCGGCGCAGGTTGCTTCGCAAAAAAATGTATACATAAATTGAGAAAAAAAAGTAATTTACCTAACCTGTGCGACCTAGAGCCAATGCAAGTTGCTTTGCAAAAAAAATAAACATAAAATGAGAAAAACTTTGTTAAATTTTATTGAATTTGGTAATAAATATGCGTAATTTTGCAAACATACCGTAATACTTGGAATTTCTAATGATTTCCTACAGCAGGTACTTTTACCCGAAACAGAAAGGTTCAGGTAGTCAAAAGTTGTTAAGCCCGAATTTACCTATGGATAAAGGGGCTTTAAATTTACATATTTTATCTCTATGATCTGCCGATCTATCGTGCTGTTGTGAATAAGACATTCTAAGGGATACAGGAGGGTATAATATTTGCTGTTTTCATGCCTAAGGAATTATTCTCGTTTTATTCGCAAAATTATTTACTTATCCTAAAAAAAGCTAAAATATTTCAACCTATTTTATTGCAACTAAATCCAAAAAGTTTTAAATCATTTAACTAAATTAGATGTAATAATTTTCAATAAATTTCAAAATTTAGTTAAGTTGATGTGGCAACATGGCTTGGCATTTGATACGTAACACATATATTCATTGACAAAATTGTTTGTAGGGCCGTTAAATCCTTCAGTGTATCTCTACCCGTTACCTCACACCACATGTCTCTTTACTCCTGATCTACAACTGGAGCTATCAATGTCAGCGTCAGGAATACTATATTTTATAAATGAATATCTCCTGTTATCTCTGGCTGGGGCCCAAATTACAAACACTTGAAAACCTTGCCAATGAAATGCTACCTCTTCCCGAATACCAGTAGGTACTTGGTATTGCCTAAACGTCAACAAAAAAAAATATGAGTTGGGTTATAATTTTTTTTGTTTAATTACTCAACACATAAATATAAAAAAAAAGTAGGTGTCCTCAAAAACTTAAAAATCGAGACCAACGAGGTTTTACTTTCCATTACGCCAGAAAAAAACTTCAAACATGCACTCCGTCGATCTCTCTTAATTTTCCTTTGGCTTTTCTTCATCCTTTTTCGCTACTTCCGCTTTCGACGTTTCGTCGAAATTCTTTACTAGGTCTCGCACGTCCTCTTCATCTTCTGGTACTATTTTCCCAACACCACCAGCGTTAGCTACTGTGTTTGCTAGTCTCTTAAGTTGGGTGATGCCTTCGGGTGCCAACTGGCTAAGAATACCTGGTAACATCTGTGATCTGTTTATTTCCACCATGACCGGTAATGGCAAAGGTGTTCGTAGCCAGGGAAGCCTGCGTTTTTGGATTATTGAAATGGATCACAGTACCATCTTCTTTGATCATAATCACCTCTTCGATACCGGGAATGATGTTCACTGAAAGTTTTTTAGGGATGATTGTAATTTTTTATCGTCTGTGGCTTGTGTGGAGTGTACGACCTTCTTCTTACGCCTTGGGGTACCTTTTCCACCGATCCTCACTTGTGATTGTAGTTTTTTAAGCTTTTCACTGTTCATTCTTAATATACCGGGTTTTTAATGAAGTTACAAGTTTGTTAGATACCTGGGTTTGTCTTAAAAATTGTTAACAAAGCACATGTGCCCGATTTTAACCGGTGAAGTAAAACTATTAATCATACCATAGCTCTTGTAGCTGTAGACACTACTACCAACAGATATCACACTAACTAATTAAAAAATGGGGACTTCCCATACAGGTTGAACTCGTCTGGAGTCTAGAAGAATACGCAACAGTGTTCCAGGCCTAATTAACAGCCATACAACACTGTGTAAGAGGAATAATAAATCAGGATGTATCAGACATAACTATTTCCATCTACGCTGATAACCAAGCATCAATCAACTCTAAAGACAATTATTTATTTAAACAATGTTACATTCCCCATCTGATTAACATACATTTAATTATTGTATTGGTATGTTTTTGTTTTAATAAATACATTTTTTGAATATGCTTTTTGTTTTTTTGTGTATTAATAAAATATTTTTAAATTTTTAGGTTAGGATTGGTTTATACAACTAATTTTTTGTTTAAATAAATTTTAATTTGACGCAGAGTAATCTTTACCTGACAATTTTGAATGGTCCCGCGTTTTTTTATTATTCAAGGTGACCGTAAGATGGCGCTGCAATACTATTTCAAATTTAAACATGGGAGATTTCATTCTAAAAGTAGGTGGTCTGTAGAGTCAAGGTCTAAAATAACAATGTTGTTGGAACCTTCGTTCCGCAATTTTAGGTCAATAAATAGTAACATACTATAAATGGAGTTGTTAAATTTAAAGAAAGGTTTCCGTGCAAAAAAAATATATAACTATCATTTGTATAAAAATATATAATATATCGTGGGCTTACAAGCAAAAGGCACTAAGTCAAAAATTTGTCAAAATGAGTTTATATTTTTGTGCATCATGTAAAAACAGTGCATTGTATTCAGTTGAAGCAGTTGATAATCCTTAAATAATTTATAAAAAAAATTAGAACTTCATTGAAACTTTAAATTGCTTATAACTCATAAACCTATTTTTTGACTTAATGTCTTTTGCTTGTAAGCCCACGTTATATTCCATTCTTTTGCCGCCAAATCTTTCTTGATTCTTTAATAATACGAATGAAAAACATCTAGGTGATGATGATGATGATGACGATAATGATGATAAAATTGATTAACAATAAAATTTGTTTTGCTTTTTATCCCTTTTCCACTGGAGGTTTTTAATTTAACCTCAAGTGGTATTTGGTTAGAAAATTTCACCTGAAGTTGCATTTAATTATAACTAATGCAAAAATTAATTTTTTTGACTATTATACACCGTGTCCCACGTAAGGCGGTCATTACAACTTTATGGAGAATAAATTAATTTGTATTTTCGCCATTTTCTGAGTATACATAATCGAATATGCTCTTTTGAATTAAAATAAAATGAACTCTGTGCAACTTCCGGTTATACCGGAAGTGACCACTAACTTCGTTATTTTAAAGGGAATATCCCATATTTTTTTTAAATTTTAGATTCAGCATGAAATTCTGTAAACAACGATACCCCATTTGCCTATCCTAGTTATAGCGGATTGGGCGTTATTCAATTTTTTTCTACATTTTTAGTCGCCGGTAGACATTTTCTTAAAGTCGTCTATCTCAGGTACTATATCTATCAGATACTTAAAATTTTAACCAAAGGTAGTAGATGGGATGTACTTCTTGAGAATATTTAGTTATTCATTATTTGTTGTACGGGGTGTTTGCAAATTATTTTTAAAAATGAAATTTTTTAAACATAAAAAACTTTTTTATTTTAAACACCCTATATATTTTTTAAATTTTAGATTCAGCATGAAATTCTGTAAACAATGATACCCCATTCGCCTATTCTAATTATAGTGTATTTGGCGTTATTCAGTTTTTTATAAACTTTTATATGCCGGCAGACATTTGCTTTTTTAAATTTACTTGTACATCGTTTGTTCGACTGTGTGTTTGGAAATTATTTTAAAAAATAAATATTTTAAACATGAAAATTTTTTTTATTTTAAATGGAAAATCCTGTATATTTTTATTTCATTTTGTTCAGAAAATTATTCTTCATTGATCTTCATTTGCACTATTAATTCCCTATAATTATCTCTCGCCAATTTTAAGAAAATTTAAATTTAAATTTTACGCATGCACCTACATCATATAGTATAGTTTTACATTTTAATTTTTTATCTTAGTATGCCGTGGAAATATGCTAAACAACAATCTGTCAACAAACTGAATTGTCATATTTCTATGTATTTAAGTTGTGTATTTTTTGCGTTCAAAATATGGAAAATATGGAAAATATTGAAGAATATACCAACCAAGATATTCTTAATTTATTTTACATTCATGGAGAATGTAATCGAATCAAAAGTAGAACCTGCCGCATGTTTAATGAACGATACCCTCATTTACCACCAATGAACAGACAGAAATTTGATAGAATCGAAGCTAACTTTTTGAATAATTTTAAACAAAACCCGGGAAGAAACCGTCAACATTATGTCCGAGATGAAGAAGTTAATCTAATTAACGTATTAGGGTATTTTACTGCGTATCCTCACGCCTCCATTAGAATGGCTCAAGATAATTTAAATATTAGTCGAGGGTCAATACAACGAATTTTAGCACTAAATAAATGGCATCCTTATGCACAAAGAAAAGTTCATGAGTTGCGAGATGGTGATCAAATAAGACGAACTGAATTATGCGAATGGTTATTGGTACGAATTCAAGAAGATCCCGAGATTTTAAACAAAATTTTGTGGTCAGACGAGTCGAAATTTACACGTAAAGGGATCATCAATCGCAAGCAATGTCATTTCTGGGCAAACGAAAATCCACATTTTTATCGTGAAGCACAATTTCAGTACGAATTTAGTTTTAATGTGTTTGCAGTGATCGGTTTTGGAAGAGCTTCTTATTACATTTATAATGAAAGACTGACCTCAGAAAGATACATTAGAATTCTTAGAGAAGTAGTTGCCGACATTTTAAACCAGCTACCAAATAATAATTTTTGGTACCAGTTGGATGGTGCCCCAGCACATTTAACATACTATGTAAATCAAGAAATTACAGCACTCTTTGAAGACCGATGGATAGGTCCAAATGGTCCTTGGCTTTGGCCTGCAAGATCGCCAGATCTAACTCCTGTTGATTTTTTTTATGGGGTCATATTAAAAATTTAGTGTACTCTACCCAAATTAATACTAAAGAAGAATTAGAGCAAAGAGTTCGGAATGCCTTTAACGAGTTAGATGGTGAAATGATTCGTAAAGCAACAACTAATCATGTTGAAAAAAGATTGTTAAAATGTTTAGAAGCTAACGGGGGGCATTTTGAACATTTGATAAAATGATTTTTTTAAACCATCTGCTTTTAATAAAAATTGTTTTTAGTTAGTATGTAGGTACCTTATCATTAAAAAAATTTTGTTGCAGAAAACTGTAAATGTTTTTAAAAGTACATCCCATCTACTACTTCTGGCTAAAATTTCAAGTATCAACAGAAATAGTACCTGAGACAGTCGACTTTAAGAAAATGCCTACCGGCGCGACGACTAAAAATTAAAAAAAAATGAATAACGCCAAATCCGCTATAATTAGAATAGGCAAATATGGTATCATTGTTTACAGAATTTCATGCTGAATCCTAAATTTAAAAAATATATAGGGTGTTCCCTTTAAAATAAAAAAATTTTTTATGTTTAAAAAATTTCATTTTTAAAAATAATTTGCAAACACCCCACCCCGTACAACAAATAATGAATAACTAAATATTCTCAAGAAGTACATCCCATCTACTACCTCTGGTTAAAATTTTAAGTATCTGATAGATATAGTACCTGAGATAGACGACTTTAAGAAAATGTCTACCGGCGACTAAAAATGTAGAAAAAAATTGAATAACGCCAAATCCGCTATAACTAGAATAGGCAAATGGGATATCGTTGTTTACAGAATTTCGTGCTGAATCTAAAATTAAAAAAAAAATATGGGCTATTCCCTTTAAAATAACGAAGTTAGTGGTCACTTCCGGTATAACCGGAAGTTGCACAGAGTTTATTTTATTTTAATTCAAAAGAGCATATTCGATTATGTATACTCAGAAAATGGCGAAAATACAAATTAATTTATTCTGCATAAAGTTGTAATGCCCGCCTTACGTGGGACACGGTGTATAATAAAAATATTGTCGTCTAAAAACTGATGTAAATAATACGTCTACATATAAGATATCATTAATTAAAAACTACATTGTGTGTGCCTATCTCTTAGAATACAACGTTTTCTTATTTTTTTGTATTTTAAATTGACGATGCAGAGGCTGATAATAATTGTACATAATCTGATTAAAGCATTAAAATAAATTTTTCTCATAAAAACGCACATACTTTTTCAATATTTTACATTTACCTATTCTTTAAACGTGATAGAACAGTTCATAAATTAAAACACGTGACCGATATAAATATAATTGCTTTAACGTGTTCTTTTACACGAGACCGATCTATACAGCCTTCAGCATGTTTATTTCCATTTGCTCTAAATAATTTTTGTTACATTTTGGGTATTTGTTTCAGGATTATTTGCATTTCTAAGATAACGTAGCCGTCGGTGCACGTGATTTTATATTTAACCATGTTGTCTTTTAATGATTTTATTAAGGTTCAAACTAATCTTGTTTCTTAGTATAATACAATACAAATAAATATCTCATAATATAATTATTTTTAGTAAAGATTTTAGTTTACTTTTATTAAGGGGTACCTATTGAAAGAAGTCCTGGACACTAATAAAGCTAAACAAACATAGCAAAGCGTTCTATCGCTTTTAATTTCTACAAAGTTTTGAGGTCCCACATCCATTTAATAAAATATCTCTGCACGCTATCTTCTCTTTATTCGTGTAAAGACAATTATACGTGTAATAGTTTTCTCTTGTTTCTCCGCGTAGTCTAATAGAACTATCTTTCTCGGTATTTAACACCACCTAAAATACGGACTGGTCAAATTTGTCTGTATATTGCAATTATGGCGTCGAAATTTCGAGATTTAAGTCTAAATTCCTAGTTTAAAGTCGAAATTTCAAGATTACAGTCGAAATTTAAAAACATATAGTAGCGGCTTCGAAAATTTTCTTTCTTATTTAATAAATAACATGTTTTTTGTGGATCATCCAGTGGAATAATTTTCTTAAACAAATGATTAACTATATTTTCATTAAATATTTTATTAACATTCCAAAGTGAAATATTTTTTAAAATGAAATAAAATGAAAAATATATAATGTAGAATATATAATGAGAAATTTACATCTCGGGTGTTAAATATTTCTGTTGCATACTGCATACTAAAACTGGTGGTCCAAAAATGTCATTTGTTTGTTCCGGAGTTATCAGACCATGTATCAGAATGTTATAATCAACTTAAAATTCATGAAGCAAAGCAGCCAGTCACAAAACGACCTTGTATTTCCTGCTGTTCCTCATAAAAAAGATGTAGATTATATTATACAGGTGTTTTTTTTTTTTAATAATTTTTAAATGTAGTTTGTCACACTTCAATTGCCCAATAATCATATACTTTTATTGATAATAATATGAACTTTCCAATAATAAGGTTTTATAAACAAAAATTTAAGACAATGATTAAATAGTACAGAGTCTTCAACAATGCACATATCCCACGCGACTATATTTATGTCATCAAATATCTCGACAACAAGTAATGATTGAGCAGTCTGGATTGTGGGATGTCTTTACCATTCTCCATCAAGTTCGGATGCAAAATTTCTAGAAGATTTTGAGGCCATTTGCGACAATATTGTTTCTAAAGTGCATAGATTTGTATTAGTGGGTGATTTTAATTATGTTAACAAAATTAAGAATCTTTTGTCAAGCTATGGTATCCAACAAAAGTTACTAAACCTACTCGAGTAACTATTGATAGTAAGTATCTAGTCGATTTTGTATTAACTAATGATGATAATTGTGATGCTGAAGTTCATGATACTCCGAAAATCATTGATCATTCTGTGATTTCTGTAATTTTTTCCAATACAAGCAATACCTACTTCAAACATAGTTATAAAAAAGTATAGGAATTATAATTAATATACAAAATGATCTGATCATGTTCAACTGGAATCTTAATACTATTGATGTTGAAATTTATCATGAGTTATATTCAAATTGTGAAAGAGTTATTAATAAGGTTGCCCCTATTCAGACATGTAAATATAACCCGAATGTATCATGCTTTCATAATGAGGTTTACAATAAAATTAAAATCCGAGATAATGCTTACAAGTCTTTCAAGAACATCAAAAGCTGAATATGTGGAATACATTTAAAAAATGTAGAAATGAGGTAGTTAATGTGCTGAAATTAAAAAAATCTACTTATTATTTTAATAAAATTGATTGTTTCAAAGAAAATCCTAAAGAGATTTGGAAAATTAAAAAAAAACTAGTGAATATTAAATTAAATGATGTGACTGATCATGTTCAATTTAGTGATCAAACAGGCCATATTATCCTTTATGATAATGTTGACATAGCAACTAAATTTAACGAATATATTGTTGAAAGTATTATGGATATTATTGGAAGTATTGATGCAAGTTCCCTGGCATAATCTAAACAATAATTTATACTTACCATTTCACAACCTTAATTTACTAACTTTACATGACTTATACAAAATTTTGAACTCGTTAGATAATAAATATTCTGCATTTAATATTCTTAATTCTAAAGTTCAAAAGGAAGTGTATGCAACAATTGGACACATTATTTTAAACTTAATTAATACCTCACTTGATACTGGCAAAGTTCCATCTCAACTAAAAATTAGTACTATTGTTACAATTCAAAAAGTTAATAATACAATAAAATGGGAAGAATTTAGGCCTGTAAGTACTCTTCCATCAATTGAAAAGGTATTAGAGCTGGTTGTGTATGAACAACTACTTGAACATGTTAATAATAATTTTATTTTAATAACTAACCAGTCTAGGTTCAGAAAAAAGTATTCCTGTAAGTCTGCATTACAGTTAACGGAGAGTAAATTTAAAAATGATGTGGATAAGAATAAATATGTAGTAGCTGTTTTTTTAGACCTGAAACGTGCATTTGAGACCATTGATAGGGGTGTAGGTAGAAAAGTATACCAGAGGTTGAATGATTATCTACAAAGTCGTAGACAAAAAGTACATTTTAAAAATCAGGGGTTCCGCAAGGAAGTGTCCTAGGGCCGCTGCTTTTTATACTATATTTGAATGATATTGGACTGTTTGTTGATTGTGAATTCATTTTCATCTAACACACGTCTAGGCATTTTTAAAATTTCCACTAAATTTACAATATACATACAATGTCAACACTTGCAAAGAATCAATTTGTAACAAATTTAGTACCTACCCTAATGTTATTTAAATCTGACTATTAGGGCAATTTTACCTAATTTCTTGGGAAGAGGCTTATTGGAACTGGTTGTCAATGACTAATTTGCATAATTTTGTTAATCCGAAACCCGCGTAAGTATAGCGAACAGACTGTACAGAAGAAAACTTACAAAAATTATTAAAGTAATATGATTTTGTAGGATATTCGTGGCTTTCGTGTGGGGTTTGCTAGCACTATGATTATTTTAGCACCTCTAGTTATTTTAACATCTTTTTTTTTTAAACTTTAATAAAAACATTTTAGTAGCGATGTTTGTTTAATATAAACAAAATTAAGTGTATTAATTATATAGTGTGTATTTTTGTTGATTTCTTTTTTTGTTAATAATATTATAGAAAAATGTTATTAGGCTAATGTCTGTTTGTTTCTGAAAATAAATAAATATTGCGTTGAATTTTTGTCTCTAAATTTTATCATTAATTTTATATTATTATCTGTGAGCCACGAAGAATTAGATTTTTTAAACTTCCTTTCTTTTACAGGCGCAAGAGTTATTAATATGTCATACTTAACATTTTTTTTTAAATTTTATATTGCTTTTAAAAAACCAAACTGAAACTATTGAGTAGTGTGATAGTAAAATAATCAAAACTACTATATTTTATTTATTAATCATATTGACATGCGCTACACATTGTAAAAAAAGTCCTACAGGAAATACAACTACATCTATCCAAGGAAAAAATCAATACCATATTATATTAATTTCTTGTGAATTATTTAGGTTATTAAAAAATATATCAAGGTAATTCTTCAAAAAAAAAATCTGCCCTTGACTGTATAACCATGCCTTACGAAGTGATGCGGTGCATTTTTTCAACTTTTTTTTTAACGTGATCAAGACTTCAACCAATTTATTGTTCCAGTATGATATATGACCTGCCTTGAAACTTGTTCTGAATTCTCAGACAGACCTGAGGAGGTAAAAAAACAGCTCCACGTAATTAAAGGTCTTCAAAAGGTGAATTATTAACGATATTTTTAATGGATTTGGGTTTCATATAGTAAAAAATTGAATGGGTACGAGCATTTGTCAAATATTTTCGGAATGTTGACATCTGTGTTTTTGAAATTTTACATTTTATAATATTTTTATCTTGAGTATTAATTCACAAAACAAATAAGTTTAAAAAACATTTCTAAATGGGGAATAATATTAAGATTTTGTGAGTTTGCGCTGTAATTGTTTTTTGTACATTAAAATTGTACAGACATTTAAATATATTGTAATGTATGATTTTATATTCTTCTCTTGACTTTTACTTTCTTTATCTTCAATCAATATTTCTGTTTTTCCTATTTTTCTGCATTACCCTGTTTGATTTCTTTTGTTTCTTCATTCTGTCGTTGCATGTTGTATTTGTTTATTATATTATCAGCTATCAATTGAAAATATAAATTGATTTTTTGTACATACAATAAAACAAAATCTATTTCTTAAAGTGAACATAAATCTGCATTGTCTATAATGTATCTACTAGCCTAATGTTTAGGTAATTAAACGACAGGTGGTAAACAGAACTTCTAAATATGGTATAACAACGGTAATATGTAATATGAAAGTTGGTAGGCAAAAAATAAATTTCACAATTCAGTTAAAATAGAAAGGTAGGTACTAATATCATGAAAGACTTTCATCTATGGCATATAATAGATTAATTGCATCGATAACAAATAGGCACTTTAGGTTTTATTATCTTTATAAATTTAAATTCTTAACAAATCCGTTTTTCATTAAAAATAAGCAGACATTCCTTCACAAAAGAAAACGACAAAAAATAATTGTTTAGAGTATTTTGTGGACCTTGCATAAAGTATCAAATTTCTCTTATTTATTTAAAGTACAACTAACTGATCTTTTTAAATTTGCAAAGATTTTTAATAATATAATGGGTGTTGTTCCCTGATGATCCAATTGTTAATTTCATATTGAGTTCTATTAAGCTATGTCCTTTATGTAAGGCATTTAAAGGAAACCGTGGCAATGGTTCAAATCCCATAATAGAGCACATGAAATTTTACTCAATTTGCATGGTTCGTTATAAGATTTGACGGGTGTCGTATCAACAGTAAATTAATTTATGTATTTAAAGAATAGTATTTAGTAAAAAAAGCAATGTCATGAAAAAAAAAGAAAATGTCCTCTACAAGTTTGTGGGATTTTTCCTTTAGAAGTTAGACTTTCAATTTTTCGAGTCGAGATCTTCTATTCGAAAAAATATATTTTCCAAACGGTTGACTAATTATGACATTTCAGGTCGTCGAATACCTTAGAATGTCATGAAAAAAAGGAAAATGTCCTCTAAAAGTTTGTGCGATTTGTTTTTCAAATGCAGTAACATTATAAATTTTTTTCCAGGGCGATTTCAATTTAAACTTGCTGGAATTTGATGATTAAAAAGTTTTATTCTTTAATGGAATTTTTAAATATATCTCATTTAAGTTAACACATGTATCAACTCAAGTAACAACTACTTCGTCAACGGTTTTAGATTATGTTATTGTCAATGAGGAAGCTGTATATTATATTGTACAATGTAGTTACAAATATCAAATATGTTTCACATATCCATTGCGGACATTACTGTTCGTAATTTTATATTTTAATGGCCTTCGACTAAGTTAGACAGGTCAAGGCTTTTTTTTATGCGAAATGGGCTCGTAAAAAGCACTAAAACCTGACCTATGGTCTAGATACGACCATTTCGCTGCTAGATTAGATTTCAAAATATTTTTTAATTTTTTTCTACGAAAACATATTTTTATATTCGGTCACGTTCACGTACCTTTCTCGGAAGCAGATGACAAACAATTTGTAAGATATACCCATAAAAGTAAATTATATAAATATAACAACAAACGGTTAAATAAATATTTTATGAAAATTACTACAGTGAAATATTATCGTATCGTACGAAAGGGAATAATTGATTGGGTTAAATTTTAACATATTTTTACTTTTTTCTAAAACTATAGAACTGGTTGTAAGACACAGCAGACGCAACCAAAACAGCAACAAAAGGAGCAGTAATGACAGCGACACCCTTAAATCGTCTTAAACTCTATAATATTTCTTTACTAAATGTTTATTTATAGTTTTTATAATTACAACTTAATCTATTTCTCTGAAACTTGCCCGCATAAAACATTAAATTTTTTTATTGGTACACAAAAATGTACATAGTAATTTTACCTCACAAATCTCCAATCTTAGGATTTACGTTAAAATACTGGATACAAATCCTCTTACCGTGCTTTTCTTTGTTTTTCAATTACTTACTGGTTATACTTGCATAAATATGAAATATGCCTGTTCAGGTAAAACAAGAATTTACATAAAATAATTTTCCTGAAAAGATATCTTGGGACTGGATAACATTAACGAACTATAAAAATTTTATCTGATTATTCTGAAATCATGAACTCAAAAAATGGTTAAGGAGCCATAAAAAAAGATATTTAGGTCACTAATAGTTTCTGATCTTGAAGAGTTTAAGACAATAGGACATAGGCTTACCATTAAGGCCAATAGACAGCTTGATACGAACCCATCACGAAGAAGTCTTCCATTCTAACGCTGGTATACGTATGTAACGTTAGTGCAAATTCCAAGATTGGATATATCTGCACAACTTCCCAGATCCATCCTAGGTTATATGATAGTATTCTAGTAGAGATTTTTTGAAAAAAAACTTGCATTTATTAGCATTGGTCGTAAAGAAAATATAGTATTAAACATATAGATGTTCATAACTACAAATTTGTGAACATCTTTTTGTCGGTATTGATTATATTACAACCGTCACTGGATCTCAACAATCTCAAAATTATTATGTAGGTACCCAACCTTGCAGGATCATCATCACTAGATGTAAGAAACATTTAGATATCACTATTATCAATAAATAATTATTTGATAAATGATATACGTTACATAATACGAAACTATTAATAAAAATATTGGTATTCCTGTTGTGGGAGAAGTTTAGATTTATACAAAAGACGTTGAAGAAGTTAAAAATGGAAAATAGATTGAACAGAGAGACGAAATAACTTTTCTTGGAAGGAGGCTTGAACCTTGCTAGAGTGGAGTGTACTCAGATCTGAGTACTTTAGTAGTCTTAATACCATAGGAAATGCAAAAAGTCAAAAATAATAGCACAGCAAACAAACCAAACTAACCTAAACAGCCACAGAGAGTAATCCAATATAAGCCTGTTAATAGAAACAAATCTAGATTATTCAGCCAGACAGCTAAGCCCCCCCTTCCACCGCCAATGTCAGTGTCATTGATCTGTTACTTGTAATCAATAGTTTAATTATACTAAATTGGTATTTAAAGTAATATATTTTGGGACATAATCATTTCTAGGTAAAATACGAGTCGCCTATGCAATAAAACACTGATTACTTGACCATTTCAACTATTTGCTAAATTTCTGGTCAGATTTGTAATAGTTATTAATAGCCGCATTATAATTAATAGGCTTTGATTTTTTTTGTGTAGGTGATTTTATATTATCTATTGATGTGTCATGCCCCTCTTCAGCAATTCAGATAAATAATAATTAATTCGTCCTTCGAAAGCGTTCAAGTCCTGTTTGGTATTCATATGAAAAGTTTGTTAAATAAATAAAATTGATACTTACGAGATCATTTGCAGTGCTTTGTAGTAATCAAAAGTATTGTCTAGAATAATAATTAGTGTACTCACTCGTCAGTTTATCTGAAAAAAAAAAAGATATATCGTAAGAGAAAATGTCGCTTTAAAAGACAAAAACAATCTAAATTTCTATTGAAATAAGGAAATTATGCATATTAATGAAGTATAGGCATTATTTTAATCTAATAATGCATATTTTTTATTAAAAAAATAATAATACAATAATCTACCAAAGATGTAACCTTTAAAATATGCATCAATAATATATAGTAAGCATCATAAGTCTTACCCTCCCTAACTAACTCGTTACTGGAATCTTGTTAGGAAAATCGCCAAGACACGTCGATTTTTGATTTCTACAATGTACATTTTTGTATGAATAGTTTACCCTTAATTTCATCCCTTACTGGAGGGGAGCAACCCTTTCGAAATCACAAACCCAAAGGCGTTCTAATTGCAGAAGGAAGTCCTGAAACCAGTGAAACCGTTAGCAAAGACGCCTCAGAAGAAGCTGGAAGAAGTAAGTTATGAAGATATTTTTCATGTTTCTTATAAAGATGATCACACAAAAGTAAGTTAACTTAAGTAGAGTTAGACCCTACCCGATTTACAGAAGCGGATGTAAACTTGCCTTCAAATAAAGATAGTAAAGGTTTTTTATCTATTTATTATATAAAAAACAATTAAGTAACGGGGAAATAATTTCAAGAGTTTGGCTAGTGGGATTTTGTTTTCCTTGCAAATTATTTAAAAGTTTTTCTATTCTTTGTTGAGAAGGGATATAACGATTGGAGATATTTAACTCAGTTTATGAAAATCAAAAAGTCACACTTTTAATACAAAATCTTGGATTGATTTAAATAAATCAATTTCTTCTAAAACAACTACTGATTTTTTTTAATAAGAAATTAATAAATATGGAAAAGATAGATAGGAAAAGGAACTTTTAAGTATATATTGTGTAGTAAATCACTTCAGACCATACCTGTATTTTAGACGCTTTGTTATTTATCGTCTGCTTTTGTATCTTTTTGGAATGACAAACCCTTCGAGTCGCCGTACTAAATTTAGGTTACTTGAGGAATACGACTAAAAGGAACTACGTGTATGGAAAACTAGAGCACAGTCAAAGCTAGCAAATAAAAAGATTGTTTGAGAAAAGGAGCGATCACTGATCACCCTGGACTCGTAAAACTTTGTCCTATATAAAATAAAAAATATAGGTAATTTAATTTTGATTGAAAATGTGCGAAATATTTACATAAAACAAAACACTCTATCATCGTTAGACTTAAGTACTAAGTACGTTGAGAGACTTGTGTAATAAATTTAATGTTCCGGTATTAACTATTGTACTTATAACATGAAAAGTGGATGTATTTATTAAATAAACTTATTAAACTCACTAAGAAAATAAGGAAGATTCATTTAAAAATATCCATAGACAAAATAATAGATAAAATGATTATAATTTGTTACTTATTAGAGATCATACAGGAATAAAACGTATATTTAATAAAATAAAAAATATTTTTGACCAGGTCTAACGGAATGACTTGAAAATATTTGTGAAAAACTGTGATGATTATCAAACATTTCAGAGAAAAATTAAGCCCCTAAAAATCACTACTGCTTAAAAATCAGCTCTTCAAAAAATATATTTAGATTTGATTCCTTAGATTTGGTTCCTTAGAGCAGGATATAGATAATAACAAATAGGTATTACTAAATTTAGTACCAAAAATGCGTTAAAATATTGCGCAGAACCTTTTTATAACCGTTATAACAGTGGGCAGCCCTCTTATTTGTTGTTAGTGCAAATGTCATTAATCCGACTTTATCTATCTCTCTTTACTAATTGTAGCCCCCTTAGCTTCTGTCACCTACTGGATACATTTTTTGTATGTTAAAACTTCACATATTAAAAGAATAATTTGACTTCACTATAATAAGGAATGAACTAATTAAATTCTTATTTTCTTCAAGAAATGCTTATCTAACCAGCAAAAAATTAAAACTGTAAATTATTTACATATTACAGTATTCCTATTTTATAGTCACTCTGCGTTGTAATGATACCTACTTTTTGTGTGAAGGTCTTATTAAAGAAATATTGTATTCAACAGACATACTATTCTAGACATGTACAGTACAAGAAAGAATTACAACGCGTGACCTTTGTTGGCAATGCTAATCAATAAAACAATATTCTTTGGGAAATAAAACCGTGAAAAGAATCAATGTTAATTTAGTTCAATACTAACATAATGGTTTTGGGTTTTTTCTATTAAAATGTGATGTTTTTTCTAAAACTATCACTGGGTTTTATAAGTGTAGAATGAGAACGGAATACAGCAGAAGCTAATAAAATGTAAATAAATTATATACCACGAATGGGGTCTTCGTGAGCTACTAAATTCAACTGTGGGTACCATCAGAGACAACCCAGCAATGTATTTTTTCTGTTCGGTAAAAGTTGTTTGGGCGATTGTAACCGCAACCAGTCTATGATGGCGCCACTAGTAAATAGCGGGAAAATTTAAAAATGCTTTAGGGCGGGAAATTCAAACATGGATTCAGAAATAAATATTTTTTCTATACAAATTTACAGGAGAAACAAAAACTATTGTTTCATTGTTTATTTAATAAACAATTTGTTATAAACAATTAAATTTTTTTATATATTTTTTGTTTTTCTTGAATTTGGGCTTAATTTATTTTTTAATTGTATCTTAATTAGTTTATACATTATTTTAATTTAAAAAAAGGAAAAATCAGGTGAGAATGGTAGAGTTACAGATAAAAGTACAACTACTTGCAAGACCAAATAGGGCGTTTTTCAACCTCAAGGAGAAAATAGTCGCAATCAAATATATTTATTTTCTAGCATAAGGTAGGTACAAATACGACTTTCAAATAGGGCGTCAATCAACCCCAAAGGGAATTTTCCGATTATTTAATAGGAATCAAATATCTTCACCTAATACCAGGAATTGCAGCTGTCCAGCAGGATAATTCCGTATAATTCGACCGAGTTGTAACGGTAATTCAAAAGGAAAATGTCGAAGTTTTGCCGTGCATTCCCAACTAGCAGTAATGGAGTGAATATTGTTTAGGTGGTGACAATGGCCGGCATTACTCAATCAAACCACGAGAAATTCACTCATCGGAAATAGCGGCTTCTGGAACGATACGTTGTTACCGAGGGCTTGTTATTTAAAGTAGACATGGGATATGACAGAGGCGGATATTCTCGCAGGAATTTATGGTAACTCTTCCGGTTACATAGGTTTTGGAAAAAAGTTAAAGGCCGATTTTTTGAGTAACATAATATAGATACAATAATAAAACATCATCCTTAGGCTCTAAGATTTAGTAATTAAAGGATGATTTTCGAGTACACGAAGCATTTGCTTGACTGGTTGTATTAGTGCTTAGAGGGTAGGTCACTCAAACTTCCTCCCATGGATAAGCTCTGGTTTCACGGGTTCACTCGCAAGGCGAATTAAAAGGAGAATATTATTAAGAGGAGTATATTTACTTGGTTTTAGAGAAGAGCATGCAAGGGTTTCGTTGTACACCACTTTTAAACTTTATTTTTAACTTATTCTGAAAGAAAAAATTATGTGCGTGTAGGTAAAGGTTAAATCTGTGTTCCTCTGGAGGCACTTTTTCAAAATCTCAGGTTGTTTTTTCTAAAAAAAACACAAAACTCAACTTTTTTTATCCATTTTCTCAATTTTTTTTAGAAAAAAGTAAATTGAATTTTGAAAAAGTGGTTGCAGAAGAGCATAGATTTATTCTTTATCTACACGTACATATTTTTTTCTTTTAAAAATAGTCAAAAATAAACTTTAAAAGTGGGGTATTACGAAACCCTTACATTGCAAGATTTTTCGTCTGGCAAGTGGCGCCTCTGTTAGCATAGTATAGCATAGCTTTGTTTCTCTCTACGTGTCGGCTGATGCATCACACTATTGATATGCTAAGATATTTTTCATTTTTTTGTTATAAAACTTCTTGTTAGGTGTCAATGTGTCATATTGTCTGTTTTTACTAAAAAATTAATAAGTGTGTTACATATTAAAGTTCCTAATAAATTGGGAAGAAATATAGACATTTTTTGCGTTTTTATTACATCTACATTCATCCTGTTATAGCTGAATGCCTGAATATATTTGGGTAAGTTTTCGTTAAACATTTTAAATACGAATTTGTTGTTGCAAGAAGCAAAGACAAAAATGGTATCAAAATATCACTTCTCAATTCTTGCATGGTCAACAGTTTCTTCACAATATTTTATTAGCAAAGGATATGGACACAAGTATTAATCATGCTGAAATATTTAAGTTGAGCCGACAGCATCTCCGATGTCTAACAGTAAATGGGTATTTCGACACCTCTACAATTAAGAGTTTATTGGGAAATATTTTAAAACTATATGACATTACCCTATTGATTATTGACTCTGGCAAAACTTGTCACATTTTTGATGGAATAGCAATAGTTCAAGGTTTGAGAAAGTCCAAAAGTTGCATATCATTTAAAGAATATGCTAATATATTTGAAAACATTATTTTTAAAAATAAATTTAATGTTCAAGGGATAGATGATGTAGTACTTAATCATTATATCAAAAATACAATACGGTAAAGAGAGGATCCCAGAAATCAACTGATATAGAAATTGATAGACCCAATATTCCACTTCCGAAATAATGGAATTTGTTCATTCATTCGATATTTAATAAAAGACGTTTAACACATTTTCTGTCAGAGCAACTTCTTGAAAATTCCATTCAGCAAAATGTAATTCAATTTGTTAATAGTGGTGGATTCGCGAATATCAATAAATATGGGACGAATTTTAAACCATCAAAAGATGATTTCTTAAATTCAAATCACGAAGAAGCTGATACTCGTATCTTATTGCACATATTATCAGCCAAAAATTCGGGGAATTCACGCGTCATTATTGATTGCAACGATACAGATGTTTTAGTCTTATTAATTTATTTTAAGTAGTTTTGAACCAAAAAGATATGATTCAGAATAGGGCGAGGAGACTCATAATGATTTAAATTTCGATAAAAACTTGATTTTCATTCTGTGACAGGTCGTGATACAACCAGCCAATTGTCTGGCATTGGAAAAAGAACCTGTTGGAAAACCTACCTTGAACACCATCACCTTTTGGATGGATTTGGCACTGATTCGTAGGTACTTTGAAAACACATTCGCTAATCTTAAACATATTTTTATAAAAATTTATTCAAAAACTGCCAATGTTACTTCTATTAACATTTTGAAGGGAATAATGGCCTCTTCAAAAACCATCGCTAAATTGCTACCGACTGAAGTCGCCCTAAGATTACATTGTTTAAGATGTTTTTACCAGTATACCAAGTATTTGGCTAAGCTCTTTAAAGCCGCAGAGATGCAGCTTCCTAATGTTGAAGAGTATGGATGGAAAGTAGATCAAGATGGAAGCCTAATACCCACTCTTAAGATTCTGCTCGACCTGCCACCAGACATAACAGAACTTATCATGCAAATGCAAAAAATGTACTATACACCGATAATTTTTATACATATACAATATTTTAACAATATTATTCTGTTCTAGAATGTGGAAGCAAAATTTGCAAATGCAGAAAAAAATATTGGCTGCATCTGTTCCTGAACCTGTATGACACAGAAAAACTACAGAAATAGTTTTACCATAGTCGCTAATGTTTTGGAAAATGTTGATTCGTGTGCTGAATTTGATTTTGATTAGTTTGATTTTGATAAGTCTTGTACTTATAATTTTAATATTAATAATTTATGCTATATATACTATACTTATACCTTCCATAAATAGTTTATATTTTCTTATTTTTTATTTTCCTCGAAAAAAGTCATGAAGTAATACACCCTATAAAACATTATTCGCTTTCACACCGGATAAATCAATAATCCCTGTATAAAATAATGTAAGAGCATTGTATAAAGAACTGTTCTTTATACAATGGTAAGAGAGTCAAACAGATTGCATACAATTCGGCACTGAGAGAGACGATTAGAATCGAGAGACTGCTTCCTTTCCTGTAAAACTATGACATCACTAATTGTTTATTGCTGTATTTTTGTTAATTTAATAGCAAAAAATATGGGGAAAGCACCCTTACCTTGTCAATACACAGGCGAAATTTTTAAGAAGAATATTTTTTTCGTTTAGGCCTTCGTTTTTCATCAAATGAAAGGTAGTATATTTGTAAAAGCAGATTTTTTAACCAAATTTGTCGACAGCCAAAATAAGTTTTAATCTACACCATACTTATATTGTAAAATACATATTATTTTGTGCTATTGTGGAATATTTTTCGGTTCCTTTGTCTCAACTTCGCGCTTTAGAATTTAGAATATGTATCCCTCGTATCTACATGCAATTCTTAAAATTAAGACGGGACGGTGGTGTAGCGGTCTATCGCGCTTATATTCATTTATAGGCAAGTTTATGAGTCTGAGACTGCTGGGTTTCGAATCCCAGACCAGACCATGTGGATTTTTAATTAAATTGCATGGGTCGGTTTAGGATTTGATGTGTGGCGTATTAATAGAAATTCAATTTCTGTTGATATGACATGCAGATTAAAAAAATTCGCCATACATTACCGTCTCGATGATGGTGGGTGAGGTTTTCCGGGTTTTCCTCACCTGTAAGTCAAATGGCACCATCAATCATCTTTAAGTCGCCCCGGAGCGCCACGGCAAATAATAATAATAGCCATCCCTTCCCCTACACAAGTCGTTCAGTCGACTTCAGGGGTTGAAATTCACTCGTAAGGGGGTGAATTAGGGAGAGTATTATTATTATATATTATTATGCTGATTTTGTTTAGTCTTGGAAGTAATTTTGTAGTATTTTGGCTCCACCCTTAAGTTGTAATTTTTGTGCCTACTAAACTACTGCTGCCCCGCAGGTCTTTTAGTTTGTAATGTAAATTTTCCCGTTAATGACATACAACATTTGTAAAATACAAATGTTACTTAGAAAAACTATAGAAAGTTACGTTCTAACTAAAACTTTTCCTCTTTAAATAAGTAAGCAAATTTTTTGCCAGTCACTGTTGCAAATTTGAGACACACCATGAAACTTCTCTAATTATCTTCGCATCACATAAAACATTTACCTTTAACAGTATAATGGCGATGCAGTCAAGTAAATATTAATAAACAAAAATATATACCACACAAGATTAAACCCAATTAAACTGAAATCCTGTCTTAACTTCGCTTGTATAACCCGAGGCGTGTGTAATAATGGCATTCCTTTAACAAAATTTAATAACGGTTCGTTTACTTTAACATTATTGTTTTGAGGCAATCGTTTTGTATTGTGGCAAGTATAAAAATCTTCAATAAACTCTGAAAGTGCAAACAAAGTAAGTATCGCGAAACCCAACAAACAATGAATTGCTGGCCTTTTGCTGTAATTGAAGGGAAAATGAACGCGACGATTAAAAGATGATGGCCTTATAAAAGATAAGTAACTGTATTGGGTAATAACATGGTATAAGTCGAAATATTTTTAACTGCTATTGCTATTGGGCCATCATTAGCTAAACAAGTTGGCCTTTCGTTGGGAAATAAAATCGTTTTACTAGTTTTAGAAAGGAAGAAGAATCATTGCAGGGTATATGCATAACGTATAAATTTATATATACTTGGGAAATGCGTGAGTTAATGTTTTCATATGTTAACAATAAGATAAATTATCTTTAAAAGTATACATGTAACTAACATTATTGTCACTTCAAAACCGCGTGTGTTTAAAATGTATTTAAAGTGGTTTTAAAAGGGTCTTAACAGCAGCTTTAAAATCACTTGTTTAAGGTAATATAGTTTTATGGTGGTTTTTATTTTTGGTTTTATTGACCTCTTTCAGAGTGGGCTTTTTTATGCTAAAGACGTATTTATTACAACTTAAGGCTCCTTTTAAAACTAATTGGTTTTAATTACAGTTTTAAAGCATCATTGAAGTACTGAATAAAACCGTTCGGCGCTACTTGGGTATATTTCACACATTCTTGCGCAGATAGGTAAAAGTCGGATCCACCCAATGGAACTTATTTCTATAACCTAGACTACCCAAAGATTAAAAATAAATTTAAAAATGTTTGCTTGCTGATGATGAGTCGAATATTTTAATTTTTGTTTCACAAGAGTCAGCGTGGGTGAGAACAAAAGGGTGGAACAAGAACAAGTAGTTGGGTAACGTCTTGTGACCTACATACGTATTGATTAAGGTGTGTTTCGTTTGTATAAGTGTAATATGACATTAGAAAGGTAATTAAGAAAAAGAAAGTGACTATAAACGGCTGATTATGTGGTCTGTGGTAACTGTCTTTGGGTTTTTTTTTTCTTAAAAAGAAATAGGTGTACCCAAAAACTAAGAACTCAAATTCCTTATCGATTTTTTACTTAAGATGGATATTTTTTAATTGGAGACAAGTATAAGCCCATCCATCAAGGAAGAATATTTGAATATTATTTTTCAGTGTCTGATATACAAATAACGGAGTACACTGTATATTATAAGTCTAAGAATGAAAGTCATCATGGTGAGTTATTCAAATTGTTGAGATTTAAAAGATGTATTCAAAAGGCAATTTGGGCGTACACTTTCCTGAGTGGGCGGTTAGATTACCATTGAATCATTAATTTTCTTAGAAATAATTTTTCTGCCTTGTAACTACAGTCGCAGGCAAACTTATGAGGCTTTTATATCCTATTTCGCATTGCTAACGATGTAATAGCTTGATTTCCCTTTTGTACTAGAGATTAGTTAATATTATTTGGTAGCTATAAACACAGTTTAATTTCACGTCAGACAGCATACTTTTAAGATCTATAAATAGGTTTTAGTTGAGAGATGCAGTCGTGGGATCATAAACTAGTTTGGGCAAAGTTAGGAATCAAAGGTAGGTATACATATACAGGGTGGCTACTTTTTTAAAATAGAATAAAAAATATAGATTCGTATTCAAAAAAATATAATTAATGGTGGCACTCCAGAGACGAAACGTTGTATAAAAAATTTGTCTACGGTAAATTAAGCGCTACTTAATACCAAATACAAAATTTAATTACAATTTTTTTCTAATCTGTAATTTGCTTTTCCTTAAATATCTTGGAAACTGGCCCTGATGTTCTCGGTTTTAAGACATCACTAAATTATTCTTGCAATAGTACAACTTTTTTCCCATTTAACCGACTTTGTAACTCTTACGGTTTTCGACATAGCAATACTGTTCCATATAAAAAGTGGCTACCCTGTATTTTAAATACAGCGTGTCCCAATGAAAAGCAGCCTATTTCCAGAGCTTATAACTTTTAAACAAATCGTAGGAACGTGCGGTTTTTGCTGATATGTGTTATTTTGCTATAAGTTTTGCTTCAGTGACACAGAAATTATGTATTACCTATACAGGATGTTTTTTAAAAATCTCCTCTTTTAAATTCACCATAACCAAATTTTATCAAATGGAAACGGGCTACTTTTCATTGGGACACCCTGTATATAAACGAAACTAAATATAACATATAAATTAGATAATAGATAATGTTTCAACTATAAAGTTATCATTTGGGAATGCGAGACCACGACAGGAGACAGCAGCAAGCGACAGCGTAAATCGACTGAAAATATCTTTACATCTGAACACATGTAATTAAATGAAGTACATTTGGAAAAGCACGACCGCTGAAAGAGACGCGATACCACTTTTAACACGGTAATATTTGCGCCTTGCTGCTGTCGTCTGCCTCGGTCTTGCGTTCCCAAATAGTACCTTAATAGATATTTACTGGACTAAACATCCAGATGGCAAAAGTGGTGAAGCAGCGATCATAATAATGTATTGTAGTGTAGATATATGACGTGTTATTCACTTTAATATATAATATCGGCTACCGAACGCTTTTCAATACGCTTTGCACAAGTATATGTGAAAGCTACAGAGAGTTATGATTAGAGCGAGCAGGAAACGAATATTATCAGTGTTGCCAACGTTACAACTCAGTCGGGCTGCTATCTCAGTGTCTTCTCAACATTGCGATTTCAATGATAGATGTCACTGCTGTCAAAAAAAATATATAGGCAATACACAACTTCAATTCAAATTCAACATTTATAAAGCAATACATATAATAAAAAGAGAACAAACTATAGGTAGAATCTCAATACAATAAGAAGAACACCTCTACGTCATAACTATTATTTCTAATTTCAAATATATATTATCTATAGGTATCAATAAATAAACAATAAGTGGTTTGGTATACAAAACTATTTTATATATTCCTATAATATTAACACGGCACTAAACCCCCAGTAGGCTATAGCCTATGAATTACTTCGCCAAATGATGACGTAGCTGTGTTATTCTTATTGTAATCGGACCCTACTATAAGTTATTATGTCATTCACACTTCCATTCTTACTAATCATGCTAATTATGAAACATTAAGTAAAATTTATAACAAAATCTTCTTCAATGTTTACATTTCTAAGGTTGGCATTGTATCAATTAATTTTACTGTATTGGTACTCACAATGTCATTCAGTCCAATAGAGGACGTGCAACCTCAGATGAGAGTGCCAACTTAACAAAATAAAATTGACACTAATGACATAAGAAATCGGGTCACATAAAGAGGCTGTTTTTTAGTTTACTTTTTGGTTTTTCTTATCTACTTTTATGCCATTTACATACCATGCTGTACCCGTATGGTAAAAAAGACTTTTTAGTTTAGGGTATTTTACATTTAAAGGTTGAAAAAATTTGTCAGTGTAAGCTGTCAATTATGGTGATGATAGAACACAGGCGTAACCATAGATGGGCATAACGTAACTAGTGTTGTATATGGTTGTATAGTGTATGGAACTTGATTTTGTAACAGCATCATTTTGGCATTTGATATAAATATATAAAACCAAATGAAAAAATGTTTAAAGAAACCGGGAGAAACACAAATAGACTATAATTAACAATAAAAAAAATAAATCGCAATGCTACGCTTATGTTTTGACATTATCGACAGCTGATATTGACAAATGTCTTCAACCTCTAAATGTAAAATACCCTAAAATAAGTATTTATTACGTTAAGGGTACAACATGGTATGTACATGGCATAAAAGTAGATCAGAAAAACCAAAAATTAAAAAAAAACAGCCTCTTTATGTTACTCGATTTCTTATGTGTCAATTTTATTTTGTCAAGTTAGTTGCACTTCTCTTCTATAGAATTCCTCTTTTGAAAAACTTATTGTTTATTAGCAATTAACTGGAATGGGGTAGAATGCTTGTCAATAGACTTGAGATGCGACTCTATGGGCATTTTTTCATCTCACTTCAGATTGTGGACTGGACAATAACAATGTGAAACAGAAAATGGTTATTATAAATACTCCCGAGTGAGATGAAAAATAATATGGCTGCGCCCATAGAGTCGCACCTAGTTCTATTAATACAACATGCACAGTGTCATCTACCCCCTCCATTTCAACGACCTGCTGTCCAAATGGCTGCTTAAAGGCTTTGACAGGGTCAATGATGTATATAGTTACATAGATTACTCAAAGCGGTTCGCTAGTCATATTGCCTCATAAGTGCTCATTAATCAGAATCGGTTTAGCAAAAATGTGTTTTAAAACCAATTTTTAGCTTTTGAATATAGTAAAAAAATAATTACTTTACTTTAAGGCTTGAGATTATTTTTATTTTAAAAACCATAGAAGATCAATCTATATAACTATATATATCATTGACCCTGTCAAATCCATCATGCCCTCTGGCAACCTTTTTATTTGGAATGCCTAACTAGTATAGTGCCATGGTCTACCATATTAAAATTGTAATTTGTTATAATCAAATTATAAATATTGAATTTTATTCAGTGTGGTTAGTATTTTCTAGAACTATTAGAACTGATTTTACTTTAAATGCACTTTACGTGTAAATGTTTCATGTTCGCAGAAATTTCAAAACTTCCTTCGAGGACGAGAATGAAAATCCAAATCATTTAACTTGTGTGATGAGAAGTTCTGTCTGTTCTACACCTGATGCAATTTCCATGAAAGCAGCAACGAACTTGTCGCTCAAAATGCAGACTTTTTTTTTCTTTGATCACATTATTTTAAGAAATAAATATAAAAACTGAAAATATCAAATAAATTTAATTTATCTTAATTAGTGTACTACGAGTATATATTGCCTGTATCTATCTAAATCATGAAAAAAGGAGTTTATATTGGAAAATAAAATAATTTGGAAATAATTTATTAAAAAATCTATATTGTACAACAAAGCTGTCAATTTTATCGCACGGCGAAAGACAAAGCTGTCACTTAGTCAGTTCGTGGAAAACATTAATTTTGTGGTTAAATTTCGAAGCGCAAAAGCCTACTTTGGATAGTGATCGTAGAAAAATGTATCAAATCAAAGTACCTACTGTGTTATTATTTAAAATCTGATTATATATTTATCGAGCACAACTAGGAATTTTAATAAGCAGTTGTTATACTGGTTATCTATCTTATCGCTTATCAACCTTTCATTATTATCAGAGACTCATATTTATTGTACCATATGAATACGGGTAGATATATTTATTCTGATGCGGGTCGACATTAATTAGATATTAATAATAAATAGAAAAATAACCAAAACGTAAACTAGCACTTTTATCTTAATACCTATTTGTGACAGATCGGTTTAAAGTTCCGAAAATAAGGAAAATATAAATATCTTGGAAATACCCAATTACATTTTTAAAAATTACCCCTAGGAAATAATGAAAATTATTTGTTTAACTCCCAAAATGAAAAAATCTGCCCCGGGATTGGTTTCAGGACCTCCATAATCCAGTTTTACAAATGCTGCCCTACCAACTTGAATTTTGAATGAATATTAGATTCGAATCCTAAAGTGTGACGCAGATAATTTTTCAATCAACCGCTATTACAGCATCGACTAACGCAAGTAGATGCTCCCCTAGGTGGTCCGTTTGTTTTCCCATAGATTTCAGAAAACCTAGATACAGAATGGTAAAAAATTTTGATCCTCTACTGAGCGCCATAATAACTTAAGTTATAAGTTATCACCAAAGGGTAGCAACTAAGGCTATCAATTCCTGACGTGATAAACGGTTAACCGCTTCGACTGATTTTGACCGGTTTCGGTTTTAACCGGATGTTTACTATTATTATAACCGGTCGGGATATCCGGTTAACCAGTCCGATTATTTGATTAACCGGTCCGTATATCTGTTTAACGGGTCTGGATATCCGGTTAACCGGTCCAATTATCAGGTCAACCAGTCAGATTATCCGGTTAACCGGTCCGATTATCAGATTAACCGGTCCAAACAAACCGTCGGTTTAACCGTAACCGTAAATAAATATTTGTCTGAGCTAATGTTAAAATAGTGCAAATTACTGAAATAAAAAATTTAAAAATATATAAATTGCATTTTATTTCAAGTTTGAAATTAATGCAAAAATATAATGAAATAAAAGTAAATAAAAATATAAATTGGGAAATATTGATTGTTTTATGATTTGAAACTAGTCAAAATACACCAATTAATTTTTTTGTTCGATTTTCTTCATTGCATTTTTTTTGCCTAATTATAACCCCCCCCCCCCCCCCATTTATGGGTGCCACTACGAGATAGCACATGACGTCTGAGAGATGTATTTTTTGTGTCTTGCTTTGGTCTCAATGTCCTAAGACGTTATTAAGACGTCTGGCAAAAGCCATGGCTCAGATATATTAATATGAGAGCTCAAAGACGTTCTTAGGACGTCTTAAAGACGCCTTGTCAAATCCATGTATTAATGTGAAAGCTCAAAGATGTCTTACAAACGTCTTTTAGTTGGACAGAAACTTGCAGGGTTTACATAATTCAAATTTAATAAAAAGAAGAATTAAATGAAGTGAAGTTTGACGTTTGACTTAACATTACATTCAAACCCAAGCCAAAAATGTCTATGGCCCATTTTTCACGATATATGTATATTTGTCTTCGAAATAATTTTTTTGAGTTATTGTCTACGATATAAATTCATTTTCGGAAATAATTTTTGTCAGACGTAGATTGAACATTTAATAATTTTATTATTTTGTTGTGCATTTGAAAGAAAATTAATTTGATCCTTTTGGAAAACACATGATTATAAAGCCCGTAGCAATATAATCTTAATATGTTTCCAACCAACCACCCAGATAGCACAAAGTCGTCTTAAAGACGTCTTTAAGAAAACTCGTACAAGACATATCAGACGTCTTTAAGACGTCTCGTATAAGACGTATCAGACGTCTTGAGGATGTCTGGTATTTCCTGAAAGACGTCTTTAAGACGTCTTAGAAGACGCATGATGTTACAAAAGGGAACGTCTTTAAGACCTCTTATTAATAGCATATATTAGTCTGTGGAGCTTAAAATAAACCATAAATAAGACGTCTTTGAAGCCTTAAATAAGCCATAAATAAGACATTTTTAAGACGACTTATTAAGAGCTTATAATTGTCTTGTGAAGCCTTAAATAAGCCATAAATAAGACGTCTTTAAGATGTCTTATTAATGGCTTATAATGGCTTATAATGGTCTTACGAAGCTTTAAGTAAGCCATAAATAAGACGTCTTAAGACGACTTATAGCTTACAATGGTCTTGTGAAGCTATAAAAAACGTCTTTAAGATTAGACAAGACAAGACGTCTTTAAGATTAGGCAAGACGTCTTTAAGATTAGGCAAGACGTCTTTAAGATTAGGCAAGAGTCTTTAAGATTAGGCAAGACGTCTTTAAGGTTAGGCAAGATGTCTTTAAGATTAAGCAAGACGTCTTTAAGATTAGACAAGATGTCTTTAAGATTAGATAAGCGTCTTTAAGACATCTTAAAAACGTCTTTCAGCTCTCACATTAATACATCTGAATTATGGCTTTTGCCGGACGTCTTAATAACGTCCTAGGACATTGAAACCAAACCAAAACACAGAAAAGACGTCTTTCAGACGTTGTGTGATATCTGGGCAAATATACCTGTTTCCCAAGAAGTTTTTCAGAATTAGATAATATACAGTATCGGCTATCAACGCTTTTCAATACGGTTTGAGCAAATCCGTGTGAAAATTATAGAGAGCATTGTGGTGAACAGGAAACGAATAATATCAAATAGTTTATACGGCCCGGCTAACGTTACATCAATACAACTTGATTTTTAGATATTTGGCCTGGAAGCATTTGCAAATAGTTGTTAAAACTAGTTTTTATTGTACCTAGTACTCTAACCACAACCGGTACTACTTTTGTTTTTGTATTTGACATCCTGCTCACTTCAATCTGAAGGCCTTTGTATTTACTTATTGTCCTGATTCTCTACTTAGGGTGTTTGAATCATCTGAAACTGATATATCGATATTGTTTTATTTATCGGTAATAATAGACATATACCACATAATAACAATGTCGTTATCAGTGATAACCTTATTGGGGACATGCTTAATACTTACTTGTTACCTGTAGTCTTATTATTTTGCATATAGTCCAATGGATATATGCAGCAACTTTGTTGTTGTGTCTATGAGTATATTCACCTATTATATGACTGACATGTTTTTCTGATAATAACTTGAATGCTTGTGTGCATGCAATGGTAACCAACAGTTTGAACATTGTTAAATTAATGATTTGGATTTAACGTAGTAGTCTTTTAACTATGCATTTTCAATATTTGAAGTAAATGTCTTTAAAATGTTTGCTATTTATATTATTTCAAGGCAAAGGAAAAATAAAATAGTTTTAAAAGGTTTTAAATGGTTTTAAATGGGTTTAAATGATTTTAAATGGGTTTAAATGGTTTTAAATGGTTTTAAATGGTTTTAAATGGTTTTAAATGGTTTTAAATGGTTTTAAATGGTTTTAAATGGTTTTAAATGGTTTTAAATGGTTTTAAATGGTTTTAAATGGTTTTAAATGGTTTTAAATGGTTTTAAATGGTTTTAAATGGTTTTAAATGGTTTTAAATGGTTTTAAATGGTTTTAAATGGTTTTAAATGGTTTTAAATGGTTTTAAATGGTTTTAAATGGTTTTAAATGGTTTTAAATGGTTTTAAATGGTTTTAAATGGTTTTAAATGGATTTTAATGGTTTTAAATGGTTTTAAATAGTTTTAAATGGTTTTTAATGGTTTTAAATAGCTTTAAATGGTTTTAAATGGTTTTAAATGGTTTTAATCAAAGTCTTTTTTTAATAAATAACATGGTTCATTTAAAAATATAAACCTTAACCTTAAATTGAACTTGAAAGATCATGCGCAAAAAAATCAAACAACTAAATTTTATATAGTTTACGATAATTGTTTACCACGTTGTCCGATTTCAATGATTATTTTGTTGTTAGGAAGGTGGTACCTCAGGGGCAGTATCATACAAATTTGGTCAAGATCTGATGATGGGATCCATGGGAAAATCATCAAATTCTTTATGTTTAGAGTCAGGTTTTTAAAATTACTTTTATGACTTGTATTTGACAAATTTTCTGCTAAATATAAGGAATAAATAGTTAGAATCTACAAACTAAAAGTTTGTGTTGTTTTACGGAGTTTTAAGGAGTTTAAGACCAGTTTTAATCCAAGAAAAGCTGCGAATCCTTTTCAATTTTCCCTCCGTTGCAAAATCGTAATGCAAAATCATATAGACGTCGTACATCAGTTACAAACTTTAATTATTCAAAGTAAAATCAAATAATAACCTCATATTAAGCAGGTTTATTCTCTCTAGATGTATTTATTCGCGTTAAATTGTCATTGAATCTGACAAATTAATTGCTGAAATATTGTATTTCATCAACTTCGAGCTCGCATTTCTATCTCCATAATTAGAAATTGAAATATACGGCATTGTACTACGATTATGCAATCAAGCTTCCAACGAAACGGAATATTGTAGCTACGTTCTCACCTAAATTAATTGTTTTGTACGCCAATTTTAGGAGTGCAATCCTTTAAAGATGGAGTTACAGATTTAAGAAAGTTCATCGGATTTTCAAAAGATTAATCAGTGATTAAATATATAAAACAGATTCATAACTAAAAATAAGAAGACTGAAGATTTTTTCAAGAGTTTAAATATAATTTAACTACAATTACGAATCAAAAGGCTAATTTACTACCTGACTCACGACGTTTCTCAAGATGGTCACGATTAATAAGAGCTACTGCGTGGGTAAAAAAATATATCGACAAGTTGAAGAAGAAGACCTGCCCACCATATCTAACTGTAGATGACTTAATTGAAGCAGAGAAAAAATGGATTCGGATTTTCCCAAGAAGAATGCTTTCCAGATGAATTGCGATTAATGGAAATGGGAAAACCGAATTCCAAGAAAAATCACATCCATACCCTAATGCCAGGTCTACAGAAAGGACTCCCAGTTCTGAAAGGTAGGACAGACTTGGCAAAGAGTCTCGAAGAGGAAACTAAAAAACCCAATTAGCTTAAGGCCGGAGAGGCCAGCCGCCAGTTTAGTGTGCATCCACATACTCGCAACAGTTAAGCAGTGAAGTCTCTGGTCACGCCGTGGATGGGTGACCGCTGGGAGGTTCCACCATGGGCCGTGTCACTATGGGATTCATCCGATTAGCGTTTAACCATCGACGACGTGGAATGAATGAGAATGAATGTGGGTTTAAATGGGAAAGTAGTAGGACCTTCAAATAGTGGTACAATAGGCCGCAGGCTGCAGTGCTGCCAGACTACAGACGGATTAGGGTGTAGCATGGGAGGTCTGAAGGGTGTAAAACTTAAAAAAAAAATCTTAAGCCCAAAGAGCAATTATAAGAATCTTTTAATTAGCCATTATCACGAACAGTCTAGACATTTTGGAGTGGAACTAGTTCTAAATCAGCTGAGATAAAAATTTTGGATTATAAATGGAAGAACAGCCGTGAAAACAGCTTTCCTGAAATGCCAGCTTTGCAGAAACAACAAATCAGAGCCGAAGATTCCCTTAATGGGGCAAATTCCTTTAGTTAGACTAACAAGATAAATTATACCATTTGTGAATACTGGCATGGACTACTTCGGACCAGTTCTTGTAACTGTTGGCCGAAAAAAAGAAAAAAGATGGGGCGTAATCTTCACTTGTCTCGCCGTGCGAGCAATACATTTAGAAGTGGCACACACCTTGAACACTGATTCTACTCTTATGGCACTTAGAAGATTCATTGCACGAAGGGGGGCCCGAAAACTAACGTTTGTTATAATGGAACCAATCTACAAGCTGCTGCGAAAGCATTAGGAACCGAAATTAATAAAAAACAAGTGCTGGACTCAATGACTAATAAGGGAATCGAGGTAAAATTTATCCCACCAAAAGGAGCACACTTCGGCGGTGCCTGGGAGAGACTTATTGGAACCATTAAGAAAGTGATAGGAAAAATTTTATATGACCAATCCATAAAGGATGAAGTTCTTTTAACGCTTTTGGCCGAAGCAGAGAATATAATAAACTTTAGACCACTAAACAAAGTATCACCGGACCCAGATGATCTAGAGGCACTTAGCCCGAAACACTTTCTCTTGGGAGATAACAAAAACAGTTTATTCAACTCAAATTCCAGTCCAAAATGCCTGCGTCAAGATTGGAAAAATCTCAAATGTTATCAGATTTATTCTGGAATCGCTGAATTAAGGAATACCTTCGCTCACTTACCAAGAGGAGTAAGTGGACATCCGACAACAAACAAATAGAAGCAGGTGATGTAGTTACAATCGTCGATGACAATGCACCAAGGTACAATTGGAGACTAGGAAAAATTGAATCCGTCTATCCCGGACCTTACGGAAGAATTCGGGTTGCGGAAGTAAAAACATCGACAGGTCTCCTAAGAAGGCCAGTCAGTAAACTATGCAAGCTTGAATTCGAACAGTAGCAGCTGCAAGGGGCGGGAGGATGTCATCGACTAGACTATTGCCTATATACTTGTACGTTTTTAACTAGATTAATGACATATCACTTATATAATGGGGTTAATATTAAAAAATACCATATTAATATATAATTATCAGTATTATTCATAAAAATTGTTTTTTTTTATTAAAATACTTCATCATTTATAAAACACTACTTAAATAAATACCACTAATACCTACTACTACTAAAAATCTTATTTTTATAAACTTCTTAACATTATAATACAATTAAAAATTCTCAATTCTCTTGACTAACCCCAAATCCAACTTCTTTACATTTTATAACAATAGTTTTAAAAGTTTGACAGTAAAAGTAATTTGTTTTTACGAAAATGTTATCTATTCCCCCATACGTGATTCTGAATAACCATCCATGTACGTAATATTTAAATCCATTTGAATAGCTGAGATTGAAACTGTTTTGTTGTTCAAACTGCATTTTATTTTTCTTCCTCCTTCTCGTTATAAATGTATATAAAAATAAGTAACTAGATAATAATATTCTGACATAAAATAAAAAGGGCTGTAAAAAATGACTCCTTCGTATATCTATCACCAGGGAAAACTGACGCAGCCAATTTAAAGGACATAACATCTAAATTAGTCAATGTGTTAAGAATCATGTATGGGACCTCAAAAAATGCATTGTAAATAATAAATGATATACATCTAAAATCTTAAATAAAGAAATAGTGTCGCAATAAGGAAGAAATTGCCGATAATAGTATAAGTACCACTGGTACATCCAACATTTTCCAAGGATATTGTGTACCTCACGCTGTCTGGATAGCGGCAGAAATAATCTGAAAAAATTAAAAAAACATTTTAATTTGTTTTACCAAATTCGTACTATGTATATTATTATTAATTGAGTACCAAAGGAGATCATCGTAAATACATAAAACTTAAATATTATGTTTTTTAAGCACTTATTTTAAAGAAATGGCCATAGTATAGTATCATTTCGTTTTAAAAAATGCATAAAATAATTATTAAAACCCAATTAATACTCACCTTTGCATCTATACTGAGTGGTATTCCCATATACTGATAAATAAATAGGAGCACACTCTTCAAAATTACTTCCACACCAGTCTGATATATCACTAGTTTGAACATTTAGTTGTATAGTTTTGCAATTTGCAGACAGACTATCGGGCCTGCTTTGATTACGGGAAATGCAGACAGTAATTGAACCAGTACTAGTTTCAGTTATTTTTAAAATTCTTGGTCCGTCCCCTTTGAAGAAATAATTTGGTACAATTTTGTAATAATTGACTGAATTGAGGTCTACGTATTGCGTTGTTGAGAAAGTACTTGTAGAGCCTGTAAAGCCGTAAGCACAGTTGGGATTCACTATTGATCTTGGAACTGAAAAACAAATTGTTGAATTACGTACTTTTATTTCGTTTGATAAATTATCTAGATTGTCTCTTAATACCATCCAGAATGGGGCTATTCAAATTCATGCCATTTTACGAACTGTAAAAACTAATACTAGCTGTAATAAAATTATTGTGCGTCAAATTTTACAAGGTTTAGATAAGGTTAAGTTGAAAATAAGTGGGGTGACCTTATCGCCTTCCATGCCTGACTTATAGTTCACCGTACAAGCCACACCTTTTGATGAATGCCATGGTCAATACATCTACTATTTGTAACAAATATTACATTTGCGCAAATGCTTCAAGAACTTCTACTAACTAATACCTTTACATCAAAATTCTCGTTTTAAAAAAACTATTTCTATTAAATTTTCACTTGACCAGCTACAACCATGAGTACTTATCCATTAGCGTTTTTTCCCGATACACTTTCGCGAAATAAAGCATATGGTTCAGATCGTCTCAATCTTCAAGTAACTGCCAGCGTATATAGAAAGACATTTCCTTCGTATCCAACCTACAAACACTCTTTCCATGTGGAAACGATTTTGCTGCCAAAAAGTATGTCAATACAATGTATTGTTCCGGTGTGCTTTAAGAATTAGATTAGATTAATTTTGAAAGGAGTTGAACACTATTTGTCCTTGTCCATCGCGACCTCTTCAGATCTATTATGGGACTCCGTTGCATGCACTGTTTGATGAATGCCTTGCACAATGCCCTAGCAACTCCACAGAAGAGTCCAGGACCTGTAATGGCCTTATGTGAGCCTTCTCGGGCTAGTTCGCTGGCCCTGATATCCCTAGAGGACTGGCACCTAGACTAGGGTCATCTTATTTTGACTTCTTAGCTCTGCCAGGTCTTCTAGGCAGTCTTTCATCAGTCGTGATTTCTGGTGAAAGATTTACCTTTAGAACTACTTGGCTACCAGAGTAGATGGCAATAGTTTTGCCTGATAGTTACTGATTTAACATTTCTCTTGCACAATGTTATATGGCTATTAGTTCAGCATGGAACACTGTTTAATGTTCTTTTAGACTCAGTGAAATAATTTTTTTTTGACTTGGGTCCACAGATTCCAGCACCGGCCCCTTCCTTGGTTTTGGAACCGTCTGCAGACCGAACGAGTTCAGCCTGTATAGGATTCTTGGGCTGGTATTTGAATATGAAAATTTCTTTCGAATTTGTATGTGATTATGGCTATATCAGTAGGCATTCCTAGAATATTATCCTTTTTTACTAGCTGGTATAGCCTCGCATGATCAGTGCTATGTAGTTGGCTTATTAGGGTTTGTCCCTGCATTAGCCTGTGAATAACGGACCTGGTTTCTCCTTGTATGAAGACGTGAGGTTTAGTAGTACTTCCATTGCTGCAGTTGGGGTGTAGTACGCATGGCCCCAGTGATACTCAGACAGGCGACCCGATTAATACCGGTGAGTTATCCTATTGCACCTACCCATGCAGTTTTATTTATCCACGCCACTGCGTCATAGGTTATGATGGATCTTACTACCCTTGTGGATAATATATGGTCGTTTTGGGGAAAACTGGGGCCTTAACTTTCTCCTACATATTCTTCTACAGCTTACAGGAGCTATTGGTGGCTTTGTAAGCAAGTTTTTTTTAGATGTTGGTTCCAAGTCAGGTTTGGTCAAATATGACTCCGAGGTATTTAACTTTTGTGACAAATGGAATAACTCTGTTGTTTAGTACTAGTGATCTGTATGTATCCGATTTTTGTGAATGGTACAACTGTTGTTTTTTGTATGTTAATAGAATGTGCCTCCAAATCGCCCCCTGACGATAACTGCTAGGTCATCTGCGTATCCTAGGCACTGATAGCCTTCTTTGGACAATGTTTTGAGTAGGTCTTCTACTAGAACTGACAGCATTTGAGATAGTATTCCTCCTTATGGACAGCCCTGTGTAACTTTTGCTTGTATAGTTGCCTTTCCTTGAGTAGATAAAATGATCTTATTCTCTAAGCTGGTATTGATCTATTGGCATATTGTGACTGGGACGATTATCAGTTCTTAAGCCTTGGTTATTGACCTGGTTGAGGCATTATTGAAAGCCCCTTCGATATCTTAGAAAGTGGCTATTGCGATCTTTGTCATCTGTTAGATCAGTTGACTTTCGTTGCTGATATGCGATGGAGCAGATTCATTTTTAGTTTTTCGTCCCTGATGTATCTGTCTATCAATATTTCTAGTGTTTTTAGTAAATAGTTCGATATGCTTACAGGGCGATATGACTTTGGCGTTTGGTCTATGACCCTACCCACTTTGACTACTGTCGTCTTCTGTCATATTGCTGGGATATATCTCCAAGCAATGCATGCTCTACAGATTTTGGACAGATGTGACATTAACACATCTTTAACTTTCTGGAGCAGAATTGAATATATTCCATCAGGCTCAGCGGATTTGTATGACTTGAAATGGTCCAACTAATCCTGCGTGGTCTTGTGACCTCGGAGGCTAGCTTCCAGTCTATTGGAGATGGTCTGATCACGTTGTAACTGTAGCTGTCTTGGTCTTCTGAATCTAGATCTGTTAGGATTGTTGACTCTAGACTTTTCTCTACTGTCGAAGTATAAGTATCATCCTATCTTTTGAGGAATCCGACTTGGTTAGATGTATCCTAATAACACTGATTTGTCAGAAACATCCCATTTAGGTTCTATGTATGTTTCTAAGTTTCTAAAATAAATAATACGTCCCTACGATGTTTCTAAAGAAACATTTCTGGAATGATTTCTCAAGAACATTTTACACTCGTGCACAATTGACCATTAAAACTCACACCACCGACCCGAACGTTGTCATAAGCCTTAATAATAACTCTGGTATACAGCTGTAAGGACCCACACTATCTCCGAATTTTTATACTAATTTGTACTGTTAATAATTAGTAGTGAATGTATATCCCATTTAGGTTTTATGTATGTCTCTATGTTTCTGACATAAATAATACGTCTCTACGATGTTTCTAAAGAAACGTTTCTGGAATGATTTCTCAAGAACATTTTACACTCGTGCACAATTAACCATTAAAACTCACACCACCGACCTGAACGTTATTATAAGCTGTAATATAGCTGTAAGGACCCACACTATCTCTGAATTTTTATACTAATCTGTACTGTTAATAATTAGTAGTGAATCTATCGTCATGGTATAAAAAATAAACTTACTGGTCTTGATCCTATCAATAACATTTTTTGCTGTAGACTTTAAGTCATTTTCATTAGTAGTATCTGATAAAGGAATAAAATCTTTACTAGGGTTTAACAGAATCGATGAATATTCTCCAGGTGTTCCGGACCCTAGTACCATCACTGTGACGTCTACAAACAAAAAAAGTACAATTTTAAGCTATAATTCATCGGTATTTAAACGTACCTGGCAATAATTGCTTTATTATTTCTTTTCTTTGTTCCAAAAAGTTTTTGTGTGATTCGTTTGGAGGTGTCCTTGTCACAAGTAATACTATTGTCGATTCTCCACCAGTGTAAGTATTGTTATTCAATTTTCCCCGTACAATCGTCTCCATTACTTCGTATATTTTTGAATAATCGAATTGTTTGTTCACTAGAAAAAAACATATTAATAATACAGACCGGAAGCAATCTGGAGTGGAAGAACTGATCCTTGCAAATTGCGCTAATATAGGAGTCGTTGATATTTAATCTATAATACAATGAATCAACATTTTAAAACTTTTCCATCAAAATTGTATAAATATGTTTAGGTTTCAGTATTTATTAATTTGGTAGTTTCATTTCCTTATGCGATAAAAAATTTTGAATTTACTAAATTGAATAATTCTTTGCAATATAATTTAAACCAAGAGATAACAGAAGATGTAACTACACACAAATATCGTGTTGTCCTGAATAAGACATTCTAATGAACACAGGACAGTGTTGTCATGTCTATTTCATTATTTTTGTTTCGTTTGCAAAATTATTTACATATCTTAAATAAGGTCAACCTATTTTATTGCAACTGAACCCAAAAAGTTTTAAATTATTAGTTATATCAAATTTAATTCAATTAGATGCAATTTCGCTAAATGAGATTTAATAATTTTCAATAAATTTCAAAACCTAGTTAATGTTAAGTTGGATATCAAGTATTTTGTACTAGATGTGGCAACATGGCTTGGCATTTTGTTAACTATGGGCGTACAACGACTTACATATATAATTATTGATAAAATTGTTTTGTACGGCTGTCAAAATCTTTAATTTATCTCTTCCCATACCTTACACCACATGTCTCTTCACTTCTGATCTACAACTGGATCGTATAGACACAGGTATCACTTATATTTTATCTTCTGTTATCTCTGTTTAAACTCCTTATAATTTTAGCTATTTGTAATTAATTAAAAATGGTTGTAACTTACACTTCTCATGAATAGAAAGATTATAAGCTTTGTGGAATTCCAACAAGTGGCTTGTACTATTGGTGAGATTAGTGGCGTCTGCACCACTGAACAGTGTATATCGTGAACCATATTTATTCACGTCAATGTTATCTAGAATGTACCTGAAATTGTTAAAAAAAATCAATATGTAATACAATTTTTCGATTTTGATATTAATTTATAGTTGATCATAAAAACATTGTAAATACAGACTGTGGCGCAGCTAGAATTTAGAAAAAATTTGGGAGTATTTAAAAAATATAATAATTTTTCACCTTGTTTAACTTTTTCAATTTCAAAATCGTCTGGGTTCGCATCTGAGTCTGGGAGGGGGAGCTTTAACCCCTAAACCCCCCTCGCTGCGCCGTCTGAATACAGAATGAGTCAATGAAACGGGACTATTTCAAAAAACATTAAAAAAAGAGGGAAAACAAATGTTTTACTAAAAACTTTTTGCATCTCGTTTGTTAACTTATATACTCAACACAAAAGTATCAATTTTACTACTGTTAAAACAATATATTCTTTTGAATAACAATATAGTACTTACGATATTATTGACTGTATTGGAGTAAAGCTCCAGTTAGGATCCAAAAATATGAGCAGATCAGTAGACACTCTTTCTGTTGGAGAATCAACTTGCGGGCACGCCAAATCATTAATACTAGCTATAAAAAAATTGTGCTTTTAATACCATCAAAATTGTACGCAAGCATACTTACGGAAATACTTGGCGAAACTGTTAACTGCACCGTCAACTAGTAATTGATATTTATCAGGATTGGTAGTATATGGATACTGGCCAGAGTTATCTAATTCTTTTATGATTGAAGCAACTTCGGTTGAAAGAGTATCTCCACTAACGAATTCGGAATACAAAATATTTCTGTTACAAGCTCTGAATGTCGAATCAAATACACCTCTTTGTTCAGGAGAGTAGTACATATCAATGATTTGTGATAATTTAACATCTGAATATTTTTTTTTAATAGATCTTTCCAATTGTAAAGCCAACAAAATACCATCAACCGAACCTCTTATATCCTGATCAGTAAAGTCCAAGTATGAATTTCTTTGGAGGAAAAAGTATTTTGGATTAATTGTACTGTTCCAGCCTCCGGACGACCCCACTTGCACTGATGATATACCTTGTGATAGTGCAGCATGAGCTAAATTACCTAAATATAAATAAAAGTGGTTATGTCATTGTAAAAAAGTATTTGTTCGACTATCGGAGAGTGCAGTTGAGTATTTCAAAAGACTGCTCGGAATCTAGGTCAAGTCAATTATTTACTCAATTACTTATTCAATTACTTATTTAATTACTCATTCAATTACTTATTCAATTACATATTCAATTGCTTATTCAATTGCTTATTCAATTACGTATGTAATTAATTATTACTTATTCAATTACTTAATCAATTACTTATTCAATTACTTATTTAATTACTTATCCAAGTACTTATTCAATTACTTATTAAATTACTTATCCAAGTACTTATTCAATTACTTATTTAATTACTTATTTCAAATATATTAACTAATTTAAATTATTGACAAAATATTTGATGAAAATAAAAAGCTCTTATCGGCTTTATGTACGATCTTTTTTCGTAAGTGTGCCAACTGAAGCGAAACTAGGTTTGTATATTTACCAGCTAGGGTAGCAGCATATCTATTATCTGATCCTTTGACATTTTCTTGATTTAAAGCTGTGGCTAATCCTGATAGTACGTCTCCAATTTTGACAGTTCCATGATTTGTGTATAGTACTCCAAGTTCAACAGGACATTGACTGGAGACTGTCGTAGGGTTTATAGCGAGACGACGTGGAGTCAAATGAAGAACTGATTCTGTATCAGCGTTTCCATCATCGCCAACAGATTCCTCGGAACCTTCTAGACCTCTTCTGAATCTTGCTTGGTACTGGGCTGACCTCACACATGTAACCGATTCATCTCCTCTAACAGTGTTGTTAATGGTGTCAGAGATCATATAGTGTAAGGCGCACTACAAAAAACAATTAATTAAAAATAATAATAATAATGATAATAATTTCAATTTTAGAGGTCACATGATCGCTTTCAACGCTTGGAGTTGTTATTAGCATAGGATTATTTTTTTAACTTACCAGATCAGCTTGCTGGAGATCCCCATAATAAAAAGTTTGTGCTGAATTTGGTAAATATTGTTGTAAAATCAGAGTTCCTTTATAAGCTTCTAGTCCATAAGGAGTAAAAGGTATTGAAATATTCAAGTCAATATTTCCACCAGTTGATGTAATTCCATTTTGCCAGAGTCTAAAAAAAAATGGAATAAGATGATACAAATAATATAATAAGAAATAAAAAGGAATGAGATTGTAGTAAAAACGCCCGTGGCACTTGCGCCCTCCACGAAGAAGTGTGGTACTTGCGCTCAAGCACCTTTTTCAAGTATAATTGTATTTTAATCCAAGTAGCTAATAAATTTATATTTTTATTTAATAAATAAATAAAGTTTTTGTCAGTCTCTATTACTTTTATCTCCTAGTTTTGTATAGGGCTAATTATAGCTTATCTTAAAGTCGTAGCTACGAAAAGTGTAAAATACAAGAAATAAATAATATTAAACTTTGTACGACCTGAAAATAGGCGAGGTCCAGTGATTCACCGTTGTAAAAAAATCAATGTTAGAATTCTATAAAATTAATCGCAGATACTTTGAGTTTACCTACCTGTAAATGCAAACTATCACCTTCTTGAAAAGCAGGTAAGCTCAAATGGTACGCTCTAGCGCAAATAGCACACATTTAGATAGTGGGTGTATTTATCATAGATTCAAAAAGAATAGCCAACAGTTTTTAACAACTATTTTATTTAATTTTTTACAAATAAAAATGCACTTACCTTTGTAGTATCAGACTCGAGAATTCTCTGGCAGTTAGTGTTGGATTAGCATCTTCAAGACGTCTAAGAAGTTCCAGGAAAATATTTAAATTCATAGGCGGTCTATTATCAGCTATAATGATTCCAGGTATGGCCGATACATTGTAGCACGGTATTAATAGAGGTTTAACGCCATTTAACTGGCCTTTAACAAACAGTGTAGTTCCTAGTATACATAGTATCACAACAATCAAGCGTTGGTCCATTTTCTAAAAATATTTTGTAAATGCAAACTTGGAGTAGCTATATGTGAATTAGTTAATTAAATGAAAGGGTAAGGAAGAAAAAGATTCTTTGAATCTCACAATGATACGTATTTCAAATACGACCTGTTTCGAAAATTATAAAGAGCTACCATTTGGGAACGCGAGACCGAGGCAAACGACAGACGACAGCAGCAAAGCAACAAATATTGCCAAACTAAAAGTGCTGTCGTCTGTTCCCAAATGTATTTCATATAATTACATGTGTTCAGACATGAAGAGACCGTTTTCAGATTTGCTGCTTGCTGCATGTCGTTTGAAGTCGGTCTTCGTCTCGCATTCCCAAATGGTACCTTAACTTCATCTTCTGGCACCCCTAGTGGGTAAGAGAAAAAGAAAAAAGGTGAAGCTATCGCAATCAACATGAAATATTAATTTAATTTAAGAATTATTTAATAATAAATATTGATTTACTATTAATACTAATATATATTTAAACAACATATTATAATGTGAGCCATTTCGCTATTCAGTCATGCTCTAATCCTCCAAGTCCCTCTCCGTCTTATTTGGCTTTTGAGGCTCAACTTGTCCAATTATTATACATTAAACTCCTTAAGATCAAACATATGTGACGACTATGGCGAAGGCGCTTTTGATTACTATTCGAGAAAAACGTGATAATGTTTCTAATTTTGGCGAGAACGTTCTGGAACCCACCAGAAATTAGAAATTTGTGTTTAAATAAATTATTAATAAATAAACTGTTGTTTAAAATAAACAAACATTACAATATTAATGCTTTTGAAAAAATGTTGTTATAGGTAATAAAAGAAAGTCATGAAAAAATTGAAAAATAATTAATAGAAAAAATTGAAAAACCTCACTATATTCTCTGATCTACTAGGGGATAAAACTACAAGTTACTCTAGTATAAAAACTGAATATTTTTTAAAAATTGTTATTACATACACCTAATTTTATCGCCAAAATTAAAATAAATTAAAAATAAACGCCACAAAAGATAAAAACAATATTAAAAAGTATAGGTGTGTTAAGCCAATATTTAACAAATTAAATAAAATAATTTTTTAAAAGGGGACGACAAAATGGCTTATAAACCAGCTCAAATGACTAGTTGTTGATTTGAAATTTAAAAACAATTTTTAACATTTATTAAATTAAATCAATGTTTCATGTCGCTACAAATAGAATTTTTTTTTCTCTTACCCACTAGGCGTACCAGAACAGTTATAAACTTCGAAACTTGTCGAAATACATATCATTTTGAGATTCAAAGGACCTTTTTTTCCCTACTCTTTTATTTAATAATTTGTAAATGTTTACGATAATGACAGATAAAATTAAAGATTAATTTTAAAAATACGCTTTACTTAATGATTAACGAATTTCAACAAAAGTTACTTACTATAAAAATTAGCTTTCTTCGAAATGATAATGAAAGATAAAAAAAGATAAAATTGAAAATATGATTAACTGTAGGCGACTCTAGTTAGATAAACAAAAATAGTTTCAATTCTATATAGATCAACAGATACTATTTTCTACTCGTATAAATGCTGACGTCCTCTACGATAGTATGGATAGCATTGTTAATACTATATTTACACGATCTTTTTTATCGATATCCCCAACTAAACAAGAGCCTAGCTTGATGATAATCTTCAAGGATTTGATATTGGGAGGATCAGGAAAGTCTAGCCACCATAGGAATAGATGACCTATCCTGCCAACGAATCAAGGATAATGGATGTACTATCCACTATCGATTCGGGAAAATTCCCGTACATGGCCTTCAAAAGAAATAGGAAACAAAGGAACTGTGAGAAGAAGCAGAACCAACTCCTAGTACTTCCAAATATAAGACTGATGTGGAGAACATAGAGAGACTTAACCTCTCAAATCTCTGCGTAGACTCATCTGAGGATGTATAAATTGATAAAGAAGCAGAAGAGGGAGATATGGAACATACTCTCACCGAACAACACCCCCATTAAAGGAGAGTAAAATGGCGGGCATCGACATCGCCCAAGTGAATGTCCATCACGCCAAGGCAGCCTCGGCTGTGATCTCCAGGACATTCACTAAAGATCAATTAGGGATGGTACTGATCCAGGAACCGTGGGTCTATGGAAACCAGGTAAAAGGACTTGCATGTAAGGATGCAAGGGTAATTTATCACACTAGTGATGAAGTGCCCAGAAATCTCCAGGTGTGGATGGAATATTTTCTGACCTGCTTCAGCAGGCACAGGAGGAATTACTACCACACGTAATCCGGCTATCCCGGAGCAGTCTGGAGCTGGGATGTATACCAGAAGCTTGGAGAAGAACCAGAGTCATCTTTATTCCAAAAGTAGGAAAAAAGAATACCACACATCCTAAATCCTTCCGACCAATCAGCCTAACATCCTTTGTATTAAAAACAATGGAGAAGGCTGTTGATAATTATATCAGAACAGAAGTCCTGGAGAGGGTGGCACTCCACCACAGCCAACACGCGTACCGACCAGGAAGATCTACAGAAACGGCCCTGGTACAGTTGACTGACGTAATCCAGGACGCACTGACAAACAAAGAAACGGTCGTGTGTGCCTTCCTAGACATAGAAGGAGCTTTTGACAATACGCCACACGAATCTGTAAAAAAACACTCGCATACAGAGGAGTAGATAACATCACATCCAGATGGATGACTCAGCTGTTATCTACGAGAACTGCAGAGACACAAATGGGGCGGGACACCATCTCCATCTGCACAACCAGAGGATGTCCACAAGGAGGAGTTATATCACCACTAATGTGGAGCCTAACCGTAGACGAACTTCTATGCAGATTGACTGACCTCGGCATACCCTGTCAAGGTTATGCCGACGACATAGTCATATTTGCTAGTAGCAAGTTTAGGAATATCCTGTGTGATATAGTCCAACGAGGACTAGAACATACCAAAAGATGGTGCCGTTAAGTGGGACTTACAAAAACAACACTAGTAGCCTTTTCAAGGAAAACTCAAAACCGTTAAATTAGACGGGATTAGACGGGATAAGGCCACAAAAGCCCTAATGGTATGCAGAAACATTGCAGGTAAACGATGGGGATGTAACCCAAACATACTGCGATGGATGTATACTGCAATAGTGAGACCAATCATCACTTACGGGGCTATAGCCTGGAGTAACAGAACTAGTTTAGCTACAAAGACTAGCCTGTGTTTGCATTACTGGTGCAATGAGAACCTGTCCTACGGCCGCAATGGAGGTGATCTTAAACCTCACCCCTCTACATTTGATGATGGCAAAAATACAGATATAGAATGATCAGGAACGGAGTAATCAGACGAAAGTCTACTTGCTTCAGGACTAAAGATACCTGGGACCTGCCCCAGGATGAAATGAAAAGTAGTTTTGTGAAAAACTTCAAAACCACAGAGCTGGGCTGCAAGAAAGAATGGAGCCAAGAATCCATCACGCTTGCAACCGAAAGACGTGCTATTCAGTGGTATACGGACGGTTCCAAAACCATATAATGAACTGGAATAGGAGTATATGGGCCGAGAACCAAGCACTCCGAAAGCTTGGGAAAATCCCCAAGCATCTTCCAGGCGGAAATTAACGCCACCGAGAAGTGTATCTAGTTCAACATCGAGAGAAACTATCATAGACAAGATTATCATCATGTCCGCTAGTCAAGTCGCCATCAAAGCGCTAAGCTCTTACGTAATCAGTTCAAAAATGGTCTGGAGATGCCTAGAACAATTGAATGAGCTAGGCGAGAAAATAGTTACTCTCACTTGGGTACAGGGTAACGAGATTGCAGATAGTCTTACAAGGAAAGGGGCTCAAACACCCTTTGTAGGACCTGAGCCGTTTTGCGGTATCAGCAGTAACATAATATTAGGAGAGATTAAAAAAGAATTGGGCAGTAGAAGAACCGATAACTGGAACAATCTCTTGGGGCTGAGACAGGTCAAGATACTTCTGGATGAATATAAACAGAAAAGATCGGAAGCCTGCATCTGCCTGAGCAAGAACAGGCTACGTATTATAACAGGGATCCTTACCGGGCATTGCCGACTAAAAGGACACCTAAGTAAACTGAGAGTAGTAGAGGATAGTGAGTGCAGATTCTGTGAGGAGGAGAACGAATCTTTAATTCACATCCTAACTGAATGTGTAGCACTCCAGAATCAAAGGGCACTATATCTAGGAGGATATCAAATACAAGAGGAAGATTTACCTAACTTGAAGCCACTTCAAATCCTACATTTTCTTGAGAAAATATGATTGGAAGGGTCGTTATAGATATTAAGACATTTCCTTAGTGCATTGGCGACAGAAGGTCGCAGTGTATTAACACTCCATTCCCAACATAGAACATAGAACATCATTCACCTTTTTTATGGACATACATTATCATTAATGTTTACGTTTTAATGTTCTGTGTTTATGTTATTGGAGATAAAATAGTTATGAGAGATGAGTGTTTCTACATACATGAAAAACTATTTTGCTAGGGAAGATTAAATTCTGATTATTGCTCAAAAACAATCAACATCATCCGTTTTACTATATTTTTATATTATTGCTTTTAAAGTAGTTTATATGTATATTCTTTCTATATAGCAAAATCATAATTTAAAGGTTTTACTTAAAGGTTAGGTACATAGTTTACACTTGTTGATTTCATAATTTTATAATCATGTGTAATTTGATAACCTCAGAATTACAATACGCATGCTCAACTTTTACGTTACTGACATTCACAAATAGACTTTATTTTTATATCTTGCGTTAAGTTTTTACGGCGTTAAGTTACGTTACGGTGGTTATAAATTATACTTTAGCACAGTTCTGAAGAGCAATGATTGTTGAAGTATATGTATATCAAAGGCAGTAAGGCAGATGACCAACTGCATGTCCATGGCCAACAGAAGCAAGGTACTTAGTAAGTTTGGAGTCGTACAGTTGCAGGAGCAGGCATATACATATATTTAAATATAATATATATAATATAATTTTATTCAGTTCGTCTTTTTATACTTAATATTTTTGAAAACTAGAACAAAATCGCTCAAATTTATCGAGTTAAAATATAAACGTAGATAGATATTATCTTTATACAAAAAGTAGTTTCCTCCGGCATATTTGATATTAAAAATAATATATTGGCGAACATCCTTGAATATTTCTTAGTTCAGTTAGTTTATCTTAAATTATTTTATGATCTAAGAAGGTCACGTTTCCAAAAGAATCGCTAACCTTTCACCTTTAACGGATTTTTTTGGTATCCGCTTTGAAACCACGCACAGGTGTCAGTGGCGACTTGCGACCTACTCTACAGGGGGGCTCACTCTCATTAGAATTTGAAATAGAGCCTGTAAGTAAACTGCTGGGTATCTATTCTTGAATCTCAGGGAGTAGAAATTTCGAGGGAAGAATGAGACAAAAACACAAATTTTGTTCGTTACAGATAAACTTCCGAATAATGTAAAATTAATAGAAAATTTGAAAATATTTAGAAGTAAAGTAGAGAAGCTATTGATATGGATAACTATTTTATTCTATCAAAAAATATTTGGATTTCACGTTTTAATTATTCACGATTTTATTTATATTTTTAATGTAACTGTATTTTGATCTTATGGACAATAAAGTTATTATTATTAATACCAAAGACGTTTTATTTATTTATTTATAAAAAATTCTACTAAGTTGAAAGTATTATCTTTCAGGTGTTAGATGTAATCGTGATAAATTTTCTAGGAAATATTTTATTTAACTTTATCTATGCTGTTTGAAATAAGTAATTAATTATACATAAGTATAATTGCACTTCAAGGATATAGGAGTATGTCTATAAATTTTTTTTGACACGAAGTACATTCATCATTATAATTAACGAAAAAAATAGGTATATTGTAAATATATTGTGCTAAAAAAATTTTACCTAATTTCTTGGAACTAGTTGTCAATGACTAATTTGCATAATTTTGTTAATCCGAAACCCGCGTAAGTATAGCGAACAGACTGTATTTTATATTTTATAAGAGCTAAAAGAATGTATACAAAACAATATTTATAAACCAAAACATTAGCTAAAAATATTTTCGAAACATTCTTACATAAGTAATAAACGCAAATGTTACAAAACTATTTAGTTTGTAAATAAAACTTGTTAAATGCAGTTACTAGTTAGTTTCTTACACATACTTTAAAAACATTTTTATGTATATAACCATTGAGGTATAAAGGCGATGCAAAGCAACAATACAGAATCCCTACAAAGCAATTTAATTTTATAAGCAGAAATGTATAAAATAGTCGTATAAATGTTTATACCGGGTGTTCAAATTAAAGTGTTACATTTAAATACCGCCGAAAATATGCATTTTAGAAAAAAAAGTTTCAGACAAAAGTTTTATAGTTTTTTTAGGGAAACATTTTGGCTATATTCATTTTTTTATAGCTGACCATAATATGGCCATATCGAGGTGAACTTTGTTTTTTTAAATGGGAATCCCATTTTTTTCTTACATATTCTTAAAGTACATAAAAAATAAGAAACTTTTGAGGGAAATAATTGGCGTATTTAATAAAAGTTAAAATAAGAATTATACAAATATGAACAAATAGAGTAAATCTTGAAAACAATGAAACTTTAGAAGTGTATTGAATTTTTTGTCATTTACAAGAATGAAACAAATTAAATAACAATCAAAGATATTTAAATATTTTATTATTATTTTAAATCTATTTTAAAAAGTTTATAAGGAAAGAATTTTACATTTGGTTTTGAAATAAATGAAACAAAGTATCATTCTTATTTGCAAAATGAGTACACTGGCATTCAAATTCGTTTATTAATAATTATCTCTAACCTAAAAACCTTTTATCTGATGTGTATCATCAGTTCCCTAGGTGTGCCTAAAGAATCTAAAATTGTTTTTCGAAGAGTTTTTAACCTAATTATTAAAATCTGAATTAAGATTTAACATTTACAATTTCGCATACTCGAATTATGTTCATTTAGAATTTCTTAATTAATAAAATATTAAAAAAATAGGAGAACATACCTTTTTCATACTTCGTTGGTCTTAGTTGATTTCGATGTACATCCATTCACTGATAAGATAAATTTGTGCCTAGTGCGTGCTATCTAATCGTATATAAATTTAAACAAACAGGTGAATTATTATTGTTAATATTAGTCATATATGATATAAAGTATGAAACCGTTAAAGGGTCATAAATTTCAGGAAAATTGAGATAAAATAAAGGATCAAACATAAACTACAAAAATATGTTATGTATAGGTATTTTAGATACCCTGTGTATATTTTTGGATTGTTTGAAGGTGGCGATTTAATGCAATAAGTCAAATCCAATGAGGTATCCACAAAAATGAAGATCAAATTTTAAAGTTGATGCCACATGGCGTAACTAACTTCAAACTATTGAACTTATAAAGTTATTATAGAAACTTTTATATAGAACGCTAGAAAACATTGCATAATTGTAAAATTTCTTCACAAACATTCAGGCGCTCCACCCCAAATTGGTATCTTTTAGTTTCTGAACTTTAGAGAAAGGAATTATCCTTAATTATGGTTCACTGGTATTCAATACTAATGCAATTTATACAAGTTCGAACTTAATGAATATGTATTCAGTGTTAAGCAAGTAAGGTAATTAGATATTCTTCATTTAAGTTTCCAAAGTTTCAATAAAATATTAGCTCAGTCAAAATCTTCATGCATGTAGTAACAACGTCCGTGAAATTAGCACTACCACTTTAGAATTTTGAATTTTTGAGTATTGGATAATTTGTCGCTTTTTTTGTCGTGAAAAAGGAATATTTGTCGCTCATACTCTTTTCAAAATAACCCCTGTTAGTGCTAACTAGCAACTGCACCTAATCTTTAATACTAATTATTAGTGGATACTAGAGTCGCAGAAAAAGTATGCTGTTGCTCATTTCTATTCGTTTTATTTGTAATATTGACGCAAACATCGTAGTCGCAAAAATTTATTCCTTGCTTGTTCCATGAGAACTACTAGAGGTTATTTTAGCATTAAATGGGGTGGGTATATTTCAAAAAAAGGAATGAGAGATTATTTTTTTACAACAAATTCACGACAAATTATCCATATATAAAAAATGTCATTTATACTCATTTTCGTACTTAGTAGTGCTAACTTTCCATCAAAATTGGCATTAACTGGGGTTTATTTCAAAAAGGGGATGAGTGACAAATTTTTTTGAGACAAGTTTTACGACAAAAAACGACAAATTATTCATATAAAAAGTAATTTGTGCTTAGATTCGTGATTGTTGTGCCAACTCATCAAAATTAGGGGTTTATTTCAAAAAGGGGATGAGTGACAAATTTTTTTAAAACAAATTTTATGACAAAAAGCGACAAATTACCCATATAAAAAATGTCGTTTATGCTTATTTTCGTGATTGGTTGTACTAACTCATCAAAATTATTATTAACTGGGGTTTATTTCAAAAAGGGGATGAGTGACAAATTTTTTTAAAACAAGTTTTATGACAAAAAACGACAAATTATTCATATAAAAAGTAATGTGTGTTTATTTTCGTGTTTTGTTGTGCTAACTCATCAAAATTAGCATTAACTGGGGTTTATTTCAAAAAGTGGATGAGTGACAAATTTTTTTAAAACAAGTTTTATGACAAAAAACGACAAATTATTCATATAAAAAGTAATTTGTGCTTAGATTCGTGATTGTTGTGCCAACTCATTAAAATTAGCATTAACTGGGGTTTATTTCAAAAAGGGGATGAGTGACAAATTTTTTTAAAACAAATTTTATGACAAAAAAAGCGACAAATTACCCATATAAAAAATGTCGTTTATGCTTATTTTCGTGATTGGTTGTGCTAACTCATCAAAATTAGCATTAACTGGGGTTTATTTCAAAAAGTGGATGAGTGACAAATTTTTTTAAAACAAGTTTTATGACAAAAAACGACAAATTATTCATATAAAAAGTAATTTGTGCTTAGATTCGTGATTGTTGTGCCAACTCATCAAAATTAGCATTAACTGGGGTTTATTTCAAAAAGGGGATGAGTGACAAATTTTTTTAAAACAAATTTTATGACAAAAAAGCGACAAATTACCCATATAAAAAATGTCGTTTATGCTTATTTTCGTGATTGGTTGTGCTAACTCATCAAAATTAGCATTAACTGGGGTTTATTTCAAAAAGTGGATGAGTGACAAATTTTTTTAAAACAAGTTTTATGACAAAAAACGACAAATTATTCATATAAAAAGTAATTTGTGCTTAGATTCGTGATTGTTGTGCCAACTCATCAAAATTAGCAATAACTGGGGTTTATTTCAAAAAGGGGATGAGTGACAAATTTTTTTAAAACAAATTTTATGACAAAAAAGCGACAAATTATCCATATAAAAGAGTCATGTATGCTTATTTTCGTGTTTTGTTGTGCTAACTCATCAAAATTAGCATTAACTGGGGTTTATTTCAAAAAGGGGATAAATGACAATTTTTTTACGACGAAAACGACAAATTTTTCATTTTAAAAATGTAATTTATGCTCATTTTTGTAACTGTACCGTGAAGTAAGAACTACCAGGAGTTATTTTAAAAAGGGGATGAGCAACAAATTTTCTTTTTTTACGACATATTCTTCTATATTAAAAATCCAAAAATTCCAAAGTGGTTGAACTAACTTCACGGACGTCATATAGAGCTTTAACTGAAGCAAAAAGTGTTTTGCTATTTGTATTTAGGTACAGAAGAGGGGGTGAATAACATGTACTATGTTCCCACCCCCTCCCCTGTATCCAGTTATAAATAGCAAGCAAAAACATGACGTACCACTTTTTGCAGTTAACTAAAATTGTTCCTAGTAACTTCATTTAATACCAGAGAGAATATAAATGGAGTTCAAACTAACTAAGTTTTATCAATCGAAAAAATTTATGTTTATAGTTTTTAAGCTTACAGTTGTTATCAACTCACTTTCAGCTTCATCTCTAACCTAATTATGAAAAATATATGAAGCGTAGAATATTTTTATTGCAGAATTTGGAAAATAAAAGTCACTTTAAAATTAATTTAATTTACTTTATCATCAGGTTGTTATATACAACAAAATAAATATATAAATATCTATATATCACAAGTTCTACGATCTTGGTATTTTTTGAATATTACTACTTTTTTTGTAATCTTTATATTTTGGGGTTTCGTTAACTTTATTATCTTCGACGGAATTCTGATCTCCGTCTAAGGAAACCTTGTCAATCTCAGACAAGTTGATACTCTCTGGAAATCCACTTTTAAACTCCCTGGCATCAGATTTATCCCCGATGGATCGCGCAAAAGTTAGCCTGCCGTGTTTTTGTGCATAAAAGTTAAAAGCTGCGGCCAGATCCGGGTTGATCTCTTCTAGGGGTGTTTCATCGGCTCTAATGTATACCGGGATATAACCGGGAACTCCAGTGAGGTATTGCCTCGGTACCTTAGCCAGTGCTGGTGAGCTCTCTGTAAAAAAATAGTGTCATTAAAGCGCGGGAAGTCAACTGAAACGGCACCGCGCCAGTCCAGCAAAAAATGAAAAAGCATGAATTTTTATTATTATAACAATAACTTAAATTGTTAACAGAAAAAACCGGCGGCGCCAATAGGCGCCTGTAGGATCGGTAATCCCCCTGTTTGTGTAAAAGAAGATTAGAGTCAGTGGATCGAGAATAATTAACCATTTTTTTGAGCTTGTGATAAAGGGTTCTGAAATACTTTTCTTTATGCTGGTGTACGAAAATAATGAGAATTCTTCTAATAATAATTACAGGCATCGCAACCTAATTTGTCTGAAGAGGAGATGCGCATTAATCTCGAATTTCAATTGTCAACGCCTACTGTAACTGTTAAAGAGAGATGCAAACAATAGCTGTGTTGTCGGGTGTGATCAGTAGATGATAATATTTTTTTGAATTTGTGTTTGTAGCGTGCAGATTTTGAGTTATATTTTATTTTTATTTGTTTGTAGTGTTTTCTTTTGAGTAGTGTTAAAATGCCGAAACAAGCAAAGGAAATAATATTTCATCTATTCGAATATTTTATGAAAAAAAATGTTCCTCGGCAACAAATAGTTTTGAAAAAAACAACGATGATAGTGAAACTTATAGACAATGTGTTGTGAACGATGATCCCAAAACTCTCACTGAAATTAAAGAACAAGTTGCTGAAGCTACAGGATATTCGGTAAAAACAATTGAACGAATAATTATAGAAGGTGAGATATCAAAAGGTGAAAAGTATACGTCGACCATACCTAAACAATTGTTTAAAAGTCCAAAGAAGCGCAAAAGAACATCAAGTGTAACAGATATTCCATCCTACAATATTGGAACAATCAGAGATATAAAGGGTTTTTCAATAAGAGGTACCTGATGTAGAAAGATTATATTTATAATAGGGTGCCATGGTTTGATGACAGTGAGTTGATCTGACATTTCACAAGTCATTTACTACCGAAACCCGGTACCTCTTGTTGAAAAACCCTTTAGTTCATAGATTTCACGAAACAGAAGGTATGCGCGTAACACTCAAAACTCTTAGTGAAAAATTAAAAAAAGGAAATTGAGTGGAAAGGGAACTACACATCATTAAGAACAATTTTAAAAAAATTGGGTTCAAGTGGCGAAAAACGCGAAACAACAGACAGGTTCTAATAGAACGGCTTGACATCAGGGTAGCTATTCTTGAATTCGAGGGAGTAGAAAACCGGTTTTTCCTCTTTATCGGCAACGCACAAAATTTGTATTTTTGTCTCATTCTTCCCTCAAATTTTCTACTCCCTAAGATTCAAGAATAGATACCCAGGGAAAAAGAATAGATTATATTAAAAAAATTACATATTTTCGTTCTCAAAACCGTCATTTCCATCATTTCGAAAGGAAAGAGACTTATTCCTAACAGTTTATTAATGTTTGTGTTTAGGACCAAATCTGGTGATTATCATAATGATATGAATTAAGAAAATTATGAAAAGTGGCTAAGAGAACTGTTAATACCAAATTTACCACCAAATGCTATTGTAGTTGTGGATAATACGACAATGTTATAGAAAATCTTGCTCCGAATTCAAAAGCTGAAATGATAAACTGGTTGACATCCAACAATATTGAATTTCAACCTTCCTTATTACGTCCACAGCTATAAACATTAATCAAACAGCATAAAAATAGATTCAAGCAATACAAATTTGATAGATTATTCTCCGAACACGGTCATACAGTTTTGAGATTACCACCATACCACCTAGACTTAAATCCAATAAAAATGATCTGGGCTGTAGTAAAAAATAATGTAGCTATAAAGAATATTCATTTTAAATTAGCACATGTACAAATGTTAGCTGAAATTGAATTTAAATCAGTAACCCCTAGAGAACTGGAAAAAAAGATGTACACATGTAATAGCTGTCGAAGATAAATATTTAGATCGCGAAATTATAATGGATAACGTTGTAATTTCTACAGTTATTATTAATGTTAATGAAGACAGCAGTGATAGTTCTAGTGATAGTGATGATTTTTTAGAACTCTGTTAATTTGTTTATGTTTATTTTGTTTGATAGTAGTTATAGCAAAAAGGAATAGAGGTTAGTATAAATTCAGTATTTGTTGACCTATAACATATTTTTAAAAAATCCTCGTTGTCTTATTTTAATATTTGTATGCTGATGACTTTCACCACTTTTACTTCACCCACACATTTTGTTAAAATATTAAAGATATCAAGTGCAAAATCACCATTTTTTTTTACCCAATAAATTTTTTTAACGGAATACATATTAGCTCATAGATAACAAATAAATTTTAACAAATTCTGTAGGACTTAAAAACCTATTTACATAATTGCGTTTGATCCATTGTGTAGGTAATCTGGTATTTGCTATAATACCATCAAATGATAGCCCCTGTTGATAAAACATTCTTAGAAACGAGGGCGGACTCGATTTGACCGTTATTAAGGATTAAAATTTTAGGTAATTTTATTAAAATTTTGTGATTAATCTGACCATGATTGTTTTAAAAATCCTAGAAAATTTATTTTAAGCAAAAGTAGTATACACTAGAGTTTTAATAGTAGCCAGTAAGATCGTTTGAAGGTGTGTCAGCAGTGCGCAAACTTTACCCCACTACAGACAAATTAGGATGCGATGCTGTAGTAATTTAATAATTAATAATAATTATTAACAAAAAATAAGCAAATCTAAGAGTTGCAGTTCAGGTGGTTTCCATTTTAATCTGTAATTATTATATATTTATAATAATTATATTGTTTAATGATTTATTCAATAACATCTAGCGGGCTGTTTCCACCCAGATATTAGTAAGAAAATACGCAATTTTAAGGGTTCTTTAAGAATACTTTATCTATTTTTGGGGTTGTGAAACAAGTATTTTACATAAATTCTTAAATTTAAGTACGTTATAAAAACAACACAATATAGTTTTATTTTCATTATCAATAAATAATTTTAAGACATTTTTCACTCATTTATCGAAATAAATTTAAATAATTTCGTTCATTTGAACGTTCCGTTCTTTAAGTACATAGTTAAAGGGCAGTTAATTACGAATTTCAAAAGGGCCATAACGATTTTACCATTACAAATTATTTTGCTATCAAAAGCCCAACACCTTGCCACAACTTCAACGTTTTCTGGGATGGTAACCCCCTGTACTACAAACGAGAATAAAGCAGTGTTGTATGATTATTGAAATATGCGAAAATTGAGGTAAAATAAGGGAATTTTTAATTTATTTCTTAACATGATGAAATGTTTAGTAGGTATCTAGCAATATTTACTGACTCTTTAACTTATTTAAAGAGATAATTACTAAAATATCCACATAAACTGCAATTATTTACTTATTTATCAGAATTTATAAATATTTCTATCTTTTATTAATATTCTTCTGTTAGACTGCTGAGTTTTTAGTTTTTTAATACTGAATTGAAGTTTCTTAACAATTTGTTTCCTTTAGTTATTATTTTTTTATAAAAAAATCGATCAATATTATACATAAGGTTTAAAATTTAATTGCTTAATAATGAACCTATACATGTTTTAAAAATTTGTAATAAATGGAATTTAAACATTATTTAACAATATCGAAAAAAAGAAAAAGGAGTATACTTTTTAGTGTTATTTCTTTTTAACATTCAAAAATTAATTTTAGTGGTAGTATATTATTTATTTACCTATTATTGATTTACCTTGTATCTTATTCAAAAATAAATCACGTATTATTAAATTAAAATAGGCATCCTACCTCGCATTAAAACTTCATCATAGTGCTACAGGTTCCACAAAAATTTTATTACCATATCCACTATATAAAAAAAAAACTAAAATAGGCTTGTATATAAAATGTACACACCGGTTATTTCTGTGAACAAGAGAGAGATGGAGAACATCGCCAAAATCCGAGTGAACATCTTTGGTTAGGTAAATGGAACGACAAGCACTGAGAGAATCACTGAATGACTGGCCATTGACTTTCAGAATACCTTTTATATTATGTGTGTTTCATCTTGTAGGTATACCGGCTGTTCGATATGCGATGCATAGTTCGGTGAATTGCAAACAGGCATTTTTTGTTAAATTTGACCGAGTATGCTTACAATTTTTTACCTCTTTTGGACCTCGATTGACTCACCCTACTTTTCTTAACTCGCTTCGGGCTTCGATCTCTTTATAGTCTTTATAATTTATGCAAAGCTGGTACAATATTTGATATATTAATAGACTTACCTGAAGGAACATTATTTGAACGCATATTATGAGGTTTTCACTCTGTAGTTTACAGTATCTGCACTATAACCGCACATATTTAAACATAAACATCCCATCTACGTTAATAAGCTGCAATTCCTGGCTCTTTAAGCTCGCATGCAATGTACTTTTAATGTAACCCTAACATCCATGCAACCACTTTTTTAGCACATCGCATAGAGGTTACAAAGTGAAGTTCGGTTAACATCACACTAGCAGTTTTACAGTACTTTTCCCCGAAAGTTGTTCTGAAACGTTTTATAGATGTTATAATGTGAATTAGTTCTATAGAATTATACAGTGCGTCCACGGATGGGCTTAACTATACTTGCAAAAATATTTATTTTAAATTAAAAAGAAGAAATTCTTCATAATTTATTTTGCTTGTTAAATAAATAAGATTCACGTTAAGAAATTGAGGTTATAGTAAAATCTCAATGAGACATGAAAATTTCAAATAAAACAAAATATAAAATGATATAAATTTATTATCAAAATGTTCTTAAAATCAAGTACCAATATCACAAAAGTAGAGCTGTCATGTAACATAACATAAGTTTTAGAGTAAGTACTTCTAACTTCTAAGAGTTAAATGATGCTGATTACTAAGAAAATTGAGTACTATTTTAGGGTCCTAAATTATTTTCTATTTTTGTGTAGGTTGTTTTAAATGAATGGCGCCTTTTAGAAATATCTTTATTACACAATCATCGTTTTTTGTTTATATTTAGTATGAGCATCAAGACCGATTTTTGGACGTTTATAGTATGTTATGTTATGTTGGGAATGGGGTGTTCATACACTGCGACCTAAAAGATCTATTGTGTCCCCTTCTGTCGCCAATGCACCAAGGAAATGTCTCAATGCCTATAACGACCCTTCCAATACTATTTTCTCAAGGAAGTATAGGATTTGAAGTGGCTTCAAGTTAGGTAAATCTCCCTCTTCTATTTGATGTCCTCCTAGATATAGTGCCCTTAGATTCTGAAGTACTACACATTCAGTTAGGATGTGAATGGAGGTTTCGTCCTCCTCCTCACATAATATGCGTGCACTATCCTTTCCTATTCTCAGTTTACTTAGGTGTCCTTTTAGTCGGCAATGCCCGGTAAGGATCTCTGTTACAATACGTAGCCTGTTTTTGCTCAGGCAGATGCAGGCTTCCGATATTTTCTGGTTATATTCACCCAGAAGTATCTTAACCTGTCTCAGCCCCAAGAGATTGTTCCAATTATCGGTTCTTCTACTGCCCAATTCTTTTTTAATCTCTCCTAATATTATGTTACTGCTGATACCGCAGAACGGCTCAGATCCTACAAAGGGTGTTTGAGCCTCTTTCCTTGCAAGACTATCTGCAATCTGTATCCCATTATGTCCCGGGACCCAAGTGAGAGTAACTCTATTTTTCTCGCCTAGCTCATTCAATTGTTCTAGGCATCTCCAGACCATTTTTGAGCTAATTACGTAAGAGCTTAGCGCTTTGATGGCGACTTGACTATCGGACATGATGATAATCTCTTGTCTATGATAGTTTCTCTCGATGTTGAACTAGATACACTTTTCGGTGGCGTTAATTTCCGCCTGGAAGATGCTTGGGGATTTTCCCAAGCTTTCGGAGTGCTTGGTTCTCGGCCCATACACTCTTATTCCAGTTCCTTCTATGGTTTTGGAATAGTCCGTATACGACTGAATAGCACGTCTTTCGGTTGCAAACGCGATGGATTCTTGGCTCCATTCTTTCTTGCAGCCCAGCTCCGTGGTTTTGAAGATTTCCACAAAACTGTACTTCTTTAGCATTTCATCTTGGGGCATCTTTAGTTCTGAAGCAAGTAGACTTTCGTCTGATTACTCCGTTCCTGATCATTCTATATCGTGTCCTTTTTGCTACATTCTCTATCATCAAATGTAGAGGGGTGAGGTTTAAGATCACCTCCTTTGCGGCCGTAGGACAGGTTCTCATTGCACCAGTAATGCAAACACAGGCTAATATTTGTACTTTTGAGATAATAGCTCTCGTAGTAGCTAAACTAGTTGTGTTACTCCAGGCTATAGCCCTGTAAGTGATGATTGGTCTCACTATTGCAGTATAGGTACATCCATCGCAGTATGTTTGGGTTACATCCCCATCGTTTGCCTGCAATGTTTCTACATACCGTTAGGGCTTTCGTGGCCTTATTTACTACTTCCTTCTCATATGTGTTCCAGTGAATTTTGTTATCCTGGGTTAGGCCTAGATATTTGACTTCATTTTTCCATTCTACATCTATTCCGTCTAATTTAACGGTTTTGAGATTAAGTTTTCTTTTCCTTAAAAAGGCTACTAGTGTTGTTTTTGGTATGTTCTAGTCCTAGTTGGACTATATCACACAGGATATTACTAAACTTGCCTCTAGCAAATATGACTATGTCGTCGGCATAACCTTGATAGGGTATGCCGAGGTCAGTCAATCTACATAGAAGTTCGTCAATTATTCTTCACCTAATTTTTTAAAAAACTATAACCAAGGCTGATTGAACCAGTTGGAAACAAACAGAATTCCATGCTTTATTTTCTATTATTATCTTTAATATTTTAATAGCAAAAAGAGGAAAGGCATAAAAAGAATTTTCTCCAGTTTAAAGTAAACGCACCAAGTGCTAAATATTCAGTATCTGAACCTCATGAGATAAATGTTATACAAAAAATATATTTTTGGCGCAGTCAGTAGGATTTTCACAAATAACCCGAGGTGACTAACTTTCACTATTTTGATAGTTACAGAAATAATAACAATAGTAATTATAGAATGAAGGATAGGAAATAAAAGGTCCTTTATACCTCAGAATGATATGTAATTCTTTTGAAACGACCGGTTTAGACAGATGTAGAACGGTGCACGCCAGTCCACTAGCGGTTCAACCACGGAAGTCAGTAAGTCGATTACGATAGCCTTACTTTATTTCACTCACGTGTAAATATAGTTAATCCTCGCATCTTCATTTCGAAGGATCCAAGGATTAATATATTGTATGCAGGTATATAATTTTCAGTTTCATGGGTACGTATATTGGTAGATATTATTTTACTCTATTTCGGTTTTGTATTTAAATATTTGTATCTACGCCGCTGGCTGATCCTCACAATGCAAAGGTTCGCAAAGGTTTGGAACCGACAGGTGATATTGATTTATGATTCAGTGGCGTCCACAAAATAAAGTAAATTTAAATAAGACTTCATTGATTAATTAATGTATTATACATAAGTGGTAGTGGAATATTGGATTTTTACGCAAAATTACTCTAGAATAGTCTGGATATTTATAAATACTCTCAATGTAGACAAAATAAATGTCGCTAGTATCCTCACAGTAACTATATCAAATGTTGTATTGACGGGATCTTGCTGGCCTTTTGCTGTAATTCAATGGAAAATGAATGCTACTTTTGGCCTTTCGATATAGTGGCCCAGCATTATATTGGTTAATGATGGCCCAGTAAAATTCAATTTGTTTTATTTTTAATTATTTTAGTTTAAAGTAAGAAATCACAAATGGGAAATAATATAAACTTGACAAACAATTTTCGGGCATAAAAATCTAATTCCAATCAAAATTGACTAAATAATGTATGCAGATGATTTGGTATTAGTCAGCGTATTAGTAGTAGTATTAAGTAATATGCAAAACAATTCTTGATAGAGGAAATTGAATTGAGAGAAACGTCTCATTTATCATATTATCTCTTAAGATTTTTTCTGTAAAATAATAAAATTATCAAATTCTATTCTTAAACTAGTGATTAATATGAAAATTTAACAATACACAAAAATAACTCGTGACTAAATAAACATTGTTTATAAGATTTTATTTCCTATTGTTTAAATCTACACATAATTCATTAATGCTGTAAACAATAATAATTTAAGTGGTCTATTCTATTGTATTGATTAGACCAAATATTGTTCAAATTGCATTTTATATGTACAGGGATCATGTTAAAATGTTTAGTGTTTGTTTAAAGTGCTTGGATCGGTTCTGTTCATACATGCGACATTCCTACGTTAGAGAATATATTCCATTAGAGGCTCTACATAAGAAATATTTCATTTTTGCTTTCATTTACAAGCCTATATGAACAAAAATGTTTAATTTTAACCCTAAACTCGCAACCAACAATACATCAAATAGCTGTGAATCCTGTAATTTTTATTTCACGTCCTTTTATATAGATGGCGCCACCTGAAAATTTCAACTTTAGATCAAGCAACGTTATAGTTAAAAAACATTCCCTTGTGAAATTTAAGGAAAGACAGGATGAAACAAGAATCTGCAGACTTGCCAGGGAGCTTTTAAGTTATCCTGACAACACTACAACAAACAAATACTTGACAGGCTAGACAGATTCTACGCCTGAACACAGGAATTGTGACTGGTCTTTTCCAAGCACGGAAGCATCACCATGTCATGGGGCTGTCAGAATCCGCATTCTGCAGGTGGTGCGAACAAGAAGATGAGAATAATCTCTACAAGTGTCCAATGCTTTAATTTATTAGAAGATTTGTTTTCAGCGAGAATATAAGAGAAGCACACGGAAAAAAATGTGACTAGAAAATTTTACTACAATGTTGTAGTAGTAGACTTGTAGAAAAATACTTAACAATTTGTAGAAAATTTTACTACAATTTATAGTTAAAAACTATTCATTATTGTAGCAATTGAATTGTCGAATAAAATGCTACAACAATAGGAAAGAATTCCACAATGTTTAGTATATTTTACTATTGTTTGTAGAAGTAGAAATTTATTACAATTATCGTAATTACTACTACTAACTTTTGAAAAAATTTGTACAAATATTAATAATTATCTCTACAAAAAATAGTAATTTTCTCTATAAAAAATAGTAATAATTTACATCCCTTCTTATAAAAAATATTCAATTTTAGTCAAAAATATTCTATAATATTGTAGAAATTTTAAGTCATGTGAACAAAACAGAATTCTGCTATTGGCCAACGTTTTCTGACGTCGATCATAAATGGCCAGACAGCAGTAGCCGTTCGCCATGTTCACATAACAAAGCATGGTACATATACGCGTACCTATAACACATTATTATATTATAAGCACCGATGCGTTTGAGAAAATTTTAATAATAAATTCTATTGGTGGTAAGTACATTTATTATTGTTTCTGAATAATTTACCTTTAGATAACTAATTTAAATAACCTTAGTAGATTATTTTAAAAAAAATAGTTGTGGCCAACGATCGAATGTTGTGCCCAACGATCGAATTTTGTGCCAAATTCAATGATGTTTTTTGTCTTAATTATGACATACCTACTTTCTCATTTTTGTTAGTTATCTGACTTAGTCATTTAATATTCAAATCAGTGTAAAGGTGACAAATATCCCCGTTTTAAGGGTATGAACAGTTCAAATGTTATTAATTTTTATTTCATATTTTTCAGGTGCAGAAAAGCCAACTGAGACTGAGGGTGCTATTATTACTGTTATTTATTACATAATGTAATTAAGACTTTGTATCTGTTATATTAAAACAATAAATTGAATATTTTATTAAGGAACATTTTTTTCTAGGTTATAATTATAATAATTATGGAATACTACTACAAGTTTTATTAAAAATTACTACAATTTGTATGAATTTTTACTATTTATTGTGTAAAATTTTCGTATTTATTTTCATAAAACGCAATACATTTTTAATATAAATTCATACAATGAATAGCAAAAATTACAACAATTTGTAGAACAATTTTTACGATGCATTTGGATATTTTTACTAAATATTGTAGATAATAACTCTACAATACATTCTCCACAAATATTTGGAAATTTTTACTACAAATTGTCCCTGTCCCTATATGTACTATTTATTGTAGAGAAAAAATGTATAATTGTAGAAATTTGTTCTACAATTTTTTTTCTGTGCACCTTTTGGCGACGTTGTCAACTATATTACATCTGTAGGCTGGTTCACGAGTTAGGAGGTGCCTGTCTACTTAAGAGAATGCACAATGGGGCTAGAGAACCCTAAGTGTCATGGGATAACCAACCCTCCACACGTTACAGATACAGATAGTAAAAAACACTGCATTGATATGATATCCACCAACCAGAATTCACATTTGGTTATCAAACTACTATTTTTTTAAATTCTAAGTAAGTGACAATTCTCACAATTCTGTCGAACTAATAATTGTCACTACTTTTTTTAAATACACAAATGGTTAATTTTATAAAATTAAAATGAATTAAATATTAACGAAAAAAATCGGGTGTCTTCTTTGTTTTTTTTTTTCAAGTTTATTTTATTTTATAAATTAGTAAAAGTCATAAATTATTTTGATTTTATACCTAATGACTTAAATTAATTATTAATATTTGTAGATATTCGTTAGTGGGTTATAGAAATTAGAAAAAGTACATTTTTATTATATGAAGGTTCAGCCAAGGTCAAACACACCGCCTCGATTGGGTTATGCTTTCTCATTGGCTTAGTCTGTGTTCTGATTTGTTGATTGGTTTACTTTAGATTTAGATAATTTGACATAAAAAACTCAAACCCTCGTGGACTGACTTATAGGTATTTTGTCTGAAGTAACAAGTGCGTTTGAAAATACATTGGAATGTGAATTGCAGAGTTGTATTCAGAATGTAGTGTACAAACTTTGGTCCCCTTTTTAAGTTATTATTACTGAAATGGCAGATTACTACCAAAAAGGTTTTTGTTAATAAATTGCAAACTTTCAAGTCCTTTCAAGCTTGTTCTAAAGAATGTTATTTACAAAAACCTATGTACCTATATATTTTTAGTATTATTTTAATCCATAAGTAATACATTATATTTTACCTATATATAAAAAAAAATTCTAGTACATACCTATGTGTATTTATATATTTATTGATACATTCAAACGTTAGATTTAGACAACCAACATTACAAAATTGAGAATAAAGTGTTTACAATGGGTTGTTATTATTATTAAAGTAATACACTTAATAATTATTAAAGCACTACACTTACTTAGATGGATTGTTTAAATATTGAAATATTATTCCATAATTTAAAAGAAATAAAATTAAAAATACCATACGAATAAAGTTATATTCATAACAATAAAACAGACTTTTTTTAAATACTAATAAATCAATTTGTAATGATGACGTTGTTTTTACAATATGTAAAGCTCTAGCTGAAAGATCGTGGATTGGGCATTAGGATAAAATAACCCAAGCATTGGATTTTCAAATATTAAAACATTAATGATAAAAGACGTAGAAATCATTACCAATTAAATTTACTCTATATACTTTAGATACAGTAAGAAACAATTCTAATTTATTAGAGTTTCAAAAGACTAAATTGATTTTACAGTTGCATAACAGGAAAAAAATATAAACTTGTCTCTCTAGACTAGCTGTCTCTTCCACAATCTTCTTTAGCACGACATAGAATCAATAAGATCTGCAAGGGGATGGCAGCGTTTTTTCTAATCCAGCGGTACAACCAATTTGTGACATTCATCTAACAACTTCTCGAGGATCACTTAATTTATAATCTAATTGGAGATGATAAGTTCTCCTCCAACTCCGTAGTCATTAGTGATCTAGCTTCAGAAGTAAGTAATCTTCAAATTTAAAACTGTTAGATGATTACTAGTTGTATTGCGAGAGGGGGTGTATGTTTTAAGGTTAATGCAATAAAGCGTTTGACAGAGATACAAATATAGTTATCCCTATGGTATATCATGGAAAGATTGAATGTCTGTATCTGTCTGAGCAGGGCCGACTAGAGGGGGGGTAGCCGGGACTAATTCCCGGGGCCCGGACTGAAATGGGGGCCCGGCAGCGGTATAAGGGGGGCCCGTCAACTGGTTTTTTTTTTTGTTTTGTATGAGAAATTCGACACAAGACGAGAGGGGAAAGTTTTAGGTTGGGGAGCTGTTTTTTTTTAGAAAATTCAATTCAAGTAGAAGAGGAAAAGTTTGAAAAGCTTTTTGTCACGGGGCCCGATCTAGAGAATTGTCCTGGGGCCCGGCCTGGCTCTCGGCGGCCCTGTGTCTGAGCAGGCGCTCAAAAAATACATCAAGCAACTTGAAGATAGTGGAAGAAACAGTACGGATAGATGACGCGACCTTCTTCAACATTCTTGCAGAATGTGTAGTGTTACAGGATTCATCCTAGATCAACTTCCGCCTTTGCGACAGAAGGTGTACAATAGATCTTTTAGGTTGCAGTTTACTAATACCCCTTGCACATTAAATAGTTTGCGAGTTTGAATTTGGTGGTTGGATCATTTTAATCAATTTCCTCGTTATTAAGAAAAGGTCAGTTGCCGCAGAATAATTACTAACAATCGTTACTGTCTATAAAAGTGATGTTTATCATAAAACATAATATTATTTGTATTTATTCAATTAATGAAAAAGGAACAAAATAAAACACGATAATTTGTGGTATTTTACCTTGAGACTCGTTTTATCTCCGGTTGTAATGCCTACAAGGTGCCCGAATGAATCAGTAAAAATTATTCAAAACCTTTAAATAAAAATATGCTCATGGTATAAAATAAAATATAACCATCACGATTTTCATGTTTCCAACAAAAAAAAAATAATGGAATGACTAATGAGGCTAATGACGGGCAAGGAAATAATTACTAAGAAGAATTATATGAATAGAGGTAGGTAGCTACCAAATTGTTATTATTGTAATGATTATGTACAAAGAAATAAAAAACTTACATAGTAGGGAGTAAGGAAAAAAACTTAATTTTCTTTGTTTAGAAATAGATAGCCTGTCTCAAACAATTTTTCTCCATTTTTCTTTAAGTATATATTTTTTATTTATTTATTTAATATTAGTATATTTCTAACTACGATTTAATTACGACGCTGGTGAGCAAACTACACTATTATCAGTAATTTTACGGAATCCTGGTACATCTATAAACTCTATGGACTAGGATTAGACCTACATGTTTTTGAAGTACTGGTTACGGTCGACATAGTTTAATTAATATACCGAAGTTTATCTAATAACTAATAAGCTAAAGGTGGGTTCTGACCTGTTCATTTCGTTAAAGCATTTTGATCAATTCAGTGATATTGAAGAAATATTGGATATGAGAACTGAGACTGTTATAATTATATTATTATTCAGTTGTTAATTTTCATTAAAAAACTATAGAGATTTTTTGACATTTTCCAAGTATATTTAGTTACAGGATATTATTTTTATCGAAAATGGTAGCTGGTTTCTGTATTTTATTTATAAAACAGATTTTTAAGTTTTTTCTTTATAAATAGTTCATGTAATAAAAGTTCTGTTTTTTTATATTGATTTGTAATTTAGTGGGAAATAGAATAATATAAATATGTAAAGAAACACTGGTGTAAACTTGGCGATTAATTTTTAGCTACGAATTTTCGGAAATAATAACAATAATAATAAAGAATTTGTGAAATTGTCATTAAATTCTTTTTTATTATTATTTTGTTAGATTAAGCACTTAATTACAAATAATTATCTTTTATTCATTTAGTGTGTTCTCAAAATAAAATAAAATTTATGTGTCTGATCTTTAAATGACTTTTATTCAAAAAAAATTGTTGTGTAAGATATTTCAAATATTATGTTTCCGAGTAGGAAATTGCAAGATTTATCAAAATCAAGAAAAGAAATTGCGGTTACTATTTAAAAAAATTGTCAATGACGTCACTGCCCAAAAATGAGAAGTGGGGGAAAATTGAATTCTATTTAAAAAATTGCGCTTTAAGTAAACAAAATTGACCTGTCTGAGCATTTTTTCGAAAAACCAACTACTTCCATTTTAATGAATTTATTCCTTTCGTTTGAACCATACTGTATAATCTACGTATACATAAGCTTATAATACCTAACTTTAACGGAAAAAACTAATTACTTAAAAGTGATGAAGATATATATGAAAATATGAATACAGTAATGTATGATGTATGGATAATCCAAACTTCCTTTAATCCGACATACTCTATAATCCGGACGCCCAAATTGCGTAAAATGATATCCATAATCTGAACCCTTGAACCCTAAATTTCGTAATCCGAACAAACATGTACGTGCACGTGCTACTTTAGTTTGTTTTTATTTCGAAAAACATACCTACTTATGTATATAAATCAGACAACCCAGCGAGACGTGTAACTCAATATATTTTTTTTGTTCGTTAAAAGTTGTTTGGGCGATTGTAACCACAACCAGTCTATGCTATGATGGCACCAATAGTAAATAGCAAGAAAATTTAAATTGCTTTAGGGCAGAAAATTCAAACATGGATTCAGAAATAGTTTTTCTATACAAATTTACAGGAGAAACAAAAACTATTGTTTCACTGTTTATTAAAAAATGTAAAAGCTTCCAATAACATCAAATTTTTTATTATACAGTGCTTCTCAAAAGTCCCCTCCCCCCTCTTTTTTTTTGAACGGTGATACTTAGACTGATAAAATTTGGAGGGTGAAAATTAACTATTGTAAGCTTCTCTACTATTGGTAATAGGTGACGTAATAGGCATCGGTGACGTCACCAGACAACTGAAACCAATAATATTAAATGGGACCTTATGGAAAGTGACACCTCGTTTGAAAGGTATTTAGAATACCTATTCAATCATACTATTTTTTTTTGATTTACGATATTTTTAATGGTTAAAATAAATAAACACTAAAATTTGAGTTTCGTTTTTAATTAATAAAGATTCAAAAGTCCACCTATGGTTAATTGTCAAAAAAGCAGAAATTTTTTTAATAGACGTTTTTACCGGCGATAATATCTTGAATTTTTAGTTTAATTATTAATTCAATATCTACATAAACAAAATGGTATGTGCTTTAGCTGACAAAGTAACAGCAATCTTAATTATTGGTGAAAGTGGAAATAATTTTCATGCGGCGGAACGCATTTTTAATGAGAGATACCCCGATCGCCCTATATCGAGGACTTATTTGAGGGAGCTTTTTCATAAGTTTCAACAAACAGGTAGTGTTCATGATGCCAAACGATCGGGTCGACCAAATATTGGTATTAATCAACAAATTGATATAGTTGCAGAAATTGTAGTAAACCCTACTTCTTCCACAGCCTAAGTAGCGTCTACCTTTGGAGTTAGTACAGTACACAGGGTGTTGACCAATAACAAATTCCACCCATACAAATTAAAAATGGTGCATCAACTTTCAGATGACGACCCTGACCGAAGGCTGGAATTCTGTGAAAATATGTCCACTAAAATTCTCCAACAGCCAGACTATGTAAGGACAATTTGTTTTAGTGACGAAAGTACTTTCTTCCTTAATGGAAATGTTAATACTCAAAATGTGAGGTATTGTAGCGACATAAATCCTCACATGTTTCGTGAAAAACATACACAGTTCCCATTAAAAGTAAATGTCTAGGCAGGTATTTTGGGAAACCACATAGTCGGGCCTTTTTTTTTGAACTCTAATTTAACCGGTGAGGTATATCTCGAGATGTTAGAAGACGCAATTGAAGCATTAATTCTTCAAATTCTGGAAGATAATCAGATGAATTTGGTAACTTGGAAATAACGTTCCAACAAGATGGTGCTCCTGCACACTATTACTTTGCAGTAAGACGTTATTTAGATGAGGAATATCCTGGTAGATGGATTGGACGACGCGGTCCAATAGAATGGCCAGCTCGGTCACCGGACCTAACACCTCTAGATTTTTTTCTGTGGGGATATATTAAATCTAAAGTTTACGCTACAGCTCCTGAGAGTATTGACGTTTTAAAACAACGAATTGTTGAAGAATGTAGGGCAATTTCCCCTGACACATTTAATCGAGTCCGACAAGAGTTTAATAATAGGATGTTTTACTGTCAGCAAGTAGATGGAGCACATTTTGAACAATAATTATAAGAACTTGTTCTTAAATATGTATTAATTAAAAGCGAAACTCAAATTTTAGTGTTTATTTATTTTAACCATCAAAAACATCGTAAATAAAAAAAAATAGTATTAGTGAATAGGTATTCTAAATGCCTTTCAAACGAGGTGTCACTTGCCATAAGGTCCCATTTAATATTATTGGTTTCAGTTGTCTGGTGACGTCACCAATACCTATTACGTCACCTATTACCAATAGTAAAGAAACTTACAATAGTTCATTTTCACCCTCCAAATTTCATCAGTCTAAGTATCACCGTTCAAAAGAAAAGAAGGGGGGAGGGGACTTTTGAGAAGCAGTGTATAAATAATCATTTTAATAAAGGAAGTTTTAATCAGTTTAATATAAGCAGTGAACATAGTTTTTTATTATTCTTGTAAATTAAAATAAGTAGCTTTTAAATATTTTCTTAGTTATATTAAATATTATATAACTATATTATATTAAATTTTAATTTAATAGATTCAATAAAAATTTGTGGAAATAGGAATTTAAATTTAAAATTTGAGTAGTAAAATCATCAGCCGACAAATAAAAATTTTATAGTTGAAATTAATGTGTAAACGAATTATAAGAAATCAGATTTACTTACAAGTTGTTTTCAGGGAAAAAAAATTAAATTTTTATACATTGGATATGAATGACAAGTGTACTAAATCTTAAAGAATATACGAGGTTATGAATAAGGAAAGAAATAGACAAAAAAATTAAAAATTATTATTTAGAATCCATAGTTAACGTATGTCCATTTCCCAACGAATCGCCCTGTATGTATAACGTTATAACCTTCTAAGCTGTATAAAGTGTCATCTAGAAGTTTCAAAGTCAATGAGCACACTTGGTGAATAGATTCCAACACCCTTTATTTATTTAATTATCTTCATTTTGTTACCCTTCCGTATTGGCTTAATTTGATATTGTGGTCTTATCGATTCGATCCTTCATGCTGATAATTCAAGTTGATTATAACCGAATTTTCCCAGCTGACTCTAATATAGCTTAGCTCATTTTCTATTAGAGACACTAATTAATTTCGTTTCAATAATTTTATTATTATAATCAGTTAAATTAGATATTGTGCGTTCAACAAGATTTCTTGGTCAAGCAAGTTCATTAGGTGTATATGTATTTACTCGTACATACTGATTTTCATTTGTGCTCTGAAAGTCTACTTAATTTTATAAAAATCAAAAAATATGTAGAGAGTCAACTGAATGAACTACCTGTTACACAAAAACAGATAAATTTTATAAAGCCATTTGCTATCAGTCATCCCCTAATTGCCCTAATCCTTAATACCTAGTAGTTTAGAAAGCAAAATACCCACTTGGTTAATATTTCGTTGTAAAATGCAGGTACAATTGAAAAATATTGTAATGTTAACACAATAATGATAAATAAGCACTATTTTATTTTTAAATATGCATTATTTTAGATATGCAATATAAAATTCTGCACTAAATATGCAGGCATGCACTTTATATGCATTTTGCATATAATCCAAGCTCCAGTCATTAGTAATTTTAAAATTTTCAACCCTGTATTTCGGAAACGAGTAACATTTAACCTAAACATGTTTCGTTTAATCGTACTATTTTTAATCAGAGAATCTTCAGTTGTTCTATGTCCCGTTCATAATGGGTCTGTTCCAACACACGCGAAAACCATATTACGGTTCAAATCATGCGCTATATACACTTTTTGCATAGAAGCGCATGATTTTTACCGTAATATTATGGTTTTTACGTGTTTTGGAAGAATAACTTCATAAATTTAGTTTTTCCATTCTAACTAATAAGAAATATTAAATAAGTAGTAGATAATATTCGTTATTGCGATACCTGCGGATACATCTTAGATAGTAATTATTGTTGGGTTTATCCATATTTGTTTCCAAATAGTAGACTATTATTATAATACTCGTATCGCATCAATGAAACAACTACGTTTGTGATTTATCTCTCTACTAATACTTGTAATTAATTTAACAACTAAAGACGATTTATGCTACAAACTGGTTTAGTTGAATCTCGGCATTATACAGCTTTATTTTAAGGTATTTTATAAACATTTTAATTCACGTGTGTGGCATCGATGAGAATATGAAAACGTTTTTCGTGATTACTTTATCTTTTACTGGTAAGTACCTAGGTATTTAATAATTTTGTGGTTTGAAAATTTGTTCTTGTAATTATTATTAGATAATGGGTAACGAGCTAAATAATCTTCTTCATTATTTTAAACAACTTATTTTAGTAGGTATACCTACCTGTTTCGATTTGTAAATGATAAAATCAAACTCAAAAAATATCATTGTTATGTAACATATAATTAAGGTAACAACAATGATCTGGGTAATTTTATTGTTAAAATGTGGAAGCTTTTTAGTAAATATGTATTACAATTATTATCTTCTTAAATATTTTTAAAAAATTAATAACTTTTTTTGGTATACTATATCCAACAAAATTAATTAATAAACCAACAATATTTTATGCTTTTCAACTTTATTTACTTGATACTAAATGCCTATACAGGCTGTTTTTCCAACAAACTATAAGGGATTCCTATTGTCAAATTAGGTTTCTTCCATTTTTAATATACCTCGTGTTAAAGTTTAAAAAAGCTTGTTTTGAATATTTTGGGGTCTATTCTGTAAAAATTCCTTTATATTTAACGGCCTTTAAAAATATGTTCATCTTTAATTCGGTAACTATTTAAACGGATCTTTAAAATACATTAGAGGACTATCTTAAAGAAATCTGTTTAAATAATGATAGAAGTAAATTAACGAATACAAATATACTTTTAAAGGCCGCCAATATTTTTAAAGGCCGTTAAATATAAAGGAATTGTTACAGAATAGACCTCATTATCCTGCAAGATTTACAGGGCTGTGAAACTTTGTAGGTAGTCATATCCGAAATCTTCAATGTGATCTAGAAAGAAATTGAATACAAATTTTACTTTTATTTCAAATTTGTCTCAGATACTTCAGTGACATTGTTTTGGTGTTTGGTGTACTGTTGATGTCATTAATATTAATTTTAGCTTTGCCATCTAGTAACATCAATTGTAGTTTAGGTACATAAAGTAAACATTAGGTAGCTACATTTATTAACTATCGAAAAGAACTAATATGTTTCTTGTGATGATATCGAAGTATCCGAATCATCTTCGAGGACTTGAGCTATAGCTATTGGACCTGTTTTCAGTTGTTTCATAATTTTCTTTCTGATTCGTGTACTTATGCTGAAGTAGGGTTTAGTTCTTGATTAGAATTATTTGAAATTTTACTAGTATTTGTACTTTGTACTTTTTACTTTTCGATTCAATACTACAATGGAATATGAACGGGTTTTACGCCAGTTTCGAACTATTTAAAACTCTAATATCAGAAACCTCTCCTTCCATTATTTGCCTACAAGAGACCAACTTTAAAGACCAAAAATCACATAGCCTAAAAAATTATTTCTGCTTTTATAAAAACAGATACAACCCTAACAAAGCCAGCGGAGGTGTATATATATACACTCTTACCTAATGTCTAAAGAAAAACCAACCTGTGTGTAATATTTGCAATATAAATATTACTGTCGAACATTTATTAATAGACTGTCCAAAATTTGTCAACGAAATATCAAACAATAACTTACTAAATAATTTATCTTCATTGTTAGAAGAAAACTGTCATGTTCAAAATATTGTTAAAAACTTAAAAGACATCCATATTTTTCACAAACTGTCTGACAAGTCGCTAATAACTCTGTGCAGTTGATGCGACATATTTCTTTAAAATAAAAAAAATTATTAACTATGTAATTAAATTTAATAAAATGTACAAGGTCCTTGTAATGAGCTATTTAAATAGAAATGTATATACTTCATTGTGTTATTTGTTTCCTAGAAGCAAGATCGAATTGAATGAACATCACCAAGTAAACTGTAACCGCTCCCACAATCTGCAACAGAATCAATTAATTACAAGCCTTACTTTGCTGGTACAATAAAATTGTTGATAGAAATTGCAAACAAATACATTAATGGAAATAAATTATTCCAGCAACCTCAAAGTATGTGTGTATGAGAGAAGTCATATAATGCTTGCAACACATTAATTTGTAATTTGTCACAGATTTGCCTGGAGGTACCGTTCTTGATAAAGAGAAGGATGGCTTTGCTGTTTAATGCCAGATCTGTGTTTTGCTTAAAATATTTGACAGTTAAGTTATGGGCTAAAGCGTTTAATACAACTGTACATGTTCTTAACAGAAAGGGTTCTACATCAGTCGTTAAGAAGTCACTAGAACTATGGAGAGGCAATCGAAAAGTGTCAAAGGTCGTTAAGTTGGCTATTGTAGAGATAAAGATGGATATAGAGTCTGGCTTCATGATAAAAACTAAGTAATTACTAGTAGAGGTTTGATTATTCAATCTGAAGAGGCCTCTGATCAGAAAGAATTATTTCTTGAACGCTAAAGAAATCTTTCCGTAGAATTTTTTGCTAAATAAGATGCTAATGATGAACCAAACATGAATATAGAAAGAACTGATATCGTAAGTAGTAAGTAGGTGAATAACAAGAAGATATAGAATAAGAATCAGTAGAAAATGGCGATACAAAAAAGTAAGCGTGAAAGTCAAAACCATCTTACTTGAAAAATTGTGTACTTTTGACAGAAAGTGACGATACACCAGTGTCCTATGAGGAATCAATACATTCTGATGACGCTGAAAACTGGAAGTGAGCTATGAAAGACGAAATGCAATCATTAATGGAAAACAACACGTCGATTATAATCGACTTATCATCAGGACTCAAGCTTATATCTAATCGATGGATTGTACGAATCAAAAGAATAGTAAAAGGTAGCATAGATAGATATAAAGCTAGACTGGTAGCTAAGGGATATAGTCAGACAGTAGGGATTGATTACGAGGAAACATTGTTGCTGATTTCGACACTGTCAAAGCAGTTTTAAGTATTTCAGCATCACAGACATTAAATCTTCGTCAATTCGACGATAAGGCTGCATTTCTCTGTGGTAAACTTATCACACAACCTGAGAGCTTTGACGATAGCATCGCAAGAGTATGTATATTAAATCGAAATCTATATGGACTGAAGCAAACCCCGAAATGCTGGTGTGAAAGATTATTGGAATTTTAATCACATTAAAAATAATCGAAATTGGTTGATTGCTACATATGTAGATTATGGATTTTTCACTAGAAAAGAGTGTGGACTGTAGGTACTTGGTACTGAATTTAAAATAACTGTGGGTGCTCTTGACAATTATCTTGGAATCCAAATACAATAGTTGAAAATGATGATATTTTTTTAGTCAAAAAATTTATTACGCTTATTTGTACGCAGCTTAATTCGCAGTGTTCGTTTGGTAGAAAATTGTGGTGAAACTAAAAAAACTAAAACCAATCTCCACAGTTTAGCGAAACTAATTAGCGTTTATCTAAAAGAAACTCTTGGAATTTTATCGGTTTTATTAAAGTATTTATGTTCCTAGCTTGTTTGACTACTAAATTCTTTGAAATAAACGCGAAAGCAGAGTAAATTTCGGCGTGTGATGTAAATTAATTTTCCAAGAACCTTTCAAGTATCTGGTAATACAATTTCAATAGAGTATCGATCCATTTAAGACGTTGTTTTTGCGCTTTAAATCTTACCGATGCTATTTTTCGAGAGAAAAATAAAAATATTTGGAAATTTACAGCCAACAAAGCTTTTATGAGAACACTTAAGTAATATTCTAGAACAGGGGTCGGCAACCTTATAAGAAAAGTTTTTTTTCAATGACAGATTTTTTTAAAATTTAATGTCATTTTATGCAAAATTTTGTTTTAACACTTTTGTCTACTTCACCATGTTGCAAGAATGCTTGTTCAATCTCTCAATAGCGAATCCCATAACTGTAGTTTAGACTGTGCGTAATTTGAAGTTCATATCATTCAAAGAGATCCCATTCTCAAACTTTTAAATTTTAATGAACATTGTTGCAAGCGGCTGTTAATTAAAATGTATTCACTTTCTTATAATAAATATAATAAAAGTATGCTTACCATTAGAAGAAGAGAACAATTAATGCTAAAAAATCCGCATGCAGTAATATCAAACTGTTTGTGCATAATATGAAGGGAAAATAAATTGATCTGGAAGAAAATAATAAAAAAAGTTTAAACAGAAATTAATTTTTCATTGGGAATGATAAGGAAACAGTGCTAACAAGTAGTTTCCATTATTTTTCATACTTTTCTGAATAGGTAACAATGCAAAACCAACTAAGAAAAATGAATTCAATATAAAATCCAATGTACATCATTGATGACGTCAGTCATGCTTTGGTAAGATACGATTACACTAAAAAGAACACATCTACGTCATAACCATTATTTTAAATTTTAAATACAACATAGTATCTATAACTATCAATAAATAAAGAATAAGTTGTTGGGTATAAATATTCCTATAATATTTACATACCACTAAAATCCAAGTAGGCGTGGAATAGCCAATGAATTACTTTGCCAAATGATGACGTAGCTGTGTTCATTTTATTATAATCGGACCCTACCACACACAATTAATAAATTCGGACGCATATATTTTGTTTTCTAAAGATTGTGTATTACAAATTAATGTTTTAACATGTCATAGTAGTGCTGATATCTTTTAAATTGTTAGGGTACCCATAATCTAACAGTTATATTTCCAGCCCTAAATTATTATTCACTATAATATTCAGTGTTTTTTAATATTTCCAGTATTGTACCCAATAATGCATTTCAATAAATGAGTGAAGGATTATTCGTACAAATGATGTATACATATCAAATTCGATTATTTGGAATAGATGGAGTCTATTTAATAGATATTATGTTACTGGATTCATAACAGGATCCAACGATCATTAATTTCCGTTTTGGTTATTTTATATACAGGGTGACAAATTTCAATTGTAAAACGACTGTGACAGACGGACAGACACAAAGCATAAGTGTTTCTTGTTGCCAAATTTGGGTACTAACGCGCAAATTACTTGAAAAATTCTTTGTTTTTATCTTACAAATTTTACCGTTTTTCATGTTGCGTCTTTTTCAAATTTAAATTTGATATTGTTTTATCACGAGAGAAACGAGATGAGACGAGACAAGACGAGAGAAAGGTTCTTTTGAGCGAGAGAAACGCCTTCTCGTCGAGACGAGAGAACAGTTTTCTCTCGCCCTACGAGACGAGAGAGATCTCTCTCTCATCTCGTCTTGTCTTGCGGCATCACTAATTTTGTAACATCTTGCGTACTTAATGCTGTTGTTTAGTTTATTATTTTTCTGTCCGAACCATCTGTTAATAGAATAACTTACCCTTCTCATTAAAGTTTTGTTATTTCTGTTAACTGGAATCTGAAAAATAATTTTGCCAGTATATTTGGACTCGGATATAGTTAACTGACATACAATTGCTGTAACCAATAACTGGCCTACTGGATGTAGCAGCGATATTAAGGGAACAAGTAAACTATGAAAAGAATTGGGTTTGATGTAGTTACCATTGATATAGTAACCAAAAAAGCAAAAATATAACGAACTAAAAATCGATATAAACTGATTAGCTATCACTAATAGTAACGAAAGCGAGTAGATATTATTGATTTCTTCGCCTATTCTAAGTATTTCTTCATACAGTTCCTTTAACCTATCTAGAGTATTAATTCGCTGCATTTCTTTAACTAAGTTTAAAGGAGACGTAACATTTTCTTCTACCAAATGTAAAATATTACCATTCAAGATACTAAGCTGTTTATAAACAACGCTCATCTGACACACAAACCGTGCCAAATTTATATCAAAAACTTTCGTAATGGTGAACATTATTATCCATGCTCCGAAGCATTCCATATTATTACTTTTGCAAGTAGTAACGTAACTTAACAAAAAATAGGCCCAAGAATTAATCGTACATATAATGTATGCGTAAGCAAATTTTTTAATACTGTTATAATTGATATCCTTCGGATACTTTTTAAGCTTTTTGTTCACTTCATATAAATCTTTCATCACGATTAGTAGACGGTTTTCGTAGTATAAGCTTGTGAAAATGCACCCCAATGCTGCAGCAATGCTTGACAATCCATTTAAAATGTCGCCGGCTTGAATAACGACATTCTTTGTTGGATCTAGTTCGCTTTCAAAATTATAAATTGACAGATACATTATAATGGTAATTGACGTTGTCCAATAAATGCACTTTCTTATTTTTCTCGATATCGAAGAACTTCTTTTTAAAATTTTCGTTCTGATTGAACTAAAACAAAGTCCGAACATTTGACCCAATACCCAGACAGAGAGAGTGGATTTTATCACGTCGTCTTCCGACATTTTTAATGCAACAAGAAAGGTGCGTGAAAGGATTGAAAAATAATGGTTTGTTTATAACTGACATAATAATTGATCATGAATAATTCATTTTTGTAACTATTAATCAAAGAATATGTCCAGCGGTCTCTGATTTTCTTCAAGGGTGACATGTTGAAATAATATTTCCTCGAATAGTTTGATTGATAGCTTTAATTCTTTTTCATTATGTGTTTATACTTTATTATTACTAAGCTGTGGAATTATTTTACAAAATAGGTGAATAATGTAAACCTTTCTAATAAAACAAGGGTAGGGTGGATGAAGTGCATATACCGGGTAGGGTGGCAAAAATAATGTTTTATCATGTAAAATGGCTTTTTAAATACCAATATGATCTATCACTCGCCATTTAAATGAGAAGCTCCCACACCTATTTTTATCACTTTACGATAATTTGAATTATGAGGGGGATTATGTTAACCCTTACAGGGAAGATTTGCACGGCCCCGCGTATTCCCTCCAAAGGGCCGGGTCGAATGGTCCGAGACCAAGGTAATGTATGAAGATATTCATGCAATCATAAATATTACTACTCCAGTTACATTAGAACGAATATAAAGCCATTTGTAACACATACAGGGTGGAGCATCCTATACACGTCGGTTCAGACTGACATGATTTTTTTTAATTAATTTTATACAGGAAGATGAATATCAATTGGAACTTTAATTTAAAAATATTTTACAATTTACAGTGTGTCTCAAAAGGTTTATATCTGAAAAGAATTAACATTGAAAAATTCTAAACATTACAACCGTTTTAATTACTTAGTAACAATAGACCCATCTGGGTCGTAGTGGAAGGCCATAATTCGGATTCAAAATTTCGTCCTTGGTCAGAATGTAATTCCAGGGGGGCTCCGTGTCTCGCAATGACGTTCGTCATAAATGCTTCCGCTTGTCGTCGCTTCCTGATTAGGAATAGGCACTATTTCGGGCCACTTTGAAAAATAGACCATAACAACCATCAAGTATTTGTTTCCCCTTTATGTTAAAGGAAGTGGTCCGAGGATATCTACGGCGATTCGTTCGAAAGGCTCTCCAGAAAGGTACTGTGCTATTTTACCTCGACTTCTTGTTTTGGGCCCTTTTCTGCCATTACAAAGGTACCATTCCTCACACCAATCTTCTACATCCCGTCGGCAATTGATCCAATAAAATCTTTCCCGAACTCGTGCAAGTGTCCTTTTAGTACCAAAGTGTCCTCCTGAACGGCTGCTATGAAGCTCCTCCAACACACTTCTTACCTGTGATTTCGGCAGTATCAGTTGGCGGACTACATGTACTCCATCGAGGCTCTCCCACTTCCGGTACAATAGGCTATCGTGAAGATACAGGGAATCCCACTAAGTCCAGTACCCTTTAATGGTTCCACTATATTTGGCTCTCTTGGCATGTAGGTCTGACTCCATTTTTGAGCCATTCTCGGACAACCTTCAGGTCATTGTCTTTCTTTTCTTAGGCTTTCAAGGGTGATTCCGTTTTCATCATCCTCTGACTTGATAGTGGTCGCCTGAAGACTAACTTCATCAACCAGTTCCTCTCGGTCTCCAAGCTTTTTATAATTCCGACATTGTCGTTCTAAACAGGGTCGCCTGGAAAGAATGTCTGCGTTGCTATGGAGACGTCCCCTTCAATACACTATCTCGAAGTTGTATTGTTGCAGTCTTTCTATCCATCTAGCAACTTGTCCTTCAGGTTTTTTTAAATTCATAAGCCACTGCAAGGCGCTATGATCACTTCTAATGATAAAACTTCTGTTAAAAAGGTAAGTGTGGAAGTGTTCGAGGGCTTTGACAATAGCTACAAGTTCTTTTCTTGTGACGCAATAATTCTCAGCTTTTCCTAAGGTCTTACTAAAATATGCAATTAATTTCTCTTTCCCCTCCTGTTTAAAGGTAGCTGGGGCATACAGAGACCAAATGGGAAAACCTGGAATCTGTATAATCCCCTGCTAGTTGAAAAATCAGTTTTGTTTCGATCGTCAAGATGTACTTCCACTCCGCTCTTCAAATCTAGCGTGGAGAACCATTTTGCACCTGATAAGGTGTTTAATGCGTCATCTATTCGAAGGAATGGATAGCTGTCTTTTTGCGTTATCTGATTTAATCTTCTATAGTCTACCCCAGCTATTCTCAACCTCTGGTCCGGCGGACCATTAGTGGTCCGCGGAGAAATTTTACTGTCACGCAATTTACAGTCCGCAATTTTTGTTTAACAAATCTACTGGTCCGCGGGCCAAAAAAGGTTGAGAAACGCTGGTCTACACAGTAACGAGTAACTCAGTCTTTCTTGGTTACTAGGATCACAGGTGAGCACCAGGGACCAGAAGCTTCTTAAATAATATTTGTATCCATCATATCTTGTATCATATTTGCTACTTCTTTCTGTCTAATTGGCCTTGCATCGCCTGTATAAATTCTGTGCCTTTCCTTTTCTTCCTCTTCTTCCTTCCTACGCCTTTCCTTTTCCTCTTCTCGCCTTACTCTCTCCTCCTCTTCTTCCTTCCTACGCCGTTCCTTTTCCTCTTTTCGCCTTACTCTCTCCTCTTCCATCTTCAAAAACCATGCTGGTGGGCCTAAAGTATCCATATCTATTCCGTGCGCAGTGGATCTAATATTTACCATGAATAGAATGCTTGGGTAACATTTATTGTATATCCCACCGCTGTCACCAATGTTAAGTTGGCAGCACACTGTAGGGCAATGAGTAACAATATTATTAACTAATTTTTGAAAAAAATGGACCTGGCCAGTTTATGCACTGAATATTGCGATTCAGGATAATATAAAAAATAAAATCACAGTATCTTTCACCTACCTATTTAAATGCTAATTAATTTTTTTTATTCCAGTTTTATCATGCTGCCACTCTGCAACAACGGTGCTAAGAAATGGCGATATTATAGAAATAGAATCTCTTAATCCAAACAGCGGAAGGTCAGGTTACGAACTTGAAAAAGTTATTCAATTTTTTGGTAACAAACAGCCTGTTACATTCGAAATAGTAACAAACGAACGAGTTCCTGGTCCTTATCGAAACCAAATGCAATACTATAATAATGGTTACAATGAAAACAGACAGAGACCTATGTATAGACCCCAACAACCTCCCTATGGCTATGCTAATGGACAACAAAGTTTTTTACCACCAAATGCAGCTCATCAATATCCTCCACAATATAATCCTTATAATCGTCCACATCACGCTCATCATCATCACCATCAAATGCCGTTTGATTATAATCAACAACCAAATCAAAATCAACAAAATGGCAACAATTTTGTACTTACCAAACAACCTGCAAATCCAAATTATCCCAATTTTGAGGTATATACTGTAGACGTTACAAATACTGGAACAAATCAGTACCCTCATAATAACAACCAGTATCCTAATGCTGGGAATGATCAGTATGGTATGGTAGACAATCCAGATCCCAATACCAATAGCGGTGATATTCCTAATAATAGCGATGAAAATAAATCTGAAGAAAACATAAATGACAAAGTTGATGGTTATATTGATAGGTTTCCAGTTATTTTATTGAAAGAAAATGAAATCAGACGTTAGATATGTAATTACGTGTAGTGTGTCACTAAAGTTAATTTGTCAATAAACGATTCAAAATCCAATCAGTATACAATGGCACGTGAACAGCTCGTAGCAGTGTTAAATTTTGGTTTACTACTCCTGCAGTTGATGTACAATTGAGGTGTTAGCAATAGGTAACAGCCAACAACGATATGCGTCTCTTGCAGTCTCTCATTCACATGTTATCACGCCTCATGTTTACTGACTGAATCTCTTCTCGGCAAATTTATTCCCTATATTTTTTGTTATATTTATTGTATCTAGTATTACAGAATAAAATATAAACTATAACATGTATTCATCTATTATATGGCACTTCATTTTTTTAGAATTTTTTATAAAACTGATTAAGAAAAATAACAATACCAACAGCAATAAAAACTATAGTGCCTGGTAACATTTATAGCCTTACTATTATTTTTGTACTTTATGATATAAAATAAAACTTTTCTGTGAAAAATGTTGTCTTTACTGCTATCCTCAATCGCTTGATCTGAATACTACAGTTAGCTATTGCCATCCGGGTGAAAATAAACTATTTTTTTTAATTTTGACATATATATAATAATAATAATAATAATAATAATAATATAGTGACATTTTTTGTAATCGTAGCAAGTGTCAAAATGATTTCATTTCATTATGTCACTAGTTGCGAAAAGAAAACAAAAAATAAACATTTTTTTGTTTTAAAATCAATATGTACATTGTTGTTGAATGTTTACATCGAAAAAAGGAAGGTTTGCTATAAAAATAGATTTTGTGAGTAAACTTCCAACCTGGTAATAATTCTGTTTTGGTACTTATTTTTCATTAAAAAATACACGTCAAAATAACTTAACAACTAAATAATTTTAACAAGCTAGATAAACGCCCTACAACAATTATATGATTTTCTATTTTTTAAATATGTCAATAAAATAAATGAAGTTATGCAAATAACATACGAAAGTAATATTGGTTGCATAGATGGTAGTCATTTTTTACCATATACACTTTAATACATAATCTAGGCCAGAATCTCAGGCTAGTAGGGTGAGGGGACGTAAAACACCCAAAAGGGTCGCTTCCGAAGAGGAGATTGACCTAATAACACATGTCAGACTATCTGTCGAACTTAATAAAATCTAGCCAAGATTTCATTACTGCCAAACGAGGCATAATTAAGGAAAACTTTGTCAGATCGCAAGTAAAGCCACCTCAAACTTCGAGTACCAAGACCATCCAGGTCAACAAAAAACCGCAAAAAAGGTCAAGATCAGAATGCAACACTCCCTCTGCAAATCGGAAAATGGAAAAGAAGGTCAAAACTGAAGGGTTAACTTTTAAAAAATTCTTTACCGTTAAGAAAATCGCAATGATGAGAACCAGTTTTCCAGAGGCACTCATGGAAACGGAGCAGCAAAAGCTGCTGAAGAATCCATTCTAAATGCCTACGAAGGTATTCCCATTGAAGAAAAAACTATGTTGCCAAAGTAAGGGCAAGTTTGGTTAAATCAAGTTATTATGAGCCCCTAAATGTGATAGCTCTATATTGTCGTCCAGTCCTGCTCTATGACATCATTCAGTCTACTTACTACGAGACATTCAAGAATGCGAGAAGTTACTGGAAAGATATGATGCGCACGTGCCTATTCATAGACGAAAGGCATCTAGAACATCGAGAGTCTTCGGGACAGGCCTGATACGTCCAATTTTTTATAAACAGGGCGACTTTGTCTAGTTAGTCAGTTGATAGAACGAGTTTGTTGTATAAAGATCTATTGTTTCAAATATAATTAGTGCTGATGTAGAAAATAAGTAATTGGGATAAATTACTGTATAACCATGTTCCCTAGTAACACCGTTCTAGGGACTACTATGGTTCAGCATGCAGCCGTTTTTGCCAAGCAGAGACAAGTATATAAAGACCTCCAAAGGACCCCGCAATAATCTTATGGAAATTGGGTTTCTGTCAAATTGTCTGAATTTTTGATATGTTGTAGATTTTGTCATCCTAAGCAAAAGTCTCCATGGGCACAAAGTGCCAAAATGAATATTTTGGCAGCTACGGAGCTGCCAAAGCTTCCCTGACCCATTGCAAAACTATTCATTTTCAATACTATTTAGATGTAAAAGCATATTTTAATTATTCTAATATATAGGATAATGTTTTTGAGGTCACTGGATTCAACCCTCATGTCAGATTGGACAAATTGACCATTGACAGCTGTCAATTCACTGTCAACGAGGAATATAAAAGTAAATATCTTCTTTTCAATTGAGAGTTTGGGTTTTTGAGGTCGCTGAATTCAATTCTCATGTCAGATTGGACAAATTGATATTTTCTTAATGCTTCCTAAGCTTTTTCTTTATCAGATCTATTCGCGGTTCTATTTTTAATAGCAATGTCCTTACGAGTGAACCAATTCATACTGATCCTTCTTTTTAATTCGCCGTTTTCTACCAGACTATTTTTTCTTAATGAGCTAAACACGAATACTTTTTCTGTGTACAAAATAAATCAATTAAAATCGCACAAAATGTACAAGCCTTATCAGATATTATGTAGTCATATACGTGTGCGAATCATAAATATATAATTTCTTTTGAAATAAAAAAAATTCATAAAAATATTGTACAAAACCCATTTAAATAATGACTGGTATTTCTATAAACACGAATAATTTTTATTAACATTTCCCACTATAGATGATCTCATTTCACCTTGGTTTGATATTTGAAAAAATAGATTTAATTCTGACGTATCGCAATTAATTTTGACTAAAGATTTGTATATAATTTGGATTTTCCCAGGATTTACGAGGCGATGTTGGTATCTAGTTATCCTGAAAAGGTTCAAATAAACAGAATTGAAAATTAGTGAAAGATATCAGGAATAAATTCCAGAACCCCAGGAATAGTAATAAATTTAACAAAAATTGAAAAATTGATTCTGAAAAAAATGGGGGGATAAGGGGGTTGAAATATTGAAAAAAAATCCTAACTCGGAAACAAAAATGATATCAAATTGAAATGTTTAGGAAAAACAAGCATTATAAGGGGATCAAGCCTATTGATGCTGAAAAAAAAATGTAATTATATAATACAATATAGAATTCCAAGTATTATATATTATCTTCTTCCTAGATATAATTGTAAATATATACTGGGAAGAAATTCCACTGTCTATATACAATAAATTGCTACTTTATTAACAAATCCTAAAATCTGTACGAACTTATGGTATTCAGCTTTGGAGCTGTACCAAAGGAAGCAACACTCAGATCATGCAACGATTTCAAAACAATCTACAGGAATATCACCAATGCTCCTTGGTATTTCTGAAACAGTGACCTCCGTCAGGACCTGGAGATTGACACTGTTAACAAAACGATCACCAAGTTTGTCAAGAGTCCCGAACAGCAACTCCTAAGACATGTGAGTGTTGAGACCATCCACCTCCTCGACAACACCAACCAGACGAGAAGACTCAAGAATACAAAGTCATTTGAGTTAGTTCAGTAGATAAGAGTCCATGTAAAGCAGAGTACAGTGCAGTGCTTACACACTAGTGTTAGTGTCTATTTGTATTAGAGTCTAAGGAACTTCTATTGAGTAAGACCTTTAGTTTTAGGATTAAAATTAGTAAAATAAGTTAGTTTAAAATTGCTCATTAATCATTACCGATCAGATTATAATGCCTGCTAGGCTTTTTTTAAAAAAAGTTGCTATGGTCCGTTGGAAAATCACAAATGCTGAAAATGATGATTAGCTGACTGAGATAACAGTTTTAACATTGAATGTTTCGTCCTTTTTGAATAAATATTAAATTAATCAAAAAATGTTCACCTGTTTCTTTTTATATACAGGTTTGAGTTCAAAAACCGTACAAGTCCATACTCCATTTGTATCTGTCATTGGTAGTCCATTATATTTTCTGAAAAACCATCATTAAAAATAATACATTGCAAACCTGGAGATCTAAAACTTTTCTATACATGAAGATAGTCTATGTTAAGTAGTTTCAACGTTAAAATGTTTTTAATGTTTTTCTCGGAAAGCTAATTTTGGACATGTACGGTTTTCGAACTCATCGATTCAATTACAGATCCAAAGCCTTTTCTGATTATTGTATAACTTTGTACTATATTATTGTATAATCTGGTGGGCACTTTTTGGGCTAGTCCTGTCTGTGTCTAGAATAAAAAAAATTAGAAAAATAAATGTGGTGAGAAAATAGTTGTCTCCCTTCTGTTTAGGAAAACAAAATCAAATGATAGTGGAATAGCATATTTGATAAAAAAAAGCCGTAACAAGACTCGAATCCTTGTTCTGACTCACCCTATATGGCTGTTTTGTGATACTAATATAACCATTATGTCTTTAAGATAATATTATCGTATTCAGAATAGATTATGAAGATAAGACAATAATAAGGTCAGTGTAAGAAACTTATATTATTATTTTTTTTCGATTAGGGCTAAAATTTAGGGGGGTGGTTAAAGGTAATAAACCTCTTGCATATGATTTTTCATCCCAAAAAAATCCGGTGTACCAATTTTAAGCCATCTACTTAATATAACGACGAAAATATAATGAAAAACGTATTTTTTAAATTAACTTTGTCACCCTGTATATTGAACATGATAGCCCCAATGGAAAAAAATAATAATAGAGGTTTCTTACACTGACCTAAGGACATCCTGTATAATAACATATAATTAGTATTTGTAAATCATCCTGTATAACTGGATTTAGAAAATAGGACTCTTCGCTTCTACCCAAAGAAAATCGATGGACAAGGGATATTTTTCAAAATAATTATCGTATATAATCCACGTGCGTTTTGTTTAGTTAATGTTGCGTGACCTTAACACAAGAGTGGATGAACTTGACATGGAAGATAATCTCTCGATGCATTTCAGATGTGCATTTTTCATCCATCGCTTGCAAGCTATACAAACAGAGGCTGATTTGAATTTCGAAAATTGCTGAAAACTTTGAAAACTAAAAGCTCGGCTGCAATCGTAGTACTTCGTTGTTTAAAAAAAAATTGTTGAATATTACATTCGCTAAAGGTAATCGTGTCCATAAGTAATTCGATAGAGAATCTTGAAGGATGTTGCAAGTATGTATTGTTTTACTCTCGCTGGTAGCATCTGGTTTGGCAGGAAATTCAGGTGAGTTAGCGATGATCATTAATTTACATAATTATTTTAATTTTTGTTTTTATGCTTTGCTCATATTTATTATTTTGTAGTTTATATAATTTATTAAATTTTATAACGGAAGTATTTTTCGAAGACTGTACCCAAAATATTATTCCGAGTGGGATACCTAGTCAAATATTTGATGTATACAGGGTGATTCTAAGTTGATACATTTTTTATTGTAACTAGAAGTCGTTAAAATAAACTTTTTTTTCAAATAACTTTTTTCAAAAAACTCAAAAGTAAGGAAATTTTTTTATGCATAAATCATTTATAATTAATGGTATTATTTCGTTAGCGGATAATTTGCGAAAACATAGTGAAGGACATGTAGGATGACCGATACGAGAAGACAAGAAGTGCATTTATGTTGAGGTGAATGAACAGTAATGGATACATTTTGAAGTAAATTATTGTTTTTATTTTTGAGTTTTTTGAAAAGTTATTTGATAAAATTGTTTATTTTAATGATTTCTATACACAGTTAAAAAGAACTGTATACCTAGTGAAAAACAATAGTTCTCCTAATTTATTATTTGAATTTTTTGTCGTTGTTCCAGAGCGACTGTACAGGGTGAACCACCAGAAACTGCATCGATCCATATATCAGAAAATGAATATAGGAAAAATTTAAAAAATTGGAATTTTGCTAGAAGTCAATTTAGCTAAAATATTTTCATTTTGGATAACTAATCATACAGTGTATTCAAAAATAAGGTTTAAAATGATATTGAGAAAACTAACAAAAATGATACATAAAAAACTAACTAGAATTTTGAGTGGAATCTAAAAATGTAATGTATTTAAAATGAGGTCTATTTCCGGTGTAACCGGAAGTGTCCAATGGATGAAAGTATTTTAGCTGAATAGGTCCCAAAATATCTAACAAGTTCTCAATTTTTAAATTTTTCCTACAATCAGTTTCTGAAATAACGATTAATGCAATTCCTGGTGGTCCACCCCATATAAACTGTTCGCTAGCTGTATGAATCTGGCTCCCCGAAAGTCTAAAATTTTTTGTGGGATTGGGCCAACTTCACTGAGACAGGGCTCGTTTATTTTTTATATATCCCTGTTATAAACTGTAATAATCTTTTGAGATGATAGTAATAGTAATAATAGTTCAACATCTAATACATATTTGACATATTTATCTTCATGACACCGTGCTAAATTTAGTGACTCGATTTTTAAAATTGGTTCATTGAATTTAATAGTTTTCTTAGTAAGCTAATCTGCAATCTGGGTTTTCTCCATTTGGTGGTTGGTAACTATTATACACGCCGGCTGTGGTATGGAGCGTTATCCATAACAATAACAGATCCTGGTTACATTTTTAAAAGAATATCTGAAAACCATTTTTCATAATGTTCTGCATCCATTTCCTCATAATAATCTCCAGTCTTTTCAGAAACAAATGCGTTTAAACCTTCTTCAACAAATCCTGAGTCGCTACCAATATGAGTAATAATAATAAGGCGTTTTCCCTTCTCAGATAGGGCTTTTAAACCATCTACAAAAGCTTGATGTTTGTTTTTTACATTTAAATCCTGCCAAATTTTTGTCACAGTATGTCCTTGATTTAATCAGGTTTCATCTGTATAATATATTTTTCTGCTTCAGCCCCCATACAATTTTTCGTAAAGTTTCAGGACTGATTAATAAAATTTTCTCGTTTTCCCTTAATTTCACAACAATAGCTCTTTAATTAAAAAAAAAAGAATGTACAGTTCTTCGTATTATTTGTTTTTGGTTGTCGTGCAATGTTTGATACGCAGCCTATGCTGACTCTGTTACTTTTCGTCAAATTTTTCATTCATAAACAAAAGTGTTCATCGCGCATTTGACTTACCTTCTACAATATATTATTCTAGTATATTTTATTTTTTAGTTTTCTGATTGATGTTTTATTAATACATTTTTTATTTCGTTTCTCACATCTGTAGGGCAAAATAGGTGTTTTCTCTACCCTAATTAAATTTTAATAACAAATAATATAAATAATAATCTGTGCGGATCAGATTCATGAAGTAGGCATAATTTTCATGAAGTGGACAACATATAGACATAAATATCATATATATTACATATACATACTATATTTTGATATATCTGTCACAGAATAGGTAATATCCCTATTCTATATTTTTCTTGATAGTACAGATTTATTACTTTCAGTGGAGTAGCCAGCTATTTTTAATGGAAGGGGTTTCTGAAAACTATAAAAGGGGGGTTTCTATCAAAAAATAGTTAATAGCGATCAGCGTCAATACTATAGCGGAAAATGGTAACGCGAGGACCCTCCATGGGGTGGTTCTGACCCCCAAAACCGCCACTGATTACTTTGGTTATTTTTATTTATGAAATTTATATTTAGAAACTTTATTTCTTTTAATTTTATTCTCCACAGTTTAGTATAATATCAAAAATAATTGATAAATATGAAAAATAACATTTACGAATTTAAACAAATATGTGCATCAAAAGTTCAGCTAATTATATAATTTTGTAATCAATTTTATATGATAATAATAACCAACAGATAATTTTAATTTACAAATACGTAATTATATAATTCAAGGTTATTAGAATAGTGCGAACACTAAAATAGATTAATATATGTTTAAGCCCTTAATTTGTCAATACAGATTATTTGATTGTATTTATTTATTTTATCCTACATCACCTAAGCAGTTGTATTATACAATAATAAAAAGAAATTATTAATAAACAAATAATTCTTGAATTCATAATGTGGTAAGTGGTACGTGAACTAAGTAAAACGTTCTACAATAGAAGGTAAAAATTTACACAGAACATCAATGAAAACAGGAATTAATTTATTTCTTCTAATCATATTAGCCTTGCAATTAAATACACATGACCTAACTGATTTGGAATTGCCAATTATCTATATCGACTTCAGAGGTTTAGTGAACATGGATTCAGATCCTTGAGCTATCCTCGACAATCGCTAAAAAAGACGCTAATTAGGCATTCCAACGACCTGTCAAACAATAGCTGCCAGTGGAAAGGGCTTGTATATCTAAGGGTGTTGCGACTTAGCTTCCACACTATTTTTATTCGAAAAAGTAAATTTATGAAAAATGTATAATAATATTTTCATTGTGTTCCACATAAAATATTTAAATTTGATCCATTATTCATGATTTTACATGTTGTAGATAAAATACATCGTATGTCGCAACCCCTTAGATACACCAATCCTTCCCTAGACGGGCATTTTGTTTGGAATGCCTATTAGTACATGTCTTGCTTAATTTGTAACCTTACAATTAAAAAAAAACAGATCCAGCCTCCAGTTAAGTAAAAAAATGTTAAAATAGATTAAAAAGTTTTATCAATAGTTTTATTGCATCGTCAAATAATAATTTTTAAAACGGATCCGAAATCTGCATCAAATAAAAACATGTATACATTTTAGTAACATGGAAATACATTTAATATTCTGCTTTTGTAACATTCATTTTAATCATTTTAGAATACATTGTATAACTCGCCCATTAATTTTATGAAGCATTAAATTATTTGTAAAAATGAACAGGTTAAAATTGTATGAACTCTTGAAATAGATGTGTAATTACTGTTCCCTTCCTCACAAACAATTTCTATATAATTTAAAACATTATTTATTATGTAGTAAATAAAATAACATGACCGGTTTAAACTATCGTTCAACCGTGGCTACAGTTTATGGACTGATGTTACTTTTTGTCGCAGATCTTGCAAGTGGAAATGACATAGGAAGTAATAATGGTTACGGATATGGATATTCTGGAAGCTACTCAGGTACAGGCAACCCGCCAGAAAATTTTAATTTCCCACATTTCGATTTCAACAATTTATTTAGTAATTTTCAAAGGTTTCAACAAGATTTGCAAAGAAAGTAAGTCAAATAACATTTTTAACTTATTTTATAATCTATTCATCTTTTATTTGACTCCCAGTGGTTTTATTTTGAACTATTTATTACTATAACACTTTGCTGTTTATAAATTTTGAAAAAAAAATTATCTTAAGCCATCTGGGCAACAATAATTGTTTGACAAGTGAGCTCACTGCGGTTCATACTAACAGTATAACCGAATATCCCAAAAATCGTTGACTCTCCAACGCTACTGTTTCGCGATTTGTCACAATAAAAGGCCTACTATCAATTAGCATCAGAGTTATGCTAGTACTATAACTGCTGTATTAGATGGATAATGTGTTGAGGATCAAGCACCTCCAACAGCAATTTCATTACTATATGCTTGATCCTAAAGATCACTTATTATGTGTATATTATGTTTAACCAATAACAATATTCTGAATTCACCAAATCTGCCTTTAACTTTCTCTCAAAACTTCTGTATGGCTTCATCTGCTCTATTTTGGCGATGTCTTTGATTTTCCGTCTGTTATTTTGTTCCCCCTTTCGTAAAACTGTTTTTTCACATACTTTCAATTTATATTCATTCTGTTTTGTAATTATTCTTATTTCGCTTCCATATGCATATGATATTCACGGGTTTACTAAGATTTTGTTTGGTGCTGTTACTGCTACTCCAATATACTCACAAATCTTCTCCATTTTATTTTTTTCAGTAAAGCAATAGAGTTGTAGTTGTGAATTAAGTCTGGTCTTTGTATTTTAGTTTCCATCATTACCGCTGGGTGTCTAAATAAAAGTTCATGGATAGAAAATATAAGAAACGATTCGAATTTTACTAATAAAAAGGTGATGGTACTGGTTAAAGTATTTTTTCTTCTCACAATTTAATCTAAATACTTTATTTTTTATAAGAAAACGGTACCAAGAACTTTTGTTTACAGGGTGTTTCAATGGAAAAAGAAAATGAGTTAACGGTATTAGTAACCAAGATACAGGGTGTTTTATATAGTTTTTAATCAATTCTAAGTATATTTTCTTGATATTTGTCAAAACGACTGATGTACTATAACCAAAAGCAAATTTAGTTCCACCTCGGTGGTCTCTTCTTTTCAATTGTCAATGAATCGCCCTCTTTATATCTGTGATACACTGTATATCATTTAATTTAAATTATTTAATTTTTTTTTAATGAAAATATTATTTTATACATTATGTCAAATGTAAATTATCTCACGAATTAATAGCATTGCTTTTGTGCACATTAATATTTGCAGGCTTAACTTGTTTTATCCCGTCTGAAGTAATTTAGAAAGGTTAACAATATAGACAAAAGAGCTTCCATAATACAAACTTCGAGGGATTTTGGGCAAACAATTAGCTGTTTCGCACACAGCCACAAGTGTAGCAAAGTTCGTAAACACTTTTAACACATCTCTTGCCGGAGTATCAAAGAACTGAACTTACGAAACTTTTAACAACTTTGTTTTCCCACGCAATATATTCGGTTATATGGAGAAAATAAATGACAATAGAAAATTGATTGATGCGTGTTTTGTAGATTTAGATATTATTGTATCTCTAGAGTTTATAATTATCTTTCTGAGGCTAAAAGTTAGAAATAACTGTTTTATACATTTTGTGAGAATATTTTATCATGTATCAAAAAAAGTTTAGTAGGAAGGTGTAAAGGAAAAGGTCCTCTATTTCTCACAAAGTCAAACTTTTCTTTACATATGCCTACACTCACTCCTTATTAGCAAAAGTAGTGATGGCTATTACAGGACACAATGAGGAAATAAATAAATAATATTGAGTTTCCTACAAATACACAGTACATTATACAAAACCATATGTTGTTACTATCAACAGCAATATTGGGGACTGTACTATCAATAATATCTATGAAAAAATAATTAAAAAGTATGGACAATTACAAATAAAGTACTTACCACATAAAACTATAAATAAATTAATGGGAATAATTAATAAATGCACAAATAAAATCAAACGTTTATCAAAAGATGCATGAACGCAAGAGCATTTACAAGCTCCTAGAAAAATGAACATTTTATGGGATCAGAATCCAATGGTGTATTTAGAAACCATTTTGGCTTAGAAACATTAACTACTTTTCTTTTGACCCTTCCTTCAGGATTCCTTGCAAACAAATATTAGAAATTATTCAAATTCTTCTAAACCATCTTAAACTTCAATATTGATGGTAGTAAACGTAGTAAAATACGTAAGTACATAAACTAGAAAACAAGGAAGTGATGTTATAGAAGCTTTCTAGGACATCGAGGGAGCATTTGACAATACCTCCGTCAACTCCATCGTCAGCACTCTGAAACATAAAGGAATCGAGGACACATTGTGTGACCTAGATTGACTCTAAGCTAAGAGGCATGTAACCATTATGGGAGAGACGATAGCAGCTCGGGTTTCGAGTGGGTGCCCACAGGAAGAAGTACTGTCTCCATTCCTGTGGAACCTGTTAAGGAAATGCGTAGGACCTTCAAAAATATTGGACATAAAACCCTGGGATATGCGGATGATCTAAAAATCATAACCCAAGGTAAATACAACGACAAGGTCGTATGCAAGAGGCTCTAAAAGTAGTTACGAAATGGATAGAAGAGGATTAATCAAAATTGGTCCCAACAAATCTACCAAAATTGCATTTAGGCGCAGGAGAGAAAGTTAGAGGGACTATAACCGCTAAACATTCGAAGTGAAAATATCCAACTAAAGCAAAAGGTAAATTATTTAGGTGTTACAATTGGTGGAAAGACGCTCCTTTGGATAAAATGAAGACTGAAACCAGGTAAGGTATATTGGACATACAATATGGTGGTTAACGCCCGTATGCACCGTACACGTTTAATCCAGATCAAGGGTTTAATCGCGTTTAGTACCACTTTTAGCTATAGTACAAAACACGATTAAACCCTTGATCTGGATTAAACGTATACGATGCATACGGGCGTTAGACTGATAATGACATGCGCAGCTTTGGTGTAGTGACCAAATATACAACAAATAACGGCAATAAGTTATTTTGGAATAATGGGGACAATTAGAACAATTCGCACAGCAGCAATGGAAGCACTAACAGTATTGCCACCACTTTACTTTGTGATACAGGGCGAGGTAATATTAGGTGGTTAAAGATTAGATAACACCTTGGGAAATCTTAACATCTTAACACAAGGCTAGTGACAGAAGACGTGTGCTAGACATTCTAGCCGCAGTGCCCACTGCAAATTTCGGCCGTCATCTGATAATGAAAAATGCCTCAGGGGCATGTAAAAACATTGCACTTTACTGTACCAATCACTATTCTGAGCAAAATGATTAAAACAATGGCACCTCCGGTGTCATAATTAGCGAAAACTGTTATTTGATAACGATATAAGAATTATGTCACCAAATAACTAGTGAATAATAGAACTCAAAAATGTACCTGTGTTAATAACGGTACAGTGTATTTGAATGTGTAAATATTTTAAAAAAAGTTGTAGCAACTCTTATATAACTTTTTGTTACTTGGGGGTAGATTTAGTTACAAGCTTTCTCTTTAAAGGTAATGGTGGTGGTATGTATTCCTATTCGCATGCATCTAGCTCAAATGGAAAAGCTTATGCTTATTCTTCTGTATCGTTTAATAAAAACAGGTAGGTAATAAACATATTTATTCTTAATGTCAATAAACTTTGTTGCGATTTGTTACAGACAATACTCGCTCTATATGCTGCGTTTGAAAAGTACCTCGTTTTGCTTTCTTTTACTTAATACCGTTCTTTTAATACATTCAAGCTCAGTTTGCTACACTGATATGGTTTCCTCCATGTCACGTGTCCAAAAAATCTACTCTCTTCTCGAAGAGGTACATTTCAAACGTATCAATGGCTGTCTAACAGTTTTTTAGTATTCCCTCCATTAGTCGCATGTTTTGTTCCTACCACTATAAAAGCAATGACAGTGAGACTAAAAGAACATAAAAACCACATAAGTAAAGCCCAAACCATGATATTTTGGAGTCGCAAACTACGCTTACATAATAAAGGAGACAAAAAAATTAAGAAAAACGATTGAACTAAAAATTACAGGCAGTTGCCTAGATGAAAGCCAACCCACATGTATTTAAAAGATCCATCCATCCAGTTTATTTTAAGGATTATTCTGTATGTCCTTTCAACACTTTTCCAGTGACACATTTATTTATAGCCCACCATTCATTTCCACTTATCCAAACTGAAACAATCAAATTTTCAGCTTAGGTTTTTCCTGCAAAATAGTTTCTTAATCTTGTTAAATATTCTTCGTGCATGTCTTATCATTGATCTAATTTCTTCCGTGTAACCGTTATCATATTTTTTTATTTCTTCCAATTTATCATTGATTTTTAAGTATCTTTTGTAATCGCCTTAATTTGTTTTCTTAACTTTTAGTGTCAATATTCTTTTTAATGACTTACTAATTCTAAAAACGTCTGGTGATAGGTATGAATGATAGTATTAAGAAATGGAAAATCGCAACAAACATCTGAGAGTATTCTAAAGTAAGTTTTTTATTTATTGTTTTACATTGACATAGTATATTAGCCCAAGCTGAAGCTACCCAAAATTTTGCTAAAGCAGGATCACCTACTGGTAGTGCGGGAAGTTTTCAAGAAGGATATGGTGGAGGATACTCTGGAGGTCAATCTTTTGGAGGATCTTTTTCGGGTGGTTACCCTGGTGGAGCTGGATTTCAGTTTATTCCAGGAGTAGGAGCTAATTTTGGTTCTGGTGCAGATGGAGCATCCGCTTTCGGATCAATAGGCCCTGATGGAATTCAACAAAAAGCCTCAATTTTTCCAGAAAATCCAGTAAGTTATGATTGTATTTTTTTTTTAAATAAATTGCCAAGTGAAGGATTTATGATTATTACAATCTGATCAATTCTAACTTATCTCAGGTTGAAAAACTCTATTCTTGTATCAGTGATAACGTAATTAGTTAGTGTATGTATAAGTTATAATTATTATAAAAGTGTTTTATAATGAAACACAAAGTGTTATGTAAATAAGTAAATCCCTGTACACCTAAGGTTAAAAATAACTAAAGGGAAAAACAATTTCTTAACAATCATGGCTACCAAGGTTTAAATTTCATTGATATAAGAGTTTGTCTTGACATACCTCTCAAATTCTACTAGAGTATAAGTTGCACACGCTTCATTAGTCTAGTAGTGGATATCAATGCAGAACACTGGAGATGTGGTTTCAATCCCTACCCAATAAACATTTACGGTAACCCGAAATTTTATAATAGATATATAATAGTAACAAATTTATATAAGAAGGTTTCGGAGTTTTATAACCTGTACCTTTTGGTAACCAGGTTTTATAATGGTTTTATAACATTACTAGCAGTTATGGGTATATAAAAATGTAACAGAACTATTTCCATCACCATTTTATAAAACTTTAAGTAACGGTTACTAGTGGTTTTATAAAAAGGTGACATATGGGTTACCGTAACTCTATTTATATAACTAAAATACCTTAAGTTTTTTAATGGTGTCATAAATTACCTTTATTAAAACTGGCAGGAAGTAATGTTGACTATATTTGTTATAAAACTATTGGTTATTATATCGCCTCTTTTATAAAACTTTCAACCATCAGTAATACAAATTATCCTAATATAACTATTATGTAATGTATATAGAAAACTTTATTACCATGTTAAGTGATGTGCGTTAAGGTTACATTTTGCATTAAAGAAAAATCTGATGTGTCCAACACATGACTTTCCTATCTAGATATTATAGGCTTTTCCGGTTATTTTGTACAACCTATTGCAGCATCTCTATAAATGTTTAGAGGATAAACTAAATATATACATTGTCCACATACATCTACCTTGAAACATTTTTCTATAGATATTCATGGAAAACGAAAATACTGAAAAATTTAAATTTCCTACAATTTTTTCATTACGGTCCATTTTAGAAAAATCATGTATAAACAAAAATTGTAGAGATCGATATCGCAAACAACTTTTATTTCAAAAACTTTCATAAAAATCAGAATTTTGCACATTTTGTCAAATTTCTCGAATACGGACCATTTCAGGAAATTTTTACATAAAACAAAAATTATAGATAATAATATTAGAAGTAACTTTTATTTGAACAATTTTTTTCTCCAAACATTAATAACAGATATATTCCATAAAATATAAAAACGGCCTCCCATAAAGTACCCCCCCAGATGTTCCGACTTTGTCCAAAATCTAATCATTTTACGTCAGGCCGAAATAATCCTTAAGTTTAAAATTTAATGTTTTTTTCTTTATCCGTTTTTGAGTTTTCTTCAAAATTCGAAATTTACACATTTTCTCAAATATCTCGAATACGGTCCATTTTAGAGAAATTATGTATAGAATAAAAATTATAGAGAATTATATTACAAACAACTTTTATTTGAACAATTTTTATAAAAAATTATTTTTTTTACATTTTGTCAAATTTCTCGAATACGGACCATTTTAGGAAAATTTTGCATAAAACAAAAATTATAGATAATTATATTAGAAGTAACTTTTATTTGAAGAATTTTCTTCTCCAAACGTAAATAACAGATATATTCCATAAAATATAAAAATGACCACCTATAAAGTACCCCCCAGATGTTCCGACTCTGCCCAAAATCTAATCAGCTCATTAGACGTTGAAACAAAGCTTAAGTTTAAAATTTGGTGTTTTTCTATGTATCGGTTCATAAGTTATGCGTTATACAGACACACACACACACACACACACACACAGACACACACACACACACACACACACACACACACACACACACACACACACACACACACACACACACACAGACATCATCGCGAAAATAGTCAAAACGGATTCAGGGGACCTCAAAACGTAAAAATCCGTCGAAAACTCGAGGTCGAAAAAAATCATGATTCCTATACTTTCCTTATATCTGTATACAGATAGGAAAGTAAAAAGTATATTACATAACCCACGATGTAAAGAGTAATTACGCATTCGTAGAAATAAAAACTCCTTGGTAACTCTTATACTTATACTTCTAGGTAACATTTGAATAGAAACATATCTTTAAGTTAATATAAAATAAATTTGTTTTTTAGAATATCCCCAATGTAAATGTTCGTTTTGGTGCTGATGGGAACCCAAATGGATTTAAGAGTGTGTTTACATCGAGTTCAAGTATGACCACAAATGTTGATGGCAAACCTAAAACAGTTAAACAAGCTTCTACTACTGTCAATGATAATGGAAAAATCACCACATATACAGCTAAATATCCATGAAAATATATTTATAAGCCTTATTTTTAAATGTAAAATATTCTCAAATTTTATGCTAATGGCAAGTACTTAGTTACTTTATTTTTAATAAACGTTAGAATTCATGTTTTTTTATTTTGTTTTATTACTATAAATTAATGCAAACCAGCATGCTTATCATTTAATATAATTTTTTGAATCTGAACATATTAGGAACACTCCTTGGCATAAGAGAAGCGATGCGAGCCTTTGACAATACCTCAAGAATCAACCTGAAAAAAGGGAAATCTTTTGACAAACCCTGAAAAACACAATTCGTAACCTTGACAAACAAACAAAATTGTAATTTTTAACTTTTATTCTGGGAAAAGAGTTCTTAAATTTCCTAGCCTAAACTGACATTAAAACTGCCTAATTCTCGCACACGTGTAAGTTACAGATCAGTAAACTATAATTTTCCAAAGTTTCTGTATTAAGCCAGCGTGTCAAATCTTGTCAAATGCTTGGGCCATGTCAAGGCATATACATTTTGGGTCATATAGGTCTATATTTGGAGGTTTTCCTGGCTTAGGAATTAGGATAACTTTAACCATTTTACATGCATCTAATATTACGGTTGTGACTTAGTATACCCGGGGGCTACTTTTGAAAGGCATAAGATATAAAAAATTCAAAACTTACCAAAACTAATCAAAACTTACCAAAACACTTTAGGTGATCCGATCATAATCTGACGTTTAATATATTTTGGTAGTATTCCTCTAATTTAGCACATTTTATTTATCCTATTTGTGTTTTATCACTGTTTCGTTTAAAATAAAAGGCAACTTTATAAATTTGCTATACCTTACCCGACACCCTTAGATATAAGTAAAGTTTGAAATGTGTGCAGTATGGTTGAACTTGGAAAAATATTGGCTTTTAAATTTTTATATAAAAATATAAGTACCTAACTTTTCAATTTAAAAAAAATTATCAATGACGGCATATCTTGTAAGGAAGTAGTAGAAAATTAATTTAAAAAAAATTGAAAACCCACACTTTATGAATGCACTGTATAAATCTGCTTTTTGTTTTATTTAATTTCGTATTTTCCTAAACTTTTTTAATTTTTAAACTTATTGTAATTTTATTTTTTTTTAATCGACCTGTATAATTCCGCTATGCAACAAAATGATAATGTGTGACCATCTCGTTAGCAGTGAAACACCCTATATATATGTAATAATTAATAATTATTCTTTGTGTTGAAAAAAAATATTAAAAATTTTTAAGAACAATAAAAATGAATCACCAAATCAAAAATCAACTAAATTTAAATCAAAAGACTCACCAGTTGAAGTCGCTCATTCCTCCTAAAACAATATAAAAGAAAGTTTAATAAATATTTAAATTAATCATGAATTCGGAAAAGATCAAGGATTAAGCGAAAGAATATTTTTGTGTCTAGAACAAAATTTTCAAAATTTTTATATTTCGTTTCTAATTTTATTTATTTTAAATTATTAATAAATTATTTATAGAAAACATTACATTTAAATCAAAACACTCACCAATTGAAGCCACTTATTCCTCCTTCGCTCCCTGCCCTATTTGTTGTTCCAGTATTTCGCCATTATTTCCAGTAGATTTTCTCTTTTAAAACGCGTCCGGAAAAATCTTGTATTCCCGACAACATTAATGATCATTATATCATATTCAATTCTATATCAACCCTTTGACACGTCAGCTTTGTTCAAGTTTTATCAAAATATTTTGATGCTACCGAAACAAAACTTCTAAGAAACTTTTAAACCATTTTTTAAATTTATTAAAACATTTAATTTTCAAATTAGTTAACATGTTTAAAAATTCTTAGATGTATCTCCGGCCTGTATAGCTGCAGCCTTGTCCATTTGATCCAGGAACATACATCCCAAGACAGTACAATATAAATCAAAGTTCTACATTGACATCAAAGGACATACATTCTGAGATCAAACGTCTTTATTGTCAGAATGAAATGAACATGAACTCAAACCATTGACATTGTGCTACCGATTTACTCGAAAAATTTGCGGCGATTTAAAATTGTTTTTCGGAAATTCCCTGAAAAGAAAAGCAACAATTAGTAAAAGGAAATTTTGAAGGTATACAATACTTTTTGCAACCACTCTATTTAAGGATTTGCAAAAATATTCTACTCAGCTTGTTTACTATTATTCATAGGTGGGTCATTTTAATATTTCTCTATTCTTTTTTTATATCGAAATCTCGGAATCGAATTTTTGCAAAAATGCTAAAGTATCTAGTTAATATTTTTGCATTTTAATTCCTATCAACATTTTTAAATAACTTTGTTCTGTAGTTAAATTTAAATCACTATAACTCTTCAGTAAAAATCAATGTTTTATTTTTCCTGTATACTACTAAATATTTCACAAATTTGATTCTTGATTATTAGTTTCTATGTTATGCAGAAGTTTCCTGTGGTGGAATTGTTTAATTAATAATATTAATTGAAAAATATCACGGTCCTGGTGGGATTCAATTACTTTTTGAAATATCCTTGTCCGAAAATTATAAAAGCTGCTGCATTCACCTTAATATACCAACATACAGGTTGTTTCAAAATTCATGCGACAAAATTCAGGAGGTGATTGCTCGTATGAAATTAAGATGGGTCTTTCCTATAACAAAATTTCCTCAGCACACCCTTTTCCGAGATATCACCCTTAAGAGGTGGTGACTAAAATTGAGTTTTTATTTTTTTTTTTTATATTTCAGTAAAGCTAGAAACTTGAAATTCTGTAATTTTCGTGCACTCGAACACGGTTATTTTTTTAAAATTCCTGTTATATTATAGGGGGATGAAATTAGCAACCCTTACTTTATTTCATATCAAAACTTTTTTTCGAGATGAAATTTTTTGAAATAATTTTATAACTTGAAATCCTTGTTAAACTTCTTAATTTTTTTTTTATTTTTTCCCAAAACCAATAGCTTCATAGAAAAAAATATTGTTTTCCAATCAATTTATTAAAAAAATGATAAATTAGGGTTTTCATTTTTTTTCTCTGAAGCTATTGGTTTTGGGAAAAAAATTCAAGAATAAAAAAAAAATTTAAATAAAACAAGGATTTCAAGTTATAATTTTATTTCATAAAAGTTCATCTCGAAAAAAAGTTTTGATATGAAATAAAGTGTTGCTAATTTCACCCCCTATAATGTAACAGGAATTTTGAAAAAATACCCGTGGTTAGTCCTTTGCGAGTGCACGAAAATTACAGAATTTCAAGTTTCTAGCTTTATTGAAATTTTAGAAAAAAAATAAAAACTCAATTTTAGTCACCACCTTTTAAAGGTGATATCTCGAAAAGGGGTGAGCTGAAGAAATTTTGTTATAGGAAAGACCCACCTTAATTTCATACAAGCAATCACCCCCTGAATTTTGTCGCATGAATTTAGAAACACCCTGTATATTACACTTTTTTTTTAAGCGGGCAAAATTCTTGACAATCTCTTTTTCCTAATTGGCACGTGTCTTCCAGAATTTTTCATTTCATAAATTAACTAAAAACTAAATTAAACAAAAATCTAACAACGCCTCAACAACAAACTAAGACGATCATAATAATTTCGCACCTCTTCAAAAACAACTATTTTTCGACACAGGAATTAACAAATTTAAGTAAACAGCAGCTACCCTTTTAACCACGGGCTTCATAGACTAGCAGCGTTGCCATATTCATTGTATCATTGTTCTAATAGAATTAGTATCGGAATGAAAATTATGTTAATCTTTCGTCCTGTTTAAAATTGGTAATCTTTTTAAAAAAAAGTTATTTAGAAAATAGTTAAGATATTTGTTATAGAATGACGCTAAAGAGCCAAAAAATTAAATTTGTTAAAAAGTTTAAATTTTTAGAACGATTGGCCTAAACCATTTTTTTTAACTGCCTCAAACATAAAATTGATTTTTGGCGGAGGAGCGCCCGTCATGTTTGCTCTTAAACTAAATAGGACTTAGGATATTATGTCAATAACTAATTTAAAAAAAAAATGGACACAGGACAGTTTTCTTCCCAACCGACGATATTTTGCTTTATAATGAAATTTAGGTATTTTACTCTCCATTATAAATCATTATTTTTTAATTTTCCCTGTATATCATCTATATCTTACAAAATTTGATACTTCATTATGAATTTTCAAGTCATGCAGAACCTATTATTAAGAATTTTTTTTTTCGAAATGTAAGATAAACTTTTATTCGCTTGCATACAAATGTTTGGGATACCCTGTAGATTATGTTATTTTTAACTAGTCAAAATAGGATATTTTTTAATTATTCCTATCAACACTAATATTTTGCTCTATTCACAAAGTTAAAAGTATTATACTCTTTATTATAAATCATAATATTTTATTTTCCCTGTATATCTCCTATATTTTACAAAATGAAATGCTTGATTATGGATTTTGAAGTGATACAGTACTTTTTATCAAGATTTTTTTTTGTGAAATGCAAGATAAACTTTTTTTGTGTATAAAACTTTTTTTTTTTTCACTATGAATTTAAAAATTATGTATATCTTCATATATATCAAAACGTTTGGCAACCCTGTACAGCTATGTCTAAATATTTGCTCAAAATGGGAAATATTTGAGATTTTATCATTAAATTTCCACTTTAATGTCGATAATCCGCAATTTTATATTCATTTTCATAATATTTAACTAGGTAATAACGCAAAAAATATTTTGAAATTCGTGTCTATAAAGTCTCCAACAAGAACAAGGCAAATCTTACATTATTCGGTAGTTCAGTAAATTTTAAGTGATTTTAATTTATTTTAAATAAAAAAATCTCACCTTATGTATCAAATTATTGTAGTAACAACACTGATTTTTAATTTTTCTAACACAAAATAATAATTATAAAAAATGTTCTCAACTAGCTGTCACAATTAGAAGCCATCTTTTAATAAATAAATCTCTACATAGGCAACTTGATAAAAAACTCTTAAAAAATAGTTTTTTCTTACAGGCCTTTTCATCACATTTTTTGCGCATGCGTCAGTATCTGTCATCTTTTTCGTACTATTTTTTGTAAACAAGCATATTAAAAAGCCCACGTAAAAAACTTATTATCGATAAATACTAATTTAAGTAGGTATATTCATTCAAAAAAAAAAAAGGAAGAAAATACCTATAAAGTAATAATAAGTTTTTACTGTCAATTTTAATTATGTTATCTGTACGGAAAAAAAAACGAAAAGTGACACATGGCAATCAAAGGAATACCAAAGCTTTGGCTAAAAATATCGGAAAAAAATTATCACATTCAGTCAAAATACACATTAAAACAAGTTCAAAATGCGCTGGTATTACACAATAGCTTTTTAATATTAAATACGACTTTGGTATACACAGTAATATGACTGAAAATGTCATGTTGATCCTCAAACTAAAAATATAATTTATTTTAAAATTATACTCATGAAAAACTTTCATGTTGATTAAAGTGTTTTTGCAAGTACTAATATTGGTTGGCATAATTAATTAGAATAGAGTTACGATTATTATTTGTTTTCATTCATTTTTTACACAGTAAACAAATATTAATACACCTCACCTAACCTCTCGATCAGAAGACTTTTTTGCCTTGTTGAAACTGTCCAAGACACTAACCATTTTCTCAATTGCTCACAACTATGTGCTTCCACAGAGTTATAAAAAAGTAAATCACTATCAACGATTTTTACTAATGATTGATTTGTCGATCAAAACATTACGAAACTTTTGAATTACCGGTATTTCAACATGGCTGCTGCGCTTGCGCTCTTCTCATGAAAAGGCCTATTTACGCATGTACAAGAAGACAACGTTTATACAGGATGTCCAATTTATATTTAAGAATTTAAAAATATATTTTTAATTTAAATGTGAATACAAATTACACTTTATTGATTTAATGTTATTTTTCATAGGTGGTAATTTATGTTTTATTATCGATCTTGCCGTTTGTAGTTGTAACTAAAACTAGATAATGGTACCTTCTGAACATTATGTTTATTTAATTTGCTAATTTAATGTACAAGGTGAAACATAATTGTCGAGCAATAGTTCTTAGATACCTAATGGAAATTATGTTTCTTTCATTTGCTAATTTATTATACAAGGTAAAACAAAATTATAGAGCAATAGTTAGGGGTGATGAATATGAAACACTTAAAAATGAGGAGAATTTGTCTCATCAACAATAAGCCCTAGAAATGTATTAATGATAGTTTAAACGTTGTAGGAAGATATTATAGTAGGATAATATCATGGACACTTGGTCTGATTGCGATGGAGATCATATTAGATGACACTATACTTCCCTAATCCCTGGTCTCCAAGTCAGGTATTGATGTTAATTATACTTTAAAAACTTTTTTATTTCTACTTGCCTTTTGTAATATGTTTTTTAGTTACAATTAGTTGCAAAGTTAAAGGATATTTGAAGGTTACTTGAAATTGTAAATGCCTAAATAATCAATAAACCAGTTTTTGTTTTGGGAAAGATTGAATCAGATGAAGTCGAGGAGAAATTTCTCTATATTGTGGATTGTGGTTAGATATGTTGGACGCACAGAACATTGGACGGTTGATTAATTATCTATTTCAATTTTGGAGTAATTTTTACTGTATACAAGTCACTAATAATTATATTTTCTTTCAAAATACAGATGTGATAAATAATTTCGGCTCTAGTCCATCGATAAATTCATTATCAATTAGTTGTACCCGCCTGGTTTTCGAAATTAATCCATGATGAAGTTAACAACGCAGCACCAAATCATTGCAATACTAATATTAGGAAATAGAAAATTTACAATTTTACAAATAAGTAACAATAAAAACAAGATATACCATGACCAAAAATCTTTTGGCGTACAGATCTTACTTGTTCAGTATTCGTAGCAGTTTATTTGTCACTAGGTTAGTCATTAACAAATTTTGGAAAAATACAGCAAATGTTGAAAATATAGAAATCAAACTCAGATCATATAAAATACATTTAATTAATTTAAAGGCGCTAGTTTGTCATTTATTTGAGCTCCAGGGTCGTTCACAGAATCTACGCGACTTGGAGAATAAACGCTGCTTCTTCCGGTTTCGCTGCGATACCCATGAAAATCAGTTCTGCCATCATTTTCGCAAAAGCATTTCACCGTACCTGTGGGCAAAACACCATGTCTATCTTGGTTGAATTGATTTTGCCATTGAGATGGTCTCCAGTTGGGTCTCATAACTTTAAACTCTACAGGATTCATAACTCCTACATGTTTTGGATATAATACGTATTGCGGTGGTGGAGTTTCGCTATAATGATGCCTATGTAATGATGAATCAAAATATGGTACTGACATTTCAATGCCACTTGTCTTAAAATTGGTGGTTAACAAGTCACTAGTAATGTCCATTGCTATTGGTGGTGAAGATCTGAAATTAATATTCACTTCTGGATTTGGATTTAGCATATTTTGATAGAATGTTGCAGGATCTAATTTCCTGTTCGACTGGTATGGGTAAAAAGACATACTAGAGCCATACTGTGATCCAGGTGAATAAAAGTTAGATCCCTGAGTACGAGATCTAGTATTTTGATAGATAGATGGTCGATCGTCGGGTATAAAAATGGTTTTAGGTTTAGTTCTAACACCATCGTAGTTGTTAAAATTGGAATTATCTGTGCCAGATGAATAAAAGTTAGATCCCTGAGTACGATGTCTAGTATTTTGATAGATAGATGGTCCATCGTCAGGTATAAAAATGCTTTTCGGTTCAGTTCTAACACCATCATAGTTATTAAAATTGGAATTATCTGTGCCTACTACTACAGGTATATCTGGTGTATCTTCTATTGATTTCGTTTTATTTTGGTTTAAGTTAACTTTTGTTTTTATATGAACAACCACGTCTGTATTAATTGTATCTCCTGATTCATCAGTTGATTTGGTGGTGTTACATCCTTCGCTAACACAGACAACTCCTACTGAATCAAAATTATCTACATTTACACTACTGGAAGGATTATTTACTGAACTAAATAACTTTTTATGGATACCGTCATTTATAAATGAACTATGTGATCTCCTGTCTCCAAAGTCTAACTTGTCATCTATGCCAACAGCGTTTGCTGAAACAAAAAATTTGTAAGAGGAATTTATTTATTATATTTGAAAAGGAGTAGTAATAGTTATACAAAATATGTTTACTTATATTTTGAAATAAATCAGAGCAGTTGCTGACAAGCTTTGTTCGCGATAAGAATCCTGAACCGAATTATTACTAACAGTAACAATTTCGCAGGCGCAGTAGTTAAAAAGCGTTCGCGGAACAAAAAGAACTCAACTATTGGTTCTATCGCGGTAAAATTATTATTGGTTTTGAATCGCTTGAAACACCGAGATATAATAGGGAATGCGCGCGCAGTAAAATTCAGAATTGATAATGAATCAGGATTGTTACCGCGAACGAAGCTATAATCCATAAAACATTCATTGGGGTGTTTATTATACTCTTCACAGACTACTGTTACACAATTGGACGGTACTATGCAGAAAGCTACCAACCCTCAATAGTGACAAACTGAGATAATCAGCTCTAAAGTTTTTGTTCGTTTAAAAAAGATGTAGGCTGTGGGTTAGCATTTTATAGTTTTATAGGTTATATCATTAACTTAGGCTTGATAGGTTCTTATAGAATCCAGAACGCGCATTTTATTATCCAATTCCGCACCCAACCCAATGTCAAAAACGAAAAGTGATGTCAACTTGAAAACTTCAGGAAAATCAAGCTCTATAATGGGTTAAGCCTATTGATTTTGAAAAAAAAACTAAAAATGGGGCATTAAGGGGGTTGAAATAAAAAAAAAAGAAAAACGAAAAGCGATATCCACATGAAATGGTTAGTAAAAATTAAGCTCTATAAGAAGATGAAACCTATTGATACTGAAAAAAATCTGTTTGAAAATAGGATTAATTGGGGTTGAAATTAAAAAAATCATAAATCAAAAACAAGAAGCGATATCAACATGAAATTTTTTAGTAAAAATCAAGCAAGAGGTGATTCCTTCTGAAAAAAATTTAAATAAAAATGTGGGGTTAATAGGGGTTGAAATATTTAAAAAATCCTAACTCAAAAACGAACAATAATATCAACTTGATATTTTTGGCAAAAATCAAGCTCTATAAGGGGACAAAGCCTATTGATTTAAAATAAATCTGAATAAAATGGGAGTCAAGTGTCAAATAAAAAATTAGAAATCAAAAACCAAAGGCAATATCAACATGAAATATTTAGTAAAAATTAAACTCTATAAGAAAAATTAATAAATTAATAAAAATGGGAAGATGAAGGGAGTTGAAATATTGAAAAAAATCATAACTTAAATTAAAAGCTTCAGAAAAATCAAGCTCTATAATGGAATGAATAAATAAATAAAAATGGGGAGATAAGGGAGGTTGTAATATTGAAAAAAAAATCCTAATTCAGAAACAAAAACGATGTGAAATTAAATTCTTCAGGAAAAATCAAGCCTATTGAGTTTGAAATAAAATCTGATTGGAAATAGGGGTTTAACAAACCCCCGTTAAACTGTGAAGAGTATAATATAGAATGACAAGCATTATATATCTTCATTCTAGTATTTTAAATGTTCTTTACTATATTACATTAAAAAGTTAGCTTTTTCTAAGTTTTATTTTTTAATTATCATAATTTAAACATTTTATCTTTAAAATTTTGAAAGAACTTTAATTATATTTATATATATATATATATATATATATATATATATATATATATATATATATATATATATATATATATATATATATTATATATGTATATTATAGTACAAAGGTGGATCCGAGGGAGAGGGCATAGGGGGCCGTGGCGCCTCCCGAGATTAATTCATGAGCCTTTTATTAAAAAACAATATTCCAAAAAGGGAATTGTTATTAAGAAATGCCCCCTCCCCACGAAAATTCGGCCTGAAGCCGCTATTGGTTAATATATTTAAAATATTTGTATTTCATTAAAAATTGGAATATCTTGCATTTTAGTTTTCGGAAAAATGTAATTTTGAAAAAAAAAAGTGTTAGATCATGATACTGTCGAACCTATAAATCACTTTTTCTTGATTTACTATTTATAAATTATTATTAATGGATATAATAGGTAGGAAAAACGAGTATAGAGAATTATATTTGAAAAATAAGGTATCTACATTACATATGGTTAAAATACTGAACCATACTACTAATAACAAATTAATTCAATAATTGTTTACTGAAAACTACCTACGACGACTTCAATTTGTTTTTTTTTTTTTTTTCGTAAATTTAGATGGTTCTATTTGTATTATTTTAAAATCATTATAGTTATTTAATTTAATAATTTACTTACTATAATAAATATGAGCAAAAATCATGAGTGATGTAAAGGCATTAATTCCACCAAAGTTCATGGCTGGCACTATTTTTCAAAACTATGGCGACATTCGCGTGAAGCACACCTATCTGTGGCGTAATAAATCCTGGTTCGAGAATTAAATTTTAAACGGATTAGTTTATAATAAAGATGCTGTTGTTGGTTTCCTTCATATTATTGTCAAGGTTATAAATAAAATATTCTTTGATGGCCGTAATTGCTGTCATTATAAAAATATCAATTTTACCTGTAGTAGCATAGGTGTGTAAAAAAACTTGTCGATCTAATTCAAACACGATAATCCAATGAGTCAAGCTAATGATAGAAGGCTACATCAACAAAGTTATTTTTTTCTAAGAAGTGCTCATTTTTTTTATTTGTACAAATACGAAAATAATTTATTTCAAATTTAAATGAAAATAAATAATATAACTAGAATCCTGACGAGACATTGTTGAAATAAAATGTATTGGCTGATCATAAATGCATTATTACCTGATAAATTACAATAAGTTACTCATATACAGTATTTAAAAATATTGTTTTCTAATTTTGACATGTAAAGTAACATTTTTTGTAATTGCAGCAAGTGACAAAATGATTACTTTACGTAACCAGTTGCATAATGTTGAATATTATGAAACTGGTTACGAAAAAATCATTATGTCACCCTAAAACTAAAGGTTTTTTGGTTTTAAAATCAATAATATACATTATATTATGACTTGGGAAAATACCCAAACATCTTCCAGGCGGAAATTCACGCCATCGAGAAGTGTATCCAGTTCAACACCGAGAGAAACTATCATATACAAGAGATTATCATCATGTCCGATAGTCAAGCAGCCATCAAAGCGCTGAGCTCTTATGTAATTAGCTCAAAAATAGTCTGGAGATGCCTAGAACAATTGAATGACCTAGGCGAGAAAAATAGAGTTACTCCGAGTCATAACGGGGTGTAGGGTAACCAGATTGCAGATAGTCTTGCAAGAAAAGGGGCTCAAACACCCTTTGTAGGACCTGAGCCGTTCTGCGGTATCAGCAGTAACATAATATTAGGAAAGATTAAAAAAAGAATTGGGCAGTAGAAGAACCGATAATTGGAACAATCTCTTGGGGCTAAGACAGGCCAAGATACTTCTGGGTGCATATAAGCAGAAAAGATCGGAAGCCTGCATCTGCCTGAGCAAGAACAGGCTACTTATTGTAACAGGGATCCTTACCGGGCATTGTCGACTAAAAGGGCACCTAAGTGAACTGAGAGTAGTAGAGGATAGTGAGTGCAGATTCTGTGAGGAGGAGGACGAAACCTCCATTCACATCCTAACTGAATGTGTAGCTCTTCAGAATCCAAGGGCACTATATCTAGGAGGATATCAAATAGAAGAGTGAGATTTACCTAACTTGAAGCCATTTCAAATCCTACACTTCCTTGAAAAAATAGGCATTGAGACATTTCCTTGGCGACAGAAGGGGACACAATAGATCTTTTAGGTCGCAATGTATTGACACCCTATTCCCAACATAACATAAAGGGTGACATATGTGTGACGTTCTAAGGTATAGTATTTTTAATACAAATCCCGATGCACGTCAGCAATGACGTCGGTCATTCGTCATAGTACTACCAACTAATTAAAATGTCCCTAACTAAGCTAATAATCCGAAAAAGTCACGTATAGTCACGAGCATTCATGAACGTAGTCATATTACTAAAAAGTCGAAAACTGTTATGGTGATTATTTTGATAATTTTAAGAATTATTTAAATTATTTATAAGAAGGTATGTAGTATGTCAGAATCATTATAGAGGAGACATGTCCATGACAGATGAGCAAATAAAAGATTACTGTAAAAAAGCTGTATTGATTAATCAATAAAGGATCGTTTACGTATTGAAGTATTTTTTCAGATTGTAATTTACTAAAATTTATCTCGGAAGGGCATCATTCTATGATCAAAAAAATTAAAACTCAAATACATATGAGAAAAAATTTGCATAACTATGATTAATACATGAAATAATAGTATTTACTGTCACTCTAGTATGCCAAAACACAGTATTTGTAGTCCAAACTATAATGAGCTGGATCTTTTTTTATATCAACTATTTATTAAAAAATCAAAATCCCAGAGGGACCTTACCTTTTTACTTGGGATCCGAGACCATGAACTGAGCTACCAACCAATGAAAAATACCTAAAAAAGAAGTGGAGATTGGAAATAAAAAATTGCTACTAGTTTTAAATAACTATATTTTCACAATATATATATATTACGTATTTATAACAATACTAGAGAATTACCGTACAATAAAGTATAAATGACTATTTATAATAAATTGAAAATTAAGTGAAATACTCTAGTTCTAATAATTAGCAACTTAAAAACAAAATAATTATCACATTAATATACCACTAACTTGGAAAAAGTACCATTAGGCAAAAATACAATTTGCTGAAACAAAAGTGAACCACTATATTTCTCCCTTTTTTAAAGGCGATTTTTTTTAATTTTAAATATCAATCTTTGCAATAAGAAAAAAAATATATCTCATAAAACTATATTTTCTCGAACTAATTGTGATTTATTTTTATAATTATGCCAATTTTTTATATAAATATTTTTAAGGGAAGAAAATGGCAAGAAATCTGTAGATTAGTGCACAAAAAAAAAAATGCTGTCAGTGTAACGTCTGTGTTTTTTATTAAACAGACCTAAAATATGTAAAAATAAAAGATAAATTAGTTGCGTTTTGATTACACAAAATTAAAATTTTCAATTAAATAAAAATATATTGAATAAAAATTAATTATAAAAAAAACAGTTGTCAATACTATTATTGCTTGTATTCGCAACTACTCAATACTTTTACCAAATAGATTAAATATAAATTTACATATACAGGATGTTATAAAAACGAAACCCCAATTAAAAGGATTCCACGAATGGCTTTGTAAAACAAATCAATATACTTTTACCACTAAAAGCAACAAATAAAAACAGAATTCTTGAAAAAGAGAACAAACCTGTATAGCTGTGGGCAAACTTAACTAAGCATTGTGATTACAATGACAATCAAACCCCATTTTTTTATAATGTTAAATGACTGCCATGTAATATATAGGACATGAATTTTTTATACATTTAATTTATGAAAATATGCGTTATATGACTCGTCTTTATAGAATTTACTGCTTTTTAATTCATGATAGGATAGCTGGAACATATTTTTATAAAATTTAGAAGTACATTCAGGAAATCCACAAAATTCCACGAAACCGTATTGATATTAACGATAGTATACAGAGTCCCTACTATTTCATAAACAGTAACAGATAGGCAAAAGTTGCGCAGTTTTGTGCTCATTAAAACGGTGCCAAGAAACCTTTGATATCTACAGGAAGATTCAAAATATCGGACAAAAAAAGAAAATTGTCATTTCTTTAAATCCAATCATTTTGAATCTGCCTGTAAATAACAAAGGTTCTTGGTATCATTTTAATGAGCACAAAACTGCGCAACTTTTGTCTAAAATTTAAGCAACTTTCTATCTGTTACCATTTAAGAAATAGCAATACTGTCGCTATGAAATATTAGGGACATTAAACATAAAATGGTACTATGCAAAAAATTAACACAATAGAACAAAAGTTTGGGACACCCTATATATAAAAAAATAGTTTTGAAAACTGCTTTGAAAAAAAAATCCCTACAAATTGAGTATTTACAAAAATAATTACTAACTATACCAAAATTTACATATTGTATATAGACGTCTAAAAATAAGTGTTCTTAATGATGGAGCGCATTAACCAATCGCTCTCCCGTCGCATCGTGGACTTTGCTAGTCTCGAGGGCGCACAGTGAAGTTTTTCCCACATTTTATAACGCATGAATTTCCACTTGGTGTCCTTAAGCTGTGCTCGCTCGCATAGCGTTCTCGTCGCATCTTTTCCAAAGAATCTCGGGAGACCGCGATGCGATTGCCTAATTCTTTCCCGTCTTTACGGATCATTTATTGCATGTGGTTATAGCAGACCAGCTATCCATTAATGACAAAAATATTTTTTTCCAAAAAAACGAGTGATCCATCTAACAAAATACAATTTTGATAAATGAGCCCCATTTGAGGGCGTTTAGCATGCATAGAGAAACATTACAAACATATAAAAAAGTATGGATTGAAAATAAATAACTGAGCTAAGGTTAATAATCTGAGACCTACTTACAAGTACTGCAAAATAGTTTGAATGGGGGAGAATGTTTTCTGGAAGAATGCTTAGTAAGTAATGTTGATTCTAAGGGTAAACCCAAGTATTAACAGAAACGTTAACAATTTAGTTATCGAGTAGTCGCCATCTTTGATAACCAGGTCACGGATGGTTACCCAAATCGAAATTGCTTACTAAGCATTTTTGAAAAAAAATCTGCTCAAACTTTCCTACAGAACCACGACCCAGACATAACTATTTTTTATAAAGCCAAATGTCACTGGAATAGCGACTATGAAGAAGTCGACGGTCCAGGAGATCCATGTCTCTTCTTTGATTTTTTATGCTTTAATTCATCTAGATAAGACTGTTGGGATTCGGCTAAAACCTGAGCCATAATCTCCTGGTCAAAATCATCAAAACCTGTAAATATAATTATTTTTTCAGTTAATTAATTGATTAATGTACGATTTGTAATTTTTATACAAAATGTCCCTGAAAAAATACATTTCTTGAAGGGGTAAATATAGTTTGTGCAGTCTGCAATTTTTTTAGTTAAAATAATACCTGTATGTAAAAGGAATGCATTATTTTCGGGTAGTTATAATCTAAAATTCAAATTTTTTTGTGCTTACCCAAATTATTGTCCATGGTAGATGGTCCTGCTTGATCTCTGAAGTCTGGAGCAAAAGTTTCACTGGTAAAGCCACTTTCGGTCTGTTCAATTCTCCTAGGCGAGTTATATAATCTTTGAGCCAAAGCCTCTTCCTCTTTCGTAGGAATGTACGGGGGAGGTACATTTTCAATATTCAGTTCAGGAATGACTGGCATGCTGCCACAATTAGATCTTGGACTTGCTGCAAATAAAATGTATGTTTTATATCTTTAAAAGTCCACGTTTTAAAGCCTCTACTCATTCATAATAATGAATACATGGAATGATAAATGACAGTTTGGATTTAATCCAAAGACGTTCATAGTTATTAAAGACATGACTGGTATTTCTATCTTTGTCAATCTACCTTAGAAACGTTTTTTTCTGTTTTTGAACAGGTGACGTCATTTAAATATTTAGAAGTTATATTAACAGAAATGGCTAGAAAGAGAAGGAAGTTCAGAATAGTGTTCAAAGGAAGTAAGAGTGCTGGGAACATTGTAGACAGAAATTAAATTAGACAGTAAACGAGACATGTTGAGTTTTTATTTAAATTGAGCTTAGCCATGCATTCCTTTGACATATTTCAAGGGGCTAAATCACCATTTTTATTAAGTTGTTTAAACTTTTTTGTTAATTTGTTTAAAATTTAAAGTGTCCAACATTTCATTATTGGACAAACAATGACAACCTATACTAATAGATGTTTTTGCTTGACAATAGACAATAAACATTGAAGATGGGCCTTTTGTTCCATTCAAATCCAAGCAATATAGGCTTAGGTCCATTTAGCATACGTTTTTTTTATTTACTGACATTTTACAGTCAATGTCGTTTGTTTCATTCAAATCGGTCCATTATTAATAAAGATATAGGCTGAGCTCCTTTTGACATTAATACTATGTATATGGGAACACAATAGATCCAAGAAGCAACAGTGTTCTGAGCTAAATCTACCCTACCTGCTCATAACCGATATAGAAGTTATGTGCTACAAATAATGAGACATTAAATGGCATGATAGGTATCAGATATTTATTACACCACTTGCTTTTTTTGTGGTCGTGTTAAAATTGAACTAACCAACATATTCGCTTAAAAAAAATAATTACAATATTTAAAATGAATAGAAGGTATAATAATACTTACCTAATGGAGAAAAATTCTTAGCAGAAGACGACGCTTTAGGCGACTGCCCACCTTTAGGGGAAACGGAGCCACGGCGTGAGGTTCTAGGACTGGATACCATGGATGAAGTGATAGTGGAGCTGCTAGCGCTGCCGTGAGCATGACCTTCGGCCTTTAGGCGTTTTTCAGTATCTCGAAAATATTGTATATAAGATTCCCTAGCCACTTGCTCTTCTATAGCTTCGTTGGTGGCTTCCCAATCAGTTGCTTTTATCTTATCTTCCAACATGGTCTGTAAATAACATTTTAATATAAATTTCCAAAAATTATTATGTTCATAAAATAACAATTTTTTGTGGTGCACATTTTTTTATACACGTGTTTCAGTTTTATTGCGATTTAAAAATAATTCGTTACTATGAAACCATTGTTTAGCTTCAGATATAATCTTAAGAGTTTTAAATAACCATGTCAAATGTGTTATTCGAGTGATAGAAGAAATTGATTATCATCTGAATACATGCTATTATTTGAATTCATATAAGAGGAAAGATCCTTGGTGTATATTAAAAGTATTAGGGGTCCTAGTACAGATCCTTGTGGCACACCTATTTTCATTATTATAGATTTACTAACTTTGTTGTTTTTTAAATAAGAAGCAATGCAATCCACTTATAATGCCATATTTATCTAGTTTGTTGATTAACAATATGTGGCTTACACAGTCAAATGCTTTAGACAGATAAGTGAATAATAGCAACGCACTGTGATTTATTTTCCAAAGATTCCTGAATGTTATTAATTAAAGCTAGCATTACATTTGTATGTCTAAAACGATATTTCCTGGAGTCAGCCTCAAAACTCATTGGTACTTTTTACACAATATATATATTTTTTTGTTTATTTTCTTTCTATATACTTTAATTTATTTAGGTACACTTACTTGCTCGATGAGAAGCTCTTCACTGGCCCTAACAGCATCATGTAATCTTCTTCTGTCAATATCTGTGGGTTTATAATTAGGTAGACCCAATCCAACACCCACAGAAGGACGATTCGGGTTGCTTATGGAATTATAGTGGCACATTCTATGGTAAGATAGTCTAATGGGCTCATAAGAAGTTATTCTTGAACCGTTGAAGATGTTTATTGGTTCTGAAAAGTATATAACATAATGTTTTGTGTATAAACGTACTTTGTTAAATAAATAGCTTAAAAAAATAAACGATTTGTAATTTCTTACCAATTTGATAACAGTACACCTCAATAGCTCTGTTATACAGCTCGCTCATGGCTTGAATTTCCAAATGATTACCATGAACGTGCCATGTACGCTTTCTAGCAACATATTTTTCGAAATCCTCAGTAACATAGGGCTCAAAGTAATCACGATTTTGTACCTAAAAAAGTGTATTTAATTTAAGAGCACAAAACATGTGAAATCAACACTGGAGTAATATATCTAGACTGATGTTTAGCTTGTACTTGTGACATGAAAATATACAAGGAATTAACATAAAATTTGAATACTTACGATATAATTCATACAATCCTGTCTTACTTGAAAATGGAACTCCTGATCACCATATACCTGATCAGCAATGGATCTAAATAGACATGCCCCATCTTCATTCATGTTCTTAATCTCAAAACCCAAATTGGACATATAACGGGCAAATAGTGCATCTCTCTAAATAACAAATTAATGAAAAACATTCTCAATTTATTTGTCTCATAAAGAAACTTAAATTAGAATGAAACTTCTTTTATTCAACATCCAATGTATTACAAAGCAGGATAGATTAGTAAAAACTGGTAAAGCTGATAAGAACTTTGTACTTTATAAAAAGTGTATGTTTAAAAGTTCCAGTTAAACATATAATAAATATAAATATTTCAGTGGAGTGTTGTTAGAACAGGATTATAAATATTTTTGTACAAATTTTTAAGCAATCAAATTCAACAGCCAACAAAAGAAAATAAAAATGCTTGTTTTTTTCAAATTTTGAACTCTTAGAAATCTCGATAAATACCATAAGTGATAAGGAAAAGATCATTTATGATCAAGAACTAATAATCCAGTTACTTCAACAAAAAATAAATATCTTGACAAAATCAATATTCCTTCATTTGTAGATGTTAATTAAGAATAAGGGAACATTATTATTAAACCTAATAAAAGTCAAAATCAACAAAAAAGAAGATGATATTGAAAACAAATATATCAAATGGATGAACTGAAGGTAAGAATGCACAGTATGAAAATTTTGAGTTCATGTTCATTAATGATAAGTGTCAGAACAAGTAAGATATAGAAATACTAAATGAAGATATAGGTTCAAAGATGATAAAAAAAACTACACCACAGAATTAAGGTTGTATTTATTAAAAATTCGATTTTTGGTGCCAAAACTATAATTTTTGAATGTGATCTAGCATCTTTTAATAAAATAATGTGTACAATGATCTATATACCTAGATGCTACAAATGTCAGGGTTATTATCACTCACAACAAAATTTCCATTTTTTGCTTGCCTTCTTTGTAGAGAAGTCCATTAAAGGGATTAATGTGATAAGACAAAATTAATTGTATACATTGATGATTCTAACTTGGATACAATTTTATAGAGTATGTTGTATCCTACAATTACACCAAAAGAACGGTATAGAATAAGCAATGGTATTGATTAGACAGAGATAGAACAGCACGTGTCAGCCCACTAGTGGTAGAAGTGTATGTATCTATCTATCCAATCACAGCAGACAGTGACCAGATTCACAAGTCTCTCTTTATTTGACACAAATGCAAATATAATTAGGCTTCTAATCTTTATTTCGAAGGATCCATGAGTTAACAAATTGTAGAAAAGATAGGCCAAACAGAATATGTGGTAGTGTAGGGTGCTATGTAATATCACATATCAATTGAAAAGTTATTGATCTTAACTTAAATAATATCAATTGAAGGGGTAAATGGCAAAAGGGGTTATCTAAAAAATGGACTTTTATATCTAAATGAAGGTGTAATGGAAACTATTTACTAAAATATTTGAATATTTCTGAATAATTAGTTTACAGAAAAATGTGTTATCTGCTTTTTAATGTTGACAAATACAGGATTTTTAAACCTACACAAATACAACCTACAAATCCTAATAGAAGATAAAAACTACAATTATGTATTTAAATATTTAATAATAAAATAGTAATTTCAGATGCAAAATTTTCTCATAATAATAATAATAATTTTATTAGATAACACCTTCTGCCATTCACCCCTTCCATTATAAATAAATTTCACCATTATTTCTGAAACTCAAAAATAAGTGAGCATGTGTTGATAAAATAAAATTTACTCTTGTTAATATTTCTGGAAAAATTACAACACCCAGTTACCAGGAATTAATATATAATGACTAGTCCATTGAACTGATAATTTTATATTAAATTTAAACTATTACTAACCTTTGTCCATTCCTCATCAGTGAGATTACGGCCTTTGAAGAAACTTTCATCATACTCATCTTCACTGTTAAACCCAGTACAATCTTCTTTGATAACAATTTCATTGTTTTTGCAAGGGGTTTCTGTAGGGGAGCTGTCTACTGGGGATGCAATGTTGTTCGTTTCATTTAGGGTTTCAGAGATAATGTCACGCTTATTTAAAACAATTCTTTCTCTTTTTTGTTCCCTTCTTACTTCTCTTTTTTTCTCTCTTACACTTTCAAGGTCTCTGGGCCTTTCTGATTCTTTATACCTCTTGTGGAATCGTTCCTTTCGGTCATTTTTACTGTGAAAGAAATATAATTCCACTATTTAACTGATAAAGTGTAACAAAAATACTTAAGATGGTTTGCTAGATATCATGGAAACCAATAAAAAGTAAAATGTAAGTGAAATTTCATCTTACAATCTTGTTACATCCAAAACTTTGAATTGTTTATTTTATTATATAATTATAGCAGTAAAATTCAATTTCAATTAATCAAAAATATATCTTAACTTGCTAGTCAAAATACACTATTAAGTGACCTATTGAAAAGTGTCTGTCTCAGCTCCATGAAATTTTTTTTACCATTGCAATTTCCTAGATTTCGATTCAATTGTGACAACACTGAAGCCCTAAAGTTATGTTGTGCATGCAGTCTAAAATTTAATTTTTTCAAATCTGTCCATTTCATTTTCTTAAAATAGGAATTTTAATTGAAAGTAATTTTTTCAAGCAATTTAAATAGCACCAATTGATTAAATTAATTTTTATGAATTTATATTTGTAAAGGTAAAAAATAAGACCTACTGGTTCAGCATGAAAACTGTTTCAAAGGAGGGCAATACTGTGACAAAGCTGAGCCTTACTACCCATCAACCCATTTTGTATAAGTACTTAATAATTTTCTAGCAATTAAACTTAGATAAATCAAAATATTCTTTGTTAAGCAAATGATAGTCATTTATGTAAATAAAACAATATCTGCAATCTATATTTTGCAATGAATTCAATAACTACTTAAGTGTATTAAAAGACGAGTGACTACTTACTATGGAGACCTTCTGGAACTAGCTGTACTTTCAGATAGAGACTGTATTTGAATAGAACTAATATCATTTCGTCTATTTGTTCTTTCAGCACTAGCCTAAAACGATCAAATTATATTATGTAAAACAATAAAGAGTGCATCAAAACTCAGTGACAATATAATTTGTCTATTTTTAGACTTCCATTCCAAAATATGATCTTTGTAAACCTACATTTTGTTGGCTATTATCCTTATTTTCTTCTGCGTTTGATGAAGATTTTCGGATTGGTGGTAAAATAGTCATTGTCTCTGTACAAACTGTGTTTTTTTAATTCTAAATAACTGAAAATTTTAATGAACGACGATTCTACCTCACTAAAATATGTAAAATTTGTGATAGTGATGTCAAAATAAAGAGTCCACAGAACCCAAAGAGTCGGAAGCGTCAGAAGTCAGAATCGGGGTCGGGCGACGAACGACGAAATCATAAAGCACAGACACAGAACACGTAATTATATGACAGAAGTGGCGTTCGGTTTGGCCCTTTGACTATTTATATTCAAAGGTTTGGTCAGGAGCTGGAACGGGACAGGAGCGGAGTTTTTCTAGGGTGTTTTTAAATGACTGCTTGTTAAACTGTCACTAATCGGACAAACCGAACGCTAAAAGGGTCGTTTGGAGTTAAAAGTGTTAAAGGAACTTGGCAAACCGAACGCAATGAGACAAGGTAAGCAAATGGCATTCTGAACAAAATGGTTGCCCGTGGGTTATGAAATGGCAACACTGTTGAACTGGTGATTTATCAGGGTCAATGAAATAGATAACTATATAGATTGACCATCCATATTTGTCAAACTAAACATAAGCTTATGCCTTGAAGTAAAAATGTAGGTAATAATTTTTTTTATTCTATTTAACGCCTGAAAAGTGGTTTTAAAACACATTTTTGCTAAAGCAATTCTGATAAATGAGAACTTGCGAGGCAATATGGCCGCTCCCAAAACGACCCGCTTTGAGCAATCTATATATATATATATTTCATTGACCCTGTCAAAGTCCACAAGCAGCATTTTGACAGATCCAACAAAGCAATCAGTGAAATATAGTTATATAGATTGCTAAAAACAGGTCTCTTTGTGATTGCCTCGTAAGTGCTCATTAATCTGAATCATTTTAGCAAAAAATGTTTTCTTAAAACCAATTTGCTGCCTTTGAATAAAGTAAAAATAATTACCTGCATTTTTACTTCAATGCATGAACTTATTGTCTTTTCCATTGGAATGTTAAGTGTTGTTCTTAGTGGATTCTCACTTTCTTCTTTTCCATATCGACACAAATATATTCAGTGCGTATATACTGTCAGTGTTGATGGAAAACGCCATTAGTTTTTTTAAAAAATCTGAATGATCAATCTATATTACTATCTATAACATTGACCCTGTCAAATCCCAGGCCCACAGTTGCCATTTCTGTGGTTGCCTACAAGCACCCATTTTGTTTGGAATGTCTCAATGGGTGCTATGATTGAACGTTTACGTTATCCGTAACCCAGCTAGCACAAAAACATCCCATCTACGTTAATAAGCTGCAATTTTAGGCTCTTTAAGCTCGCATGCAATGTACTGTAAATGTAACCCTTATCTCCCTGCAACTACCGAATGTCCGCAACGGCAAGACTTTTATAACACATCTCACAGAAGTTACAAAGTGAAGTTCGAAAAACATCACACTAGCACTTTTACGGTACTTACCCCGAAAGTTGCTCTGAAACGTTCTATTGATGTTATAATGTGAATTAGATCTAACAGCATTATACAGTGTGTCCACGGATGGGCTTAACTATACTTGTGAAAATATTTATTTTAAATTAAAAAAGTAATTCTTCATAATTTCTTGCTTGTTAAATAAATTCGATTCACATTGAGAAATTATGAAAAATAACTTTTTCTTTAATTTAAAATAAATATTTTTACAAGTATAATTAAGTCCATCCATGGACACACATTGTGTAATGTAATACAGAGAGGCTGAAATTGAGGCTATAGTAAAATCTCAATCGAGACATGAAAATTTCAAATAAAACAAAATATTTATATAAATTTATTATTAAAATGTTCTTGAAATCAAGTACCAATAGCACAAAAGTAGAGGTAGGTGTAGGCGTGTTCTTTTATTCAGTGCTGTATCCAGCGCTTGCAGCAAACTGTTCGTAAATTAAGTGATGGAAAGACGATTGTATGTGTCAATCATTCTTTTTTCCAGCGGTGAATTCACCAATGAGCCAAGGCATCCATCGGCTTTAAAAGCCGATGGATATGTGATAGACGAATGGTGAGGATAATCAATCATTTAAGTTAACCTAAAATATAAGAGTTCAAATATAAAATGACTGCAGAATAGATAAATTACATCAATCACTGATGGAACAATTATTGAATAAAAGAACACACCTTATATCACAAACACAAGTACACATGTGGGATAGAAGAAGCTACCTAGAAAGCACTGAACGATTGGACAAAATTAGCTAAATAGTATAATAAGGTACCAATATTGCAAAGGTTCACTAAAACCTTAAATGGTGAACGATGATAAAGCTAGATTGGTGAAAAATAATAAACGAATACAACAATGACTAGGTACATATTATATTAGATTACTAGAGGATAGCTAAGTTCGCTGATTTCTTACCTAAGATGCAGAGATATATCTTTTTTAAATCAAGCCTTTTAACTTTTTTTGCATAGATATTTATAAAGTGCTATAATGTAACCTAAATATGACAATTTATTAGAAGAGCATAAATTATATTTTTATATAAAAAGATTTTACTTCTCAATACATTGAATAAAAAAGAAATTGATAACTTGTTTACCTATTATTAATTAAAGGAAATTATATAGAAATTAAAAAATATGCCTTACTTTGTTGTTTTAAATAAAACAACTAATGTTAGTGTATTGAAATTTGTTTGAATTTTACAAATTTTATGCTTGATTTCCAAAGTAGATATATTGATGGCTCAATCAAAAACCGCCACAAGTCAAAAAACAAAGCAATTACATTTTTGGTTCAATGGATGCAAAATATCATTACGGTTTTACTTTAAATACCACCACAAACAAAAATATCCTTAAAGATAAATCATTTAAAATGTAGCCACAAACTGTGTCTAAAACTGCCTCAATTCGAGTTATTTTCTTCAAAAACACCCAAATTTTTTACAACTATGCAACAACTCACTTTTATAATCGTAATCATTTTATTTAACAGCAAAATATCGAAGCTTTTAAATAAAATATAAAGAGTATGTCAAAAACAAAATAATGATAATAGAGACTTACAAAATTTCAAAATGAAATTTCTCGAAATAATAGTATTTTAGTTGTGGCAGTATTTGATTGAGCCATCGATATGTAGATTTTATAAAAAACAACTGGTGTTTTTTAGCAAGATATTCTATTATACTTGAGAGTATCATCTATGATTTCTTTCAACTTTTCTGCTGGGTTTTCACTTGAAATGATGGTTGCATTTCCAGGCAATCTAGCCTGTTGAAGAAAATGAACTGCTTGAATTCTGATATACCTGACATATCATGTACCTATAGATTCACTTTTTATAAAACTTCAGGTGTTATATTCTTCTTTACACTTCTGTAGTATTTACTTTTGCTTCTAAAATTCCTAGAATGTCGAAGGAAACCTAAAAAATAATATTTTTAAAATGTATTTTTAGTTGGATAAAGTATAATTACCTTTTATAAGTATTTGGTGTAAAATGTTGCCGGACATTCGGTTAAATGTTTATCTTCTGGTTTACAACGATTGATCTGCAATTCTTTGTATTTATTGTAGTTTTTTTTTATTTGGTGTCATCGGCATCGACTGCTAAAGATACTTAATGAATGAAATAATAAATTTACATCAGGCATTGTAATCTGAAACAAAGACAATGGTTTAGAAAATATTTATCTATTTTATAGAGGACCCTTACCAAATGTATTCGAATGTAAAAATAATAATTATTTATAAAATAAATTCTGGATGTCGAAAAATAAAGCATTAAAAAAGACAATTGACAAGAAAAACTGACAAGTGACAATTGACATAAAACTAAACGTTCTGAATTCAGATTTGTAATGTTTACGGTAGGTTAACTAGGTAAATAACAAATAGAAGTTTTGCGAGGTTTTGATTTCCCTCAACAACTTCTCATGAACGTTGCATTTACGTTGTATAGTAATGTTATTACGTTCCCTTAATGCAACATCGCCGAAAGGCTTGGCAACGTTATGTGCTAGCTGGGAACGTACATGTTATGCCGAATTTTAAAAGTAACGAGGCAAGTTCGTATGATGGAAACCTGTTAAATTAGAACATAACAGGCGGAAAATAACAGTAATGTGTTATGAAAGACTTTACATCATACGAATTTGTCTCTTTGCTGTTAAAACTCGGCCTAACATGTACGTTACGGATAACGTAAACGTTCAATCATAGGACCCAATGAGACATTCCAAACAAAATGGGTGCTTGTGTGAAGTCTATTGGAAAGCATTCGATAGCCGATACTGTATGTTGATGTTTTAATTACTATCATCATTGCGTTCGGTTTGCCACGTTCTTTTAACTCCTTTAACACTTTTAACTCCAAACGACCCTTTTAGCGTTCGGTTTAGTCCGATTAGTGACAGTTTAACACGCTTAAATGTCATTTAAAAGCACCCTAAAAAAGTCCGTTTTTGTCCCGCTCCAGCCCCTGACTATCCGAACTCGCCTCATGTAGGCTGCTAGTTTACTTTTCATGATGATGTATATATTTAGAAAAATATATAAAAATGTTGCTTACTTTAAAGTAAAAATAATAATTTTTTGGTATTATTTAACTCATTTCTATATAGCAGAAATACTGTGTAAAACATTTGAAATATTTATTTCCATTCATAGTGGCTTAAACCGGCCCAGCATGTACATTACCCGCCGGCAGTGTTGACCTTGTATTTTCGCCACATAATAATTAGAACATACGTTTTATTAAACTAATCGTGTTACGTATTTGTTGACATAGGAGATAGAAATTGAAAGTGACGTTATGTATTACTTCGAATGAAAAATCGATAATGCGAAATTTGTTAACCTATAAAAACGTGACTTAGAAGGTTCGATCTTTGAATTAGTCGTTTATATTTAGCAGCAATACATTTAGATAAAAATCAGTATAAATATATTTGTTTAAATCCTTATTGAATAATTTCAGTAGGGGATTTGGAACGTACTGTTGACAGCTGACGTATCTGTCAATGTTTTTGACCAATGATTGATTTGACAATCTGCGTAAAGTGAACCCTGTGAGCTTAGGCTTATACCTAAGGGTATAGCACGAGTTTTTATTCCCTACGAAATTAATGAAAAATCAAAGTATATCGACAGTAGAACGTGTTTGGCAATAAAAAGTAAATAATTTATAAAAGTTACATAACAATCATCGATGTCCTGTCGTTCATGTGTAGTGTTGTGACGGTGTAAAATTTCAAGTGTGTTTGGAGATACCATGCTTTACTAAACCAACATGGTTACAGTTCCACTCCATATTGTTCCATCAGAATTTATTTTCTGCTAAATTCGTTAGCGGTTCATTAAAATAGAGAAAGTACAACAAGGATGGATACACGTGCGCCTCCTACACCAGTTGGTGTTCAGGATGACACCAAAGAGGCAGGGGCATCTTATGCACATGCCGTCTTAAATTTCAAACAAACAAATAACAGTACCAATAACAATAATAACAAGGAAAATATCGAAGAACCAGGAAAGGATAATATTGTACAACTAGTTGACAGCTCAAAGCAACCTGAGGAGCCTAAACAAATAATACCTGATGAAGAGGATACTTTTACTCCAGTCGTAAGTCACAGTCGCAAGGAGCGCAAAAATGAAAAAAAGAAAAAACTAGCAGCCACAAGTGACAAACACGATAAGGGTGAACATCCCTTGAGGGAGAAAGGAAAAGAATCACGTTCTGGTCCAAAAGAAAAACGTGATGAAAAAGAACCATCGGCTGTGAGAGATCTTGGCGAAGATCAAAGTGATTCTAAAAAAGTTTTTGTTGAAGCTCCAATTCCCAAAGTGAACCCTTGGCAGGTCAAACAAGCTCTTCCATCTACCCAAAAAGAAGAGGCTACTACCACTGTTGCTGCTGCTACCACTGCTGTTGTTGCTACTCCTATTGTTGTTGCTACTCCTGTTGTTGCTGCTACCACTACTGTTATTGCTGCTCCTGCTGCTACTACAGTTGTACCTACTGCTTCTACAGAGAAAAGAGTATTACAACCAAAAAATAAAGAAATTGTTGATAATGGGCCAGAAGTTTCTGGAGTTGTTAAGGCACCTAGAGATAAACGAAGATATAATCAGAAGGTATTTATTATAAAATTATTGCCAGTAGTCATTAATGAGCCATTCTCATCTAAGGAAATCTTTGTAGGTTGAAATGGGCATGTCTGTACCACACTCCGATCACTTTTAGAATTTAAATTTTACACCTGTCACATTTCCATATTCCCTTTCTTGTCTTGCAGTTTGTTTTTAACAAGAAACATACATCAAAATAATCTAAAATTAAAGAATATTTTCATTTATTTCTAAAAAAAAAATCCTTATTCTCAGAATTTGTTTTGACAGTATCTCTGATAACTCAAATTTACTTTATCCTATATTTAAAAAAATTGTATATAACCCTGGAAACTATGTAATGATTCTGTGAGAGCAGCAGTGGTACTGACATGCTTATTTAAACCTGCCTTAACTACAATATTACCAAAAGCTATTGGTATTTTTGTGAAATATAAAATATAATGACTACTATTCATGTCATATATTCAGATAATTTTAACAGTATGTTTACTGCACACCAATAGATAAATACTCTCAATATTAATTAGATAAATGCTCATTTGATTTGGCAATAACAATCTTAATATAAACTGTTTATCACATTTTTTAAATATTCCCTTTTGGAAATAAAATTATTGCAACAAATTATCAAAGATATTTTTAATTGACGAAATTTTTATTTGTTAATATCTTGTAGATGAAATGAATTTTTAAATGTTTACACAATATTCAATTATTCAACAACAAAGTTTAAATCCCCTTCTATCTAGGTATTGGAAGAACCAGTTTTGTTACATAATACAATAAGCAGGTACCTTTTAAAATTTTGTCCATTGATTGATTTTAAACTGGTTACAATATTTTAAGAATACTATATTTAGTTATTTATTTTAAAAAAGTTTTGGTGTTCTAATTATGTCATCCACAAACAACTAGTGCAGGACAAACTATTTTTGTGCCAAAAAATCCTGGTGTGGGTACACACACACATTTTTATTTTGTAAACAAACCGTTTGATACTATTGATTCTTGCTAGAGATGCCAGTATTAGATAAATAAATAATTTGCACTGTGCACACTTTTGGTAAGTAGGTATCTAAATAATATTTGTCAATGGGTAAATTGTACTAGTGAAAAAAAAATTCAAAAAATTTCTGAAAAGAAAAAAATGATAAATAACATTCTATTTTGAATTTTGAACCAATGCTAAGAAAATGAAGATATATGTATATACAATACGTTTTAATTTTCAAATCCTGACTCCAGAAGAAAAGTAGAGAAACAATGCTATTGAAAAGGCAGAAATATAATAAAATATCGCTGAGTACAGACTGCAATATCCCATGCTTGCCATCAAAAGGACATGGTTGAACCAATTACTCTCTTTATACCTTTCATGTCCAAATATAATTAAGCTCACATCTTTATATTGCTTGATGGGTTGGTTAACACACTGTACAACCTACAGATCTTTTACTCTTGGCAATACATGTACTTTTTATGCAGTATTATTTGGAATTATGTGGCATTATGATTGAATTACTTTGCACTACTGGAATTACCACATTATTACCTGGAATTATAATGGCAGTATTGGAAATTATAATGGCAGTATTGGAAATTATAATGGCAGTATTGGGAATTACAATAGCAGTATTGGGAATTACAATGGCAGTATTGGGAATTACATTGGCATTTAATCACATGTACTTGACTTCAATGTTTATATTCATAACCCAAATCATTTAATATTGGTTTCCTGTAAAATGTAGTGGATTTTAAAGAGTGCTTATTGAAAAAATATATTACACAATGCTAGTATATGATTTTTTAAATAAAAAATTTAAAAACGTTTCTTAGAATAGTATCTTAACCCTGTATTTATTTATTTATTTTTTTATTTATTTATTTATGATTTAGGTACATATACATTTTATATTTCACAGTTAGTCACTTAATAAGAAAAAACACCTAGGTGTGTCGATCTGTGTGTGCTATAGTATAAAAATAACAAACTAAAGTATGAATTTACAGACCGACATTCATATGGGATATTCTCAGAATAGGGGCAATTTCAGTGTCCCTTATGATTTTCAGCCTAAATAACCAAAGTTTGAAATATTTTTGCCTGGGAGCATATACACATCTCTCGACCTCTATTGATGCACCACTAATTAATTTTCTGTTATAGTTATTTTTTTATAATTTTTTTTTAGTGAAAAATGTCACTAACATGGACTGTCCTTTGAAGGAGTCCAGTGAATCAAAATTGATTTAAGCAAGAAGAAAATAAGTTTTTAATATTTTTTAAATGTGCTTCTCTTAGATGAAGCTTTATATAACTACATAATCACTTTTTAGCGTAAAGCTAGAGATAGTTAATATTTTATCAAAAATTAAAATTTGTCCCTGGCATTTTCTGTCATTAACATGGACTTCATAAATTCACTGCATCTCGATGACAGGGAAAGAATTAGAACCATGACAACATTGGTAAATAACCATTAAAACAAATACTATTTAGGTACAGGACAACTCTTTGAACTATTAGTTTTGAGGAAGCCAGTGTGAGTGAAGGTTTGCCAAATATTCGGAGATTATGTTTAATAGGTGTCATTAACATGCCTCATGTAAGTATTTTATACTGCTAGTTCCATTTTAAAAAATATGTAGTTAAAGTAGCTTGAGGGAATGTTGTTATAGACTCATCTTAAAATTTTTTATATTTATTTAGTCTAATCAGATTTTTACTAAAAATGACATTCTTGTCATTAACGTGGACAGAGAAAATATCATTAACAAGGACAAAATTTTTCATAGCATAGTCAATTGACCTCAATTTTACTTAAATGTTTATTTTTAATTTGAAAAAAGAAATAAATTTTGTGTTACTTAATTATTTATTTTTCATTACTCCTACATGTATCATTTCTGTCAAGACATGTCATTGTCATGGACATCATTTGTCATTAACATGGATTGCTACGGACATGTTCTTTTTATATATATTAAAGCTGGATAAAATAAATCTTTACAAGTGCCACGTCAATTTTCTAAAATCAGTAATAAATTCTATGTTACTTTATTTAATTTCTTAATTCAAGTCAAAAATGTCATTAACATGGATATCATTTGTCACTAACGTGGACTTTTTGTTATTTTTTGAGAGAATAAGTAACTTTTAAGAACTGCTAGTACATGAACATAGTTGCTTATTCATCACTGATGACATAACATAGATCAAACAAACAAAAAAAATTTTTTGTTGAATTTTGACTTGCACAAACTGCCCTTATTGATAGGAATGACCCATATATAATATAGTGATGATAACAAAAAAAAAATAATTTTTCAATTTGGGATCAATTTACAAAATCTCCTTGAATAAATCTAAATTAACAGTAACATTTTGTTTAGCTCCGAGTCAAAATATACGCAATTTGGTTAAAGTTTTTGTTTATCAGTAGCTTATTAAAAATTTTGGGAGCAATTTTGGTTACAAATCATTGACTGGTGTCACGTTGACATATAGGTGTCAACAAGCTGTTATATGATTTGGCTCTTATGTTGTTTTTTATATATATGAAAATACAACATAAGTATAAAGTGTTCATCATTGTACAGGAGAGCTGTCAGGTAAAGTTATGGTTTTTTTTAGATAATTATTTTGACAATGCGATTTTGGTTATATAAGGTTATATAATATAACTCCCCCCCAAACAATAATTCTCCCATATCGAAAGGATGAAGTAAAAAAAAAATAATTTATAAGGAATGATAAAAAAAATATTTCTAAATAAGGCAATCGATAAAATGACTCATATCTGAAGGTGCAATTCTTCTTTTTTAATTTATAAAGTTTTTAAAGAAAAGTTTGGTCTTAATTCAGAGGCATGTGTAGTAATTACAGGTGTGGCCCTTACACATCTCTGCCTTTGTCAGTCATGGCTAGATTTAAAAACATTTTCTTTAGATCACACATTATTTATATTACAAGTATCTTAAATCTAAAAATTTGTATTATATCCATCATAATGATAAATTAAAGTTGAATGAATATCTTAATGTATTTAAAAAAAATCCAATTTTGACTTAAAAAAATCGCTATCTGTAAAGACTACTTAAAATTTTTATCTTTTAAGGATATAATTTTTAAGAAGCTCGAACACGTTAATTCATTTTTTAAATTTCATGGTCACATTACAAGCACGTTGTATTTAAAATTCCCACTAATATTGGAATCAAAATGTATGCAAATTTAGTTTTCCTGATAACAACTGTATTAATGAGTTTTTGATAATTTCTTTTGTAGTAAAATCAGAACATGAAATGCCCAGATCTCATGTTAGTTGAAAAACAAAATATTTATTTAATTGTATAGTAAATGTATTTACAGAAATTTCTACATTGTCATAGGCGCCCTATAAAAGTTTTCCTTCATGTACTTTTTTTCTTATTGCTCTCGTGTATCTAATTAAACTAAGTTTATTATTCAAGGTGTGGCATTAATAAAAAGCCATAGGATAACTAGCATAGGCCCAGAAATATTCAATTCTGCAATTCTCTTCTAACACCGATTTTAACATAATTACCCCTCCCTAATATTTATTGTGGCGACGCTCATGCATACGGTCTACCTTGTCAAGGTAATATACATAAAAATTAAAAAAATAATACGCCCGTTTACTGGATTAAAAACAAGTCTGGTTAGTTGTTTAACTGTATTATATTAGCATATGCTATATGTAACGATATGAGATATAATATCCTACTAATCTAAATAATTGTATCTAGTTAATATTGTCTCATAGTTATAAAATTAAGAAATATGCGTTCTAAGACAAATGAAAGACACAATGTATGTTAATTTATTATGAATAAATATTATAAGACAGTTTTTGTAATAGTCGTGGACAAAAATGTCATGGACACTATTTCTTTTTTTTTTTATTATTATTGAATTCCAGTTAATACGAATATCTTTTCTTAAGAAACAAATTTTAAATGAAGTAATTTTATTTGATAGTTTGAACTCAGAACAAATTTATGTAAAAGGTACATTTTAAGAAAGCTTAAATTTCATAATTTTTATGAACCATAAAATATTAATTTCCCTTAGTATTAAAAAAAATACCAGTAAATATATGTAAGACAATTTGTTGTAGTAAAAAAATAATTACCTATATTTTTACTTCAGGACATTTAAAAAAAGAAAAGATGATCAATCTGGAGTGCAAAATTAACAGGACATCCATATATTTTTCCTAAAAACTGGGTTTTAAAAAAATTAAAATGTTCCTAATCAAATATTTAATAATAAACAAAATTTTAAAGGGAAATTTATTACAAATCAAGAATTTAATATAGAAAAAAAAATTGAAAAATCTGCAAAACATTTTTGAATAAAAAGCGATATTTAGTAGAGCGTATTGCATCCAAGAATCCTAATCACGTCTCTCAATTCAATCAGGCTTACTTTGGATTAAGACAGGGATTTGCTCCCATTCGTCATGAACTGCTTGCTCCAAGTCACTAATGGTGTGTAACTTAACATGGTTATGTTGAATAAGTCATCCCAGAATATCCCATGTATTATTGGATTTAAATTGGGGGCAATAGAAATATTTTATTCTCAGTAATACATACATGTTTACATAGTCGTCAGTACACATAAATGGTAAAATACACCACATTTTACATACATTAACATACAGCATACTTGTATAAAATTTAAAATAAAATAGGATTTTAAAAGATCATGGTTGGTAATATTAATAAAAAATATATAAAAAAATACAATATTAAAAATATTAGGTGACATGTTTCACTCTTACAAAATAATCATTAGTGATATATAGACACATGTCCAGTAATATCTTTTTATTTGATGTTTAAACTTGTTTCCTGGTAGATTACGGATGTGGGGCGGAAGTGCATTATAGAATGAAATGCCTATTGTTCGGGACTTGTTTATTCTAGTTCTCGTTTGGATTAGCTGATTTTTCCCTCTGGTATCGTATGTATGATTGTTTGAGTGATATGTGAAGTTTCCCAAATTATTTTTTATGGCTAGCAAGTTTTCAAATACTATTTGCGAAAACAGGGTCATTATGCTAAGTTGCTTAAATAGTGATCGGCATGGTTCATAATAGTATAGAGCGAACTGCTGATTTTTGCAAGATAAAAAGTCTTTGTAGTGAAGTAATGCTAGCATTTCCCCAAGTTAGAATCCCATGTGTTAAATTGGAATGGACTAAGCCATAATAAGTAGTTATTGCTGCTTCTGTATTAACTATATTTTATGTATTGTTTGTTCAAAATTAAACTGAAGTAACAAGTCGGTGAGTTGTCTTGTCTTTTACATTAAAATCCCCACATATAATGATTTTACTATTTTTGTGTTTAGCTTCTAATAGTAATAAAGGAATCCCAGCGTTCATCTAAGTGGGCCTGTGTCATTCTTGCATTATCTTGCATCAAACAAAAAATTTACTCAACAAATGGGACAAATATACATTTCAACGTTTAAATTACTTCCTGGAATTGTAGCAAAGCATAAAATAAAATTAAAACAAAAAAAATAAGAATGTTTTTACCAAAAAACGAAGCAGTACATAAAAATCTGAGTGTCTGGTTAATTTTGCACTCTAATGTAACTATATATATCATTGACCCTGTCAAATCCATCATGACATTTAGCAACCATTTTGTTTGTAATCAATAAAGTCATAAAAATACATTGTTCTCATTCTTGGGCCCCAAGCTGTGTGTCCAAGGCTTAAGACGGTTCTGTTAGAAGCTATAGTTTATAACAGTAAAATAACAATAGTATTCTAATTTTAAAATTTACGATGTTATTTAGAATTTTTCTATAATCGCTATGTTAATTAACAACAACTTCCGCCAAAATAGCGAATAAACATAAATGCATGATATTATCTCTGTTGAAGCTATTTAAAACTATTATGCGGGATATTAGTAATAAAAAATATGATGTGTCCAACACATGACTTTCATGTAGAGTTATCAAAAATATTGAGTACGGTCCATTGTTTGTCAACTGTGAAATAAAATATTTTTTTTATATTATTATCTTAAATTTCTAATTAATTATTTAAAGTTATTTAAATGTCTTTTGAAGGATTTTGTTTGAAATGTATTAGGATCAAATTGATAAAGGGCTCTGTCACCGTCCACCCACATTCCTTATAGGATGTCGTTTTTTACTTTAAAGAATATTTGTTATTTACAATTGGAGAAGAAAATTCTTGAAATAAAAGTTGTTTGCGATATCATTTTTCTTCTATACATACATACTAAAAGTGTAAAATTGAAATTGTTCAGTATTTTCGGATGAGAGGGTTGAACCTAATACGATTTTTATATAAAATTGGTTTAAACTTCCAAAATACCCAGTATAACATATACATGTTGGTATTTTCTTGAAGGGCAAAGTCAGGGGAATTCAAATTACAATTAAATACAGGGTGGTCCATTTAAAAAAACATAGGTTTGATCAATTCTGAAGTTATAGATCACTCTGTATAATCGAAAATAATTTTGAACTGTGCAGATTAATATTATCTACAACTTTTGTAAATGTTTGATATTTTCTATAATATAGGATATATCGAACTTCCACACACTATTGGGAAACCCTGTATGTAGAAAATTGTTTCGAGTAAGATTTTTTGTGTGAAAAATGTATGTATTTAGTTCATTCTCTAAATATTTACAGGGGTGATACAATAAGTTGTACAGAATAACCGGAAAAGTTTATAATAACTTTAGGTAAGACAGGAAAGACATCAGATTTTTAATAGAGCAATAATTCTTAAAATTGTACCTACTTATTATTTCGAAATATCTAATATAATTATTATTTTTGATGATATATTCAGTTTGTTGAAACTACAAGTAAAATACTTCGAACACAAAATAATATTGTTCGAAGATTCTAAACATAGGTGGCTCACCTTTTTGGGCGGCGAGCCAAATTTAATAACTCATTTTTAATTGTTTAGTGCGTATCATATAGATAAAAAAACAAGGAACAAAAACAGTATTTGGCATCGCTTTATTTACACATAAGTGTAACAAGTTATGTATTTACATTTTTGTTATGCCTACGAAATAAATAAATATTTTGTTTATAGTTGAAGAAAAAAAAAAATGAAAATATTAGAAACATATGAGGATAAGAAAAAGTATACATGGTAGTTTCTTGACAATTCTTAGATGTCTTGCACCCTTTTAACGATTAGCAAACCACTGTAACGTGAAGATTTTAGTAAAGTGGATTGACTCGGTTATTTTCCTGTTTTTGTTTTTTTTTTTTTGTTTCAAGTATTGTACTCGTCGATTCCGGCTATTATTAACAGCGATTGAATAAAGTGAGAAGATTCTCTGGTCCCAATATTGGCCGCATAATATAACTTAGCCAGTCCATACTATTTATTGGTGAAAGATAACATATTGACGGGAAGTGCTTCTGAAAACCTTTTTACAAATAAATGAGTAATTATTGGTGGTCCTTAAGTAATTGTACATAGAAGTATGGTAGATTCCTCACTTTAAAATATTACGATTTAAACCAACTTGCTTTATTAAAATGTTGCTAATAAGAAACGTACAAGGTGTTAAAGGTTAAATTTTAAGATTTCTTTTTTGCAATAACTTTAACGTTTTTGGATATGTATATACAAAAATTTGGAAATAGAGGTTTTTGGGCACGAAAAATCATAATCTGGTACCTACTTCGATGTAATTTGTAGAGGGCGCTACATGGGCTACATTTGTGGCATAAATGTGCCCTAAATTTTTTTGATGTTTAATTTAGCGGTATTTTTGTAAAAGAATATTAAAGCCACGTTATTTTAATAGAAGAAGTATACTTATACTTGTTATTAACCTTAAAACTTAACGGTTTACGATATAATCGCATTTTAGGGATCAGCTGCATTATTATTATTGAAATCATTGTTAACAATTTCTTAGGACCATACAAGTTACCCCGTAATTTGAATGGTGAGAACTACTTACATTTTTTGCAAAATGATTTCATTAATCTATTGGAAGAATTGCCACTGAATATAAGACAAAACATGTGGTTCATGCAAGATGGTGCACCGCCGCATATTACGAGAGCAGTCAAAACATATTTAAATAACAACTTTCCTGAACGCTGGATTGGTCGTGGTAGCCATTTCCCTTGACCATCACGTAGTCCAGACTTGAATCCTCTCTATTTCGGTATATGGGGTGCAATAAAACAACTTGTTTACAAGGATCCCATAAATACCGGCGACCAACTTTGGGAAGAAATAGAGCAGCGGGTTTTTTTTTGATCCAATGATGTTTAATATGAGACGATCTTTTATGGAACGTGTAGATAAATGTATGGACGAGAATGGAGGACATATCAAACATTTAATGTGACACAATTAAAGTTATAATGTTATTTAGATTTGTTTTCTCAATAATAATCATGCTGCTGAATCCTAAAATGCGATTATATCGTAAACCGTTAAGTTTTAAGGTTAATAACAAGTATACTTTTCTTCTATTAAAATAACGTGGCTTTAATATTCTTTTACAAAAATACCGCTAACTTAAACAGCAAAAAAAATTAGGGCACATTTATGCCACAAATGTAGCCTATGTAGCGCCATCTACAAATTACATCGAAGTAGGTACCAGATTATGATTTTTCGTGCCCAAAAACCTTTATTTCCAAATTTTTATGTATACATATCCAAAAACGTTAAAGTTATTGCAAAAAAGAAATCTTAAAATTTAACATTTAATACCCTCTATACTTATTAGCAACATTTTATTAAAGCAAGTTGGTTTAAATCGTAATATTTTAAAGTGAGGAATCTACCATATTTCTATGTACAATTACTTAAGGATCACCCTGTATAATCAAAATTTTTAAATTACCCTCTTTTTAGAATAAATCATCTTCATTATTCTTCTAAATGTGAGAACAGAAAAAACTGACTGTACGTTTTTATTTCAGGCTAGTGATTTTACTGATATTTGTGATTGGCCAACTCTTGGAACTAATGGTACAGAGGTAAGTCATGACTATAGCCTTTATAATCTTGAGCATGCCCTGTATAGTCTGTCTGGGTATGGGGTTTTATTAATACATAATAATATATTGTGCAACAAGTGCAGAAAGTAACCTATTCTGCACGAGTAGCACACTACAGGTCGCGAAAATTTAAACACCATCTAAACCAGTATCATGCATCCATCGTTCTTCGCTGATCAGCGGTTTTTATTACATGCATGGTCATATTATACCTTGTTCAATTCATTGTAAAATAGACAATCTGCTATTAAATTTTCATGTATGTATACTTTTTCTTGAACAGCTATGACTTAATTTGCTAAACTATACAGGATGTCCCAAAATTGCTGGGACTTAGAGCTACCAGCTACTCTAGTGTATAGTACGAGCAAAAGATATAGTGACTTTAAAGCCAGCCGGCAACATACAAAAAAACTAAGGATACTGATTCATTAAATAAGTAGGGGAGCATTTCAGAGAATGAGTATACTTATTTTATTTTTACTTCCCTCGATAAAAGAAAAGTATTGTAATCATGAACATTTAGATTATCACGTTTTCGGGTCCCTAGATTACGAAAAACATGTTTTCCCCATGCCGTCGGTCTGTCTGCCGTCCGCCGTCTGTTGTCTGCCGTCTGCCTGTTGGTCCGGTAGCTCAAAAACACGCCTTGAATTTTTTCTCTTTCGCCGTTTTTGAGCTACCGCGCCAACAGACGGACTGCAGACAACAGACGGTGGACAGACCGACGGAATAGGGAAAACATGTTTTTCGTAATCTAGGGACCCGAAAACGTGAAATCTAAATTTTTACGATTACAATACTTTCCTTTTATCGAGGGAAGTAAAAATAAAATAAGTATACTCATTCTCTGGAATGCTCTCTACTACTTTAAAGGTGATGTATCAGTCTCCTTAGGTTTTTTGTATGTTGCCGGCTGGCTTTAATTTCATACTATATCTCTTGCTCGTACTATACCATCTCTGTTTATTAATTTTATTACTATGTTAGTGGAGTTGGCAGATTATATGAATAATTATGGATTGTCAGAAATACTCATATGTGTCAAATAAATCAAATATTGCAGTCTCTTATTTGTATCCAAATGAACTATTACCACTATATAACCCCACAAATTGACAACCCCGTAATTTGTGGGGGTTATATAGTTACATAGTTGTATTGTATAGTTATATACTTGTAGCGGTTAATTTTGATTTTTATTTTCATAGTGGTGGTCATTTTAGTATGTATATAAATTATGTCCAACGGACTTATTTTGACCTCAACAATACGGGGTACAATATGTTTCAGCAATTTTGGGAGACCCTGTATAAACTTATTTAATTTTTTTTATTTCAATTTTAGATATACAAAAATTAATATTAACATTACAATTTAAAATATTAATAGGTGGTAAATCATGGACTTTGATAATGATGGTTTGAGTATGTTATCTCTACAATGACTATCAATTTTCTAGTTAGTAATTCTGAATATTAAATCTCAATTTTTTTTCGTATTTGCTTTTATTTATGGACAACTAACATTGCAGAAATGCTTGTTTTTTGTCAAATTTCCTAATTTTTTTAATATTGCCCCAACTATTTCAAGCCTAATTTCTTTAAGATTGTAAGAAATATTTCCCTTCCGCTTTCAGAGTACTATTTCTATTATACAATGCTGCAAAGATCTAATCTTCTGGCCTGCTTTGCTTGTGTTGAAGTGAATAATACGATACAGAATCAATGTTGCCACTCACAAGTCGATTTAACAATCGGCAGCGCGCTAGCACTGTAGGGAAATATATATTTATTTTATTGAATATTACAAGTAATTCCCAACTACAGATAAAACGTAATCGCCAAAGATTAGAAATTTTCTACACCCACATGGATTGAAAGATGAGAATCCCAATGCTGTTAAAAATTATTTATTTTAATGACAACATCGCATTTACGATTCATTTGAACTAATTTTCAAGGATTAGAAGAACTAATTTGAAAACATAAATATACAAACCCTCAATTTTCAATTCAAAACCAAAACTTTGCTTCACTGTGGGAAAATAAACTCAATAGATACAACGAAATTGGTTCTGTAATATTAACTATAGCTACATCTTTAAAAACCGAAAACTATTTTTAAAATCTACTTTTGGCAACTGAAATGGATCGCTAAAGTTCCTAATTGACCTTTGATGTAATCGAAATTCATTTTCCAGTAACTCTACAATCAAAAAAAATATCTCCATGTCATCAATCATTTTTTAGGTCCGTCGACACGTATTAAAGAACACTGATTTAATTGAATTCTATAGTAATAACCGAAAGGATAATTTGCGTTCTATATTTTCCTTCAGTTTTGTCAGTACAACAGTTGTATATAATAAGTATTTGATCGAAATAAAGTCTGTAGCTTCGGGAGCAGATAAGTTAAATATTCACATGCTACTTCTTTGCTGTCCTGAAATTTTACCTATAATTACACATATCATAAATATGAAGATTTGCGTTCCATCTCTATCCTACCAGTGTTATCCAAAGTAATTGAAAAATTCATGAAATTTCAATTAAATATTCACACAGAAAATAATGAAATACTTCCACTGCTATAGTCAGGTTTTCGTTCTGGCTATAGTTGTACTACAGCTCTACTTGAAGTCACTGATGATTTCTTCAGAGACATTAATGCTAAAAAACAGCAGCACTTGTTATGCTCGATACATGCATTTGATACTATTAATCAGATAATTTTACTCTCAATATTGGTTGCTCTAATGATGTTATTAGACTATTTAATAGCTACCTTGATAACAGGAAGCAATTTGTAGTGACTGATGCAGGTTCATCAAATACTAAGCAGATTTCCTGTGGAGTTCCTCGGGGATTAAGAATGGTAAGCCATTTTTTTATGCAGATGATACTCAAATTAAATTTTCTTTCGATCATGATAATGCTTTAGAAGCAAGTAATCATATTAATGAAGATCTTGACAGACTAGTTAGACTTTCAAATATTCATCAACTTAATATTAATTCTTCTATAAGTGTGGTAATGTTATTTGGTAAATACCGACAGAATAAAATGCAGATTCTAGTTGATGGGAATATATTTCATTTTCCTCATCTGCTCGCAACTTAGGTTTAGTAGTTGATAATGGCTTGAGGTTTCTTCACGTTAACAAGTGCATTCAAACAGCTTATATGAATCTAAAAATACTTTACCCAGATCGACATATTCTTCCAACTTCAACAAAAATATTATTAACAGATTCCCTGGTTCTGAGTAATTTTAACTTTTGTGATACAGTGTTTAGATAGCGCAGACTTAACTAGAATTCAGAGAGAACAGAAATCTTGTTTAAGATTTTCATATGGAATACGGAAATTCGGCAGAGTCTCACTTAAACTCAAGGATTCAAACTGGCTAGATATGAAATCCAGACGAGTCTTACACTCGGCAAATCTATTTCGTTCTATTATTTTAAATAAATCTCCACATCTTCTTAATAAAATAAGGTATCGTTCTGATGTTCATAATCTAAATCTACGTTTTTGTGGTCGTATCTCACCTCCAATAAATAAAACTGCTATTTTCAGACGGTCTTTCACCTATAACATTTACGCTTTGTACAATGATATCCCAGAACGTTTTAAAGAAATGTCTGTAAAAAATTTCTTCTCGACACAGCAAAGTAATAGCTACCTACATTTTAGAATATTCATATTTTGTTAAAAAAAAAGTCATATTGGTTTATATACACTGGCGAGCAAAAAATTGAGGTCACTTCAGAAATTTCGAATAATTTTAACGTCAATATTGATAAGGACATAATAGTATTAGAAAAAAATGCATTTCTGTTTAGTATAAAGTATCACATTCAGCTTACAAAAGCACATGCAATGATGTACAGTTTGCGAATACGATCTGAAAACGTAAAATTTCAAAGAACATGAATATTTTAAGGTGACCTCAATTTTTTGCTCCCAGTGTATATTGTTTTTTGTACGATGTCTTGTGGTGTTGGACATATTTCATGGCTGGTGCTTTGATCAGTCTCTACTGTTCACTAGTCCTTTTTGCAGCCTTCTTTGGCACATGTTTTCTTTTTCTTATGTTTTATATCTGTATAAAAAAAATTGAAGTTGCAAATAAAGTTTATTATTATAAAACGCCATTATCGGTTCCGTTAAAAATTAAAAGGTGAATTTTAACATCCCTTTAAAAATGATAATTATTAGAGGACTATTTTAAAGGAATCCGTTTAAATAATGACAGAAGTAAGTTAGCGAATACGAAAATATTTTTAAAGGCCTCCAATATTTTAACTGCCGTTAAAATATAAAGGAATTGTTACAGAATAGACTTCAATATGTAATTAGTATTACATGTAACTAGTTTTCGATTAATTAAATTAATTATTACAGCATATATTTCAGTTTTCGGATCTAAACTGATTTTCTCACATATCTTTGTGATATATTTCTGTTTAAACAAAATTCCAATAACTACGAAATTTCAAGACGATCCGGTTAACAACAAATTTAATATTCGCAAATATGTGTGCATTCGAAGTTTTAGTATCGTGTAATTTCGGAAATTTTATGCATTTTAGATAAAAAAAAGTTGAGCGCATTTCAGTTCTGACAACATAATGAACAGCGGACATTATGAAATATGGCTTCCTTGTTACATTTCGTCTCAGCCCTTTAATAAAACGCGCACTTAAAATAATTATAATCGAAATTTGATATTTAATGGAATGCCGTTGTGTACAGTGATTCCTAATTATATATGTATATGCAGGTTCGTAATTTTTACATGTTTAATATTATTTATAATCTCGTTTTTTATGAATTTTATCTATACTTAATTTACGGTTTAAAAAATGTAAAATTATTGCGTATTTAAATCACTTGGTTTAAAAAATCTTTTGAATTATTTACTGTGCGATACAGACTGTAATTTCAATTAATTTCATATTTAAAAAAAATGCGTTGTCTATTTAAATTTAAGCAAATATGTTAGTATAACACGAATTCGTTGGTGCGAATCCTCGTAAACAGAATTTTTGCATTTATTTCATTAAATTTTTCACTTTGGGGTTTCAAAAATAATTTTCATGAGTAATTTTGTAATTTGGGGACTTCTAAAGAATTTAATATCTTTGTTTTCGAAACTTTAAAACCGATTTTTCACTAAATATGTTCTATTCCTAATTCTAAGTTGAATCCCATCTTAAATTCTGGAATAATGATTGCCAAACGCATTGTAGATTAAGATATAATTAGATGGACAATATCTAGCTTCTCCCCATTTAAATAATAATATTTATTTGCCAGTAAAAACAAATAGTACAATATAAAAATTTACATTACAACACGATCGCTAAATATTAGGTATGGTGTTAAATCATTAAGGCCGATTCTTCCACAAATCGCCAGCACCTGACGGTATCTATCCAACCCTACTTCAGTATATGATACAATAGAGAAAACTACTTATCCCCTAAGGCTATCTCGCGGATTCAAAAGTTTTATCAGTGTCTTAAAAAGGGTTTTATGGTTACCTTGTATACTTTGATAAATGTTACTTAGGTAGGACCTGACGGTATCTATTCAGCTCTATTTCAGTATATGATACATTAGAGAAAACTACTTATTTGAACATTTTTAATAGTTAAGTTAATGTTGCTAAGATAGAATCTTGGAGCTTTCTGCATGCTGGCTCTCTATTTTCTGTAGTCCTCTAGTTCTTTTGTTCTTGCATGCTGACTATTCTTCCGCAGTTGTCTAGCTCTGTTGCACCCTTTAGCTAGGACCTGACGGTATCTATTCAGCTCTACTTCAGTATATGATACATTAGAGAAAACTACTTATTTGAACATTGTTGATAGTTAACGTTGCTTGCATCCCAGATAGAATCTTGGCGCTTTCTGCATGCTGGCTCTCTATGTTTCTGCAGTCGTCTAGTTCTGTTGTTCTTGCATCATGACTAACTATCCTTCCGCAGTTGTCTAGCTCTGTTGCACCCTTTAGCTAGCTACAGCTTACTACCTATTGGGTACCTGCACCTTTAGCTTAGAATTTTGAACTAGTAAGAACTTTTCAGTTTTAATATTCCTCCTTTTCTTGCGGTAGTGTTGAAAAAAAAAACAGTAATTTCATCAAGCTGCTGTTTATATTGAGTAAACCTTGTATGTATGGTAATTAAATTTAATTAAGGGAATATTTAAAACTTACATCAGTAACCCCTGTGGTAACACCCCATTTTCAACATAACATAACCCCTGTGGTACTGGGTAACATCTTGTATGTAAACAAAAAGGAACTGAACATATTTACAAATCACTGTAGATTCAAATTATCAAGTTGTCTACCTGAATAAATGTTTGTTTTAATTGGGTACAAGAATCCCTTTGCTCACTTAACGTAAGTAGCTAGCCCATGTCTGGGTACCGAAAACCCAATAATTGACAATCTGCAAACTAGAACAAATACAAAGAAGAGCATGTCTCAACAGGTTACGTATTTTAACAGGGATCCTTACCGGGCATTGTCGACTAAAAGGACACCTTAGTAAACTGAAAGTAGTAAAGGATAGTGTGTGCAGATTCTAGAATGTCACGAAATAATGTCTATGTGTATCATTGCCCTGTGATATTAGAAATGACACTGCATTTCTGTCATATAAGAAGAAAATAAAATATATGAGGCATGCCACACGACTTTGCTCGCCACGGCAAATAAGAATAATAGTTTTCTTTCCCGCAAAAGGTTTTCAGGGGTTCACACATAATGGGATGAATTACAGGGACAGTATTATTAATTTAACAAAATAAAATTTCCCTGTTTCATCTTTTTACATTTTCACACATAATCTGACGCCCGAGCAAAACCAAAAACAACTTCAATCAGTGTGTGGGATGATGCCCCCAAGTCTAAAATCTTCAGTTAATATGGAAAATGTGGGCGTCCTTTCAAAATGGAAAGGAATGACCTTTGCCATTCATGCACCAACTGTTTATGAACATTTATCAGTTCGGAAATGTCACAAAAAGTCAATTGTATGAAGGCATCGCTGTTCCTAATAGGTCTAAAGAAAAAAAAAATGGTACAAGAGAAAGAAAGAAAGGAAAACCACAAAAGATCTGCAAAGATCGCAATTGAATAGGCTGGTGACACTGGTGTCACCTCCATGTTAATGTCTATGTTTATCTGTGAACACACATTTTGTTCATTTAAATGCTCAATGATAACAATTTCTATTATATTTTTGAATAAGTTGATAAAATTATACATGTGTAAGTGTAAAAAAATGGTAATCGCGTATTAACAATATTCCTACCGTTATCAGGAAAACCAATAACAATTATTTTGGTTTCTGATAACAACGTGATAATGTTTTATTGAATTAAAATTTTTAACAGATCTGACCCTGTTCTGTTTCGATATTGTATTGAAAATCGACACACAACTTTTTTTTTATTATCAGTTTTATTAATTACTTTTTTTTAGAAATAGTACATACGATTTTTCAAACGTGATGTGTCGAGAGGTTATCAATATTTTCATATTTTTATCAGTTTTAATAATTCGTATACATATCAGTCAAGTACTGCTAATGTAAAGTACATGTATATATACAAGGTGGTGTAAAAGTATGTACCGTAATTGCTAGAGCAGATAGTACATCCAAAAGTATGGGTACCTTTTCATACAGTTAAAAAGAAATGCTTATTTTTAGATGTACTATTAGCGATAGCAGTTACAGTATATAATTTTGGACCACCTTGTATATTTGTATTCCCAGAATTTCTTCCAGACACTAGAATACTTTTTATAAAAATACATCTCGCACAAATGTTCTAAAAAGTTATCCGCTCCATACCATATGTACAAGTTCTTTTTATGTGCTTAACATTCATGTAAAAATCTGTGATTTATTAATAATTATATTGTCAATTCCTGCTCTGTAATTGGGTTTAACACCTGTAGAGTATTGTATTATAAATAAGTAAATTTCATCACTCCCATTACTTTGGTTGTTGTTTTTTCCTGAGCTCGTCTGAGTTTATAGTCCCCACTTAGTCAACTTTGTACAGCTCTTTGACCGAGTTCGTTTTATAAGCTCTTAGATCAACCTGTCTAATGTTTCGCATTTCCACATATCTCCATTGTACAAGCCTAGTTTGTTCAGCTGTCTCTTAACTAGAGCATAATTCCTGTTATTGTTTCTATGAAGGGCTTGTTTTGGCACAGTCTCCCAATAATTGTTGTGTTTTCTCCAAACCCTTTCTTTTACGAAACCTCATACTGTACTTTTTGATGCTCCAAAGTTTGTAGTTGGTTACGGTGCTTCCTTTGATCCTCGTCAGCCTTTTCATTGCCCTCAATCCCTTAATGACCTGGTACCCAAATTACTTTTACTCTATTTCGGTCTGCTACTGTCCCTAATTATTCGATTAAATCCCATACCAGAGTCGACCCCACTTTCTGATTCGTTTTGGTAGGTCATTTTTTAATATTTACTTGCTTGGGTAAGTTTCAACCCAGTAAAATAGATTGCTCACCAATAAAATAGATAATAATCACTTTTTATGTTATAGTAGAGTGTATTTATTAATATATTCGCTCTAGAAAACGATTTACCTCCCACTCTCTTGTCACAGCTGACTTTTTCAGAGATAACAGGTCATGATAAGGTAACCCTTATTCCGGAAGTGATACAAAATTGGAGAGCAGAAAGGGCACTATCATTAAAAATCCAGATATTGATACCACCGAATGGAGGAAAAAATACTCATTTTTTGGTCCAATGCACAATAAAATCTTTGTAGGGAGTAATTGTTTATACTTATTTAAAAAAAATCATTTGCATTAGCCCTAACGGCCGAAAAAATTATAAACGTAAATATTTCGGTTTCAGTCCTTCAAAAATTTGGTTAAAAAGTCGTCTTTTTTAAATATACCACTCATTTAACAAAAAAAGGAAGGCCTAAATGAAAAAAAATAATTATTTATAAAATTTTTGCTTATGTGTTAACAAGGTAACAGAGTAAACACCATATTTTTGATTATAAAACTTCTCGTTAGGTGCCAATGGGCAATGTGTCATATTGTTATCTGTTTTTGCGTCTTTATTATATCTTGGTACCACTGGAACATCCTCTGCATAAATGATATCTTGTTTTACTCATACTTCTTCTGTTGGCGGTGCGGTGATAGAACAATATAATAACAATAATTGGGGTGGGAAGTGGGAGTGTCAAACATTATTTTTAGAAATAAATTTAATGCTCAAAGGATAGATGTGGTATTTAATCATTATAAAGAACATTCTATTAAAAATACAACACGTCAAAAGAGAGGATCCCAGAAATCAATTGATATAGAAATTGACCGACCCAATATTCCACTTCCGCAACGATGGAACTTGTTTATTCATTCGATATTTAACAAAAGACGTTTAATAAATTTTCTGTCCGAGCAACTTCTTCAAAATTACATTCAGCAAAAGCATATTCAATTTGTAACTAGTGGTAGATTCGCGAATATCAATAATGGGACGAATTTTGAACCATCAAAAGACGATTTCTTAAATTCAAATCACGAAGAAGCTGATACTCGTATCTTATTGTACATATTGTCAGCCAAAAATTCGGGGCATTCACGCTGCATTATTGATTGCAATGATACAGATGTTTTAGTCTTATTAATTTATTTTAAGAAGTTTTTGACTAAAGATATATGGTTCAGAACAGGATGAGGGGACTCAAGACGATTTCTAGCAGTACATTTAAATTTGGATGAAAACCTAAAAAATTTGCCTGGCTTTCATTCTCTGAACGGTTGTGATACAACCAGTACTCTGAAAACACATTCTCTAATCTTGAACATTTTTTCATAAAAATGTATTCAAAAACTGCCAATGTTACTTCCATTAACATTTTGAGGGGATTAATGGTCTCTTCAAAAACCATCGCTAAATTGCCACCGACTGAAGACGCCCTAAGACTACATTGTTTAAGATGTTTTTACCAGCTAAATATTTGGCTCAGCTCTTTAAAGCCGCAGATGCAGCTTTCTAATGTTGAAGAGTATGGATGAAAAGTAGATCAAGATGGAAGTCTGATACCCACTTTTAAGACTCTGCCTGACCTGCCACCAGACATAACAGAACTTACATCATGCAAATGCAAAAAAGGTACTATACACCGATAATTTTCATAGATGTACAATATTCTAACAATATTATTCTGTTCTAGACTGTAGAAGCAAAATTTGTAAATACAGGAAAAAAATATTGGCTGTATCGGTTTCTGCACCTGTATGGCACAGAAAAACTACAGAAATAGTTTGACCACAGCCCCTAATGTTTTGGAAAATGTTGATTCGTGTGGTGAATCTGATTCTGATTAGTTTGAAAGTCTTGTACTTATAAATTTTAATATTATTAATATATGCTTTATATACCTCTAATTATTATCATAATTTTTTTTATATTGGGAATTTATTGTATTTTGCAAAGCAATAGCCTTATTGTTTATATTCGATACTTATATATACTCTGTTTATACCTTCAATAAATAGTTTATATTTTCTTATTTTTTATTTTCCTCAAAAAATAAAAAAAAGTAATTAATACACCCTATTATTCATAGCGGATAAATCAATAATCCCTGTATAAAATAATATAAGAGCTAATGCTAATGCAAATAATTTTTTTTAAATAATTATAAAAAAATACTTCCTACAAAGACCTAATTGTGCATTAAAACACAAAAAAGCATTTTTTTTTTCTATACAGTGGTGTCAATAACGCGATTTTTTATGTTAGTGCCCTTTTGCACTGTCTCCGGAATAAGGGTTATCTTATCATGTACTTTCGTCCCTGAAAAATTCACCAAAGTAGGAGGCAAAGTCAAAATAAGTTTTAATCTATACCATACTATTAATGTATGGGAAACTATAAACATAATATTATTTAAACTACTATTTTAATTTTAAAAACATAAACTGATTTCGCCCCGTATATTGGAGATTAAGGATAAATAATTATTTAAATTATTTTCCTCATAAAAAGTCAATCGAAAATGTAATACGCTGGTTTAAAAACAGTAATAACTTTTATTCGCTACGTAAGATGGCGGTACATGGAAAACATTTTTACTTTCCTATCTGTATACAGATATAAGGAAAGTATAGGAATCATGATTTTTTTCGACCTCGAGTTTTTGACGGATTTTTACGTTTTGAGGTCCCCTGAATCCGTTTTGACTATTTTCGCGATGATGTCTGTGTGTGTGTGTGTGTGTGTGTGTGTGTGTGTGTGTGTGTGTGTGTGTGTGTGTGTGTGTGTGTGTGTGTGTGTGTGTGTGTGTGTGTGTGTGTGTGTGTGTGTGTGTGTGTGTGTGTGTGTGTGTGTGTGTGTGTGTGTGTGTGTGTGTGTGTGTGTGTGTGTGTGTGTGTGTGTGTGTGTGTGTGTGTGTGTGTGTGTGTGTGTGTGTGTGTGTGTGTGTGTGTGTGTGTGTGTGTGTGTGTGTGTGTGTGTGTGTGTGTGTGTGTGTGTGTGTGTGTGTGTGTGTGTGTGTGTGTGTGTGTGTGTGTGTGTGTGTGTGTGTGTGTGTGTGTGTGTGTGTGTGTGTGTGTGTGTGTGTGTGTGTGTGTGTGTGTGTGTGTGTGTGTGTGTGTGTGTGTGTGTGTGTGTGTGTGTGTGTGTGTGTGTGTGTGTGTGTGTGTGTGTGTGTGTGTGTGTGTGTGTGTGTGTGTGTGTGTGTGTGTGTGTGTGTGTGTGTGTGTGTGTGTGTGTGTGTGTGTGTGTGTGTGTGTGTGTGTGTGTGTGTGTGTGTGTGTGTGTGTGTGTGTGTGTGTGTGTGTGTGTGTGTGTGTGTGTGTGTGTGTGTGTGTGTGTGTGTGTGTGTGTGTGTGTGTGTGTGTGTGTGTGTGTGTGTGTGTGTGTGTGTGTGTGTGTGTGTGTGTGTGTGTGTGTGTGTGTGTGTGTGTGTGTGTGTGTGTGTGTGTGTGTGTGTGTGTGTGTGTGTGTGTGTGTGTGTATAACGCATAACTCATGAACCGATACACAGAAAAACACCAAATGTTAAACTTAAGCTTTGTTTCAGCGTCCAATGAGCTGATTAGATTTTGGGCAGAGTCGGAACATCTGGGGGGGTACTTTATAGGTGGTCATTTTTATATTTTATGGAATATATCTGTTATTTACGTTTGGAGAAGAAAATTCTTCAAATAAAAGTTACTTCTAATATAATTATCTATAATTTTTGTTATATACAAAATTTTCCTAAAATGGTCCGTATTCGAGAAATTTGACAAAATGCAAAAAAAATATTTTTTTATAAAAATTGTTCAAATAAAAGTTGTTTGTAATATAATTCTCTATAATTTTTATTCTATACATAATTTCTCTAAAATGAACCGTATTCGAGATATTTGAGAAAATGTGTAAATTTCGAATTTTGAAGAAAACTCAAAAACGGATAAAGAAAAAAACATTAAATTTTAAACTTAAGGTTTATTTCGGCCTGACGTGAAATGATTAGATTTTGGACATAGTCGGAACATCTGGGGGGTACTTTATGGGAGGCCACTTTTATATTTTATGGAATATATCTGTTATTAATGTTTGGAGAAAAAAATTGTTCAAATAAAAGTTACTTCTAATATTATTATCTATAATTTTTGTGTTTTGTAAAAATTTCCTGAAATGGTCCGTATTCGAGAAATTTGACAAAATGTGCAAAATTCTGATTTTTATGAAAATTGTTGAAATAAAAGTTGTTTGCGATATCGATCTCTATAATATTTGTTCATACATGATTTTTTTTAAATGGACCGTAATGGAAAAATTGTAGGAAAAGTGCTAAATTTAAATTTTTCAGTATTTTCATTTTCAATGAATATCTATAGAAAAATGTTTCGAGGTAGATGTATGTGGACAATGTATATATTTAGTTTATCCTCTAAACATTTATAGAGATGCTGTAATAGGTTGTACAAAATAACCGGAAAAAGCCTACAATAACTAGATAGGAAAGTCATGTGTTGGACACATCAGATTTTTATTAATAATTTTAGAAAACAGTTATTCTTCATAAAAAGTTGTGCATAGTCTAAAACCTAAAATACAACCATCAGATATCAAATTTTATGTCGTATACGAGGTTTGTCAAAAATAAAAAGCAAAATGTATATTTTTTTGGTGTACCTCGTACACGACTCAAAAAATGTAATATCTGGTGGTTGTATTTTAAATTTTGAGCCATGCAGAACTTTTTTTCCATAAAACTGACAATAAAAAGGTTTCCCATATTGTGCCGACTTAATTGGACACACGCTGTATATATTCGAAAGCTGTATCCGAGTATTTAAGTATTTTTTTCATTATTACAATATTTAAGATCCAATTGCAATAATTAAATGAAAAATAGTAAAAGAATTAATTATTTTATTATGATTATGATCGTACTCGTATGAAATGAATACAACTCGTGGGTCGTTAAACAATAATTTGTTACCTGTTGACCTTTTCCGGAAATTATCACTAATTTATATTAGAAAACCTCTTTTATGTTGTATCAAAAATGTCTGTTTACAAATACCTAAAATATTTATCATATTATTCACACATAACTCTTACAAATAATTATATCGGTATCTGTTCTATTGAATTCATAAACATCTAACTCATTGCACAACAAACATTTTCTAATTATTCATATCCATTTTACTGATTTCAGTCGTTATTACGATCAAGGAATAATATATAAAATTTCAAATTTAAAAATTAAGCAGTCAAGGTGTAAAATACTTCATCGTTTTTGTTTAAATTAAAACCTAAATGGTATAATAAATATTACATAACTACTGTTTCACACACATTTTTTCCTATGACTGCATGACAATTTTACCATAATATCAATCTGAATGTCCCTAAATAAATTTATTTAGAGTTAACATTATTCAATGGTTTTCTCTGTTTTTCAGTTTCGGAAGTCTTTCAGTCCTGTAACAGCAGCTCAATCGTCTTTCTCAGTCACAACAGCTTCAACGTCCAAAGATCGTCAAAACCAGCCAAACTTCGAGGAACCAGACGACAAAAAGAAACCAATGAAGCACAAATGGCTGCCTCTCGAAATAGATCTGTCAAAGAACCACAAGAACGATCGCCGGCGAAATGATAGAGCCGGAGATGACCGTTCTACCGTTAGCGAGGGAGACAAAGATTGGAGGGCCGAAAGGGAACTTAATGGTCACTCTAACAACGGCAGACACTCTCGTCCTACCCCAGGATCCAGAAATCGCAACGAGAGGACTAGGGGAGGCAAGAGGGGTATACATAATAGACAGAATAACAGGGCACCTAGTAATCCTGATTACCTAGACTTTTACTCACCAGAGTTTGGTGGAAAATTCGGTGATGCCATTGATGGACAAACGTTTATGCCTTACATGGGAACATACTACTTCAATAGCAACAACTATTTGAGTCTAGATGGACCCACAGTTAAGGAATATATCCGCAATCAAATGTAAGTATTTAACTAATTTTTAATAATACGAGCTTCAACAACTAACTACTTCATCCCTTGGATTATAATATTTGCAATATAATCATAGCATTAATATAAAGTATGAACAACACGGACCTGAAATGCTGCCCTGTGGAATTCCTGATCGTATAGGTATTTCACTAAAGTCGATATTGTTTATTTTTGTTCTTTGAGGTCTATTTTATACACTTATTTGGTAGAAACAAAAAAAATATGGAAAAAAACGACGAAATTTGTGTTTTTTTTTTTTTTTTCTTTCCTGTCTGTAGACAGATAAGGAAAGTAAAGAAATCATGGAATATATCTGTTATTTACGCTTGGAGAAGAAAATTCTTCAAATAAAAGTTGCTTGTAATGTTTGTTATATACATAATTTTCGTAAAATGGTCCGTATTCAAGAAATTTGACAAATAGTGAAAAAATCGAATTTTTAAGAAAGTGATGTCATTCTCTATAATTTTTATCCTATACATAATTTCTATAAAATGGACCATATTCGATGTATTTGAAAAAAAGTACTAATTTCGAATTTTGCAGACAACTCAAAAAAGAATAAAGAATAAAACATCAAATTTTAAATTTACACTTTAATCAATCCTGCGGCAAAAAAAATAAAATAAATTTTGGGTATAGACGGAACATCTTGGGAGAGGGGTACTTTATAGGGGGTCGTTTTTCTACTTTATGGAATATATCTGTTATTTACGCTTGGAGAAGAAAATTCTTCAAATAATAATTGCTTGTAATGTTATTCTCTACAATTTTTGTTCTATACATAATTTCTCTAAAATGCACCGTAATGGAAAAATTTGAGCAAACGTGTAAAATTTTAATTTTTCAGTATTATCATTGGCAATGAATATATATAAAAAAAATGTTTCGAGTAAGATGTGTGTAGAAATATTATATAGATTATATTTTAAACAGCATTTCCTCCTATATGCGCCGGTCTATACGTCAATTAATAAAAAATGTAGTTGTTGCTTGTATATGCTTTCAACCCATCAATTTCGTAGCAGTGTCTCGATATATTTGCTAGTTTATTATTTTAATTTTCAGAGAATATTACTTCAGTGAAGACAATTTGAACAGGGATTTCTTCCTGCGACGCAAAATGGACGCTGAAGGTTATCTTCCGGTTACTTTGATAGCATCGTTTCACCGCGTGCAGGCTTTAACTAGCAACGTCGCTCTAATAGTTGAAGCCATAGGTGCATCTGACAAACTTGAGTTGACTGCGGGTTTTAAGGTGAGACCAAAGAAAGATCCCCTAAAGTGGCCTATTTTGGACGAATCCAACGAGAAAAAAGAAGAATTAATTTCAAAATTGGTTCCTCCACCGCCGTTACCAAAAACCCTCAGGGAAAGACAGATTGAGAATCTGAACCCTGACGTTGCTGAGTTTGTACCTTCGGACATAGGTAAACTTATTATTAATACGTTAAAACGCAGTGAAAGAGTGTCTTGTCGCTTTTTAGATCAAAAGAAACAAAAACTCAATCACGCTATTAACGGCAATACAAATGGAAACTCTGATTCATCCTTAGAACCGAACGACAATTCTAACGGCAATGGAAAGGAGAAGAACGAAGATGACGAAACTTGGAGAGAAGTCAAAAGGAAAAACAAAGAAAACAAAGTCAGAAAGGAGTCCAAAATCAAATCTTTTGAAAGAGAAGAATTGGACTTTCATTTTGACGAGGAATTAGATCAAGAAGTGCCAACTGGAAGACAAAACACATTTAACGAATGGTATATTAATTATTTCTTTAATCCTTTTCTAAGTCACGTCAATGTGATTTTTTTATCATTTTAGGCCTTCCGAGGATGATTCTGACGAACTTAGTGATAGAGACGTGAACAAGTTATTAATTGTAACGCAGAACACCACCACAACTAGAGCTCCAAAACACGAAGGATATGATAGAACAGGTGACTGGACAACTCGTGTCAAAATGAGTCAAGATTTAATCCAAGCTATCAACGATGGACTTAATTATTACGAAGAAGATTTATGGACTGATCAAGACTATGTAAGTTCTTATTTTACGAGTTTGGTACAAGTTAATGTTTTGTTTTATCAATTAGGAAAGAAGCTCAGTTGAGAGTTACAAGACTGTCACCGTTATTAGTCAAGAAGACTTCAAAAAGATGGCACCACCAGCTCGAAAAATTACTAATCCACAAGTGCCTCCACCTCCACCACCAATTGTAAGTAGTTTATTTTTTGAATCGCATAATTTCACAATATTGTTTGTTTTTTTTTTAGATTGACACTCTTCCAAGACAGCAAACCAATCAAAATAATAGGAAAAAGTCAAATAAAGCGCCGCATAGAAACGTGCCTAGATTCTATGCCGTCGTCAAAGAAGATAAGCCAGATCCAACCACACCTCGTAAACGAAAAACAAGACACTCAAGCAATCCTCCCGTTGAACAACATGTTGGTTGGATAATGGACGTTAGAGAACATCGATTACGTACCACATCTACAGGGTAAATATATAAATTCCATTTATATTCCTTTCTTTTCTTCTTGTTATCATGCCTTTATTTCCAAGCCACATGTGAATTCTTGAATTTTTTGACAAAGCACATCTTGCAGTTTCAACGACAATATGTGTCACAACAATTCAGGTAATAAGATGGGAAAGGTAAAGGTACAATTGGGGTAGGATTTATGATGCTAGATAATTTACAAGAAAAATCACTAGAATTTAATCCCATAAATAAATGAATAGAATATCTATGAGTAATATTGCTAAATATATATGCCCCAAACCAGAGAAGAAAGAGGCATTCTACTAGAAGAGAAAATAGAAAAATGGACAAAGGAAGACATACTTCTAGATTTTAATTCTAAAATAGGTAAAGTAATAGGGAAAAATGAGAAAAAAATAAATAGCAACGGACATAAGTTATGTAACCTAGAGCAGCACAAATAATTATAAGCTCTACAATATTCAAACGCCTCAAAATGCATAAAGTGACTTTGATATCACCCAATGAAAAACATACTACCAAATAGATCACTTACTCATTACAAAAAGGAAATATTTGACAATAAAAGTTGTAAGGACTTTTAGGAAATCATGTTCAGATTCCCTTCATTATATTATGGTCACTGCTACCTTAAAACAAAAAATGAAAAGAGCAAATGGGATACAAGCCATATTTTATCAGAAAACTAGTCAGGTTTATAATCATTTGTCTCAAAGTGAATATAAAGTTTTTGTTAATGTTTATATACCACCTAAAACTACACTAACAGATTACGAAAACTTTTTAAATCTTTGGAACTTAATTTTTTTATATAATGCGTCATTCTTGGTTATAGGTGACTTTAATATTACAGATTATGCATCCCACCTACTTAATTCTACCTTTTGTAATAGACATATCTCATTACTTAACAATTTCATGGAGTTATTTGCACTGTCACAAAACAATTTTGTATATAATATCACAAAATTTTAGACTTAGTTTTATGTAATAAGTTTATTTTGGTTGAGAGATCTCTGGATCCATTAGTTACGAAGGTAAGTATCACCCGTCACTTGACATAACTTATAATGTTCTTGGTATATCAGAGGTAAATAAGAGATTTGATAGCTCTTTTCAGCACTATTATAATTTTAGGAAAGCAGATTTCCCAGAGATGTATGATATTTTATCAAAAGTTGACTGGCAATTTTTAGAAGTGTTTCAGGACCCCAGTGACCTTGCTCCTATTTTTACGAAAAATTATACAACATATTTGACTTGTGTGTACCAAAATTTTCCATACCCTCTAAAACGAAATATCCGCCATGGTTTAATGGCAATATCATTCGAAATATTCATAAAAAAAATCTGAAGATGAAATATCATCCAATCCCGACAAATTTTGGTCATTTATTTCAAATAAAACATCCTCGACTCGTTTGCCAAGCAGAATGCGTTACAATGAAAATTACTTTGAGAATCCCACTGAAATTATTAATAGATTTGCTGACCTTTTTTGTAAGTCTTACACTGATTCTACTTAGCCAAATTCCGAGGTTAATCTATTAAATGTATCAAATTTAAACATAAATTCCTTTACCGAAAATAAAGTTAGAAATACGTTAAAATCAATGAAATCTAAAATGGCTGTGGGGTCAGATAATATTCCATCCTTTGTTTTGAAAGACTGTGCTTCAATTCTCGCTCATCCCTTAAAAGTTCTCTTAAATATTTGTTTCAAATTTTGTTCTATCCCATCTATCTGGAAATGCTCTAAGGTCTGCCCGGTATTTAAAAAGGGTGATAAATCAGACATTGCACAATGAAAAAGTAGCGAAACAACAACAAAAAAGTACAAACAAGAATAAAATGGTCTATGAAGGACTAAGAAAACAAGCCAAAAACGAATAAGAAGTAAAAGAGGGTAAATACCCACCCATTATTCTGATTACATTCTTAAAACACCCTTCATAAAACAGTATTTGCATTACATTTGTAAATTATTCTTCCCCGTTCCCAGTTTCCTTATCAGAGCATCATAGGTTGATCTATTTATTTTAGGAGTAGCTATGGAACAAGCCCCAGTGAAGCTCCCTTAGGAACAAGTTGTGGAAGCTACGGCAGCGTTCCCCAGGCCCTACCGTCTTTCCAACATCCATCACATGCTCTGTTGAAAGAAAACAACTTCACCCAACAGGGATACCACAAATTCAGACAGAAGTGCCTCAAAGGTAATGTTTAACTTAAACATTTTTGATCAGACGAACTTCATAACAATTACTTAGCAATATTATCATTTTTTGAGTTTAAATCCTATATTAACTCCTACACTAGAGTCACTACAGAAAGTAGTATTGATCATATTTGTAAGAAATAACAATATGAAAAAAAAAATATCCTAAAAGCAGCAGCATAATAGACTATTTTCCAATTTATTTGTGTATAAATAATAAAGTCAATGTCAATTCACTGCTAGTAAAAAAATCACTATAACTTTTAATTATTTAATTTTTGTTGCACATACAGATGCAACTAATCAAAGGTGTAATAAATTATATTGTAATTTATAGATTAACTATTCTTGGCTGATTCTAAATATACATTTTTGCCCTGTTTTCTCTTTTAGAACGAAAACGTTTCGGAATCGGCCAATCAAATGAAATGAACACATTATTCCGCTTTTGGTCGTTCTTCCTAAGGGAGAACTTCAACCGCACAATGTATAACGAGTTTAAAAGTCTAGCTTTGGAAGACGCCGCAGAGGGATACCGCTACGGACTCGAATGTCTATTCAGATTTTATTCTTATGGTTTGGAAGTCAAATTTAGGCCGCACTTATATGAAGATTTCCAACAAGAAACAGTCAGAGACTACGAAAATGGACAGCTGTACGGTTTGGAGAAGTTTTGGGCGTTTTTGAAGTACTACAAACACGGCGGTCACCTTACTGTCAGTCCTTCATTAAAGAAACATTTGGATAAATTTAAGACAATCGAAGATTTTCGTGTGGTTGAGCCTAGAATAGATGAAATCTTTAGATCGCATAATGGCAAAAGTCTGTATAATAAAGGTAAACGGAATAGAAGCGTGTCAGAAAGCCAGTCCGCTATTGCCAGCACATCTCGTGAAGACCACCGACGTTCTTCTCACAACAGTCAAAGGTAAACATTGAAATTACTAGTTTATAGAATGACTGCAAATACTATGATCGTTTAGCGGAAGTTCAATTTTTTTCAAACATTGTATTTATATAAGAGATAATGGTCATAAATCCCGCTGATGAAAGCTCCATCTTTATTATAGTATGAGGAAAAATAGAAGCTATTTTGTGTCCAAAATAACACTTTTTTGCGATTTGACATGGCATTCCAAAGAAAAGACTCATTAATTTCACATGGGTTTGTTTTAAATGATTAGTTTTTAAAATTTGTTAATTTTCAATAGTAAGACGATGGTTAAAAATTATATTTTTAAATACTAATATATTCAGCTTTTTATACACACCAAGGATCGGAATCATTTAACTCTTGTGGTAGGCAAAGTAAAGGTTTTGAAAGGTCTCTAATTTAAAAATGTTGCTGCAGTTTACTATTATTGAGCATCGAGTTTAGTTTTGGTATAAAGGGAAGTAGGTACTACAATTTTTAAAACAAAATTCCATGCATAAACCTAATTTGAAACCTTCGTATTTTTTGTTTGTTTCCAGTTGAAATAATTACGATTTATTCGTTTTAGGGGCGAAAATGTCCACCCACAACCTGGAACCAGCGCGCCAGCAGATTCAGGATTTAAATATGCCAGATCTCGTACTCAATCTTTTGGTTCTGGACGTATTCGTAACAATAGTACTCGTCAGCGTACTGATTCTTGGAGACAAAAAGAGGTTAAAGAATGAGCCTAAGGTAATTAATTTTTAGTTTCGACGAACCTTTGGCGCACATAGATTTTCTTTCATAACAATTCTTCTAGACAATCTAAAAAGATAAGGCAAAACTTTTAATAATATAGGGACAGTAATAATGAGGAATTCTCCTGAATTTTTTCATTTCAGAAATCTTTTTTTAACTTGTACCAGTTTTTAGTAGTGGGTTTTAAAAGTTAAAGCACTACGTTCCATATTTGACATTTAGCAAGGTTGCCTAGTAATTGATGGCAGTCATGAAGGGTTTAATGCCATTATCTAAAACTAGGTCATGGAACGCTTAATTATATTTGAATGTGAGAAGCATAAACAAAGTAATTTGTTTAACCACGCCCTTTCAATGGCAAGCATGGGAAATTGCGGTCTGCAGTCGGCAACGCATTCTATTTCTGTCTGTCCAATAGCATTATGTTTCTATACCGTTCTTCTGGAGTGATAATTGGAAAGTTAACATGTTGTATATAATATAAACGCCTTTGTTTAAAAGGTAGAATATCAGTAGGTATATTTTATTTGCTGTTGTCTTATGAAACGAAATATATGACTAAAAATCTTATGTATCCTGTCTAGTTATTACATGTTTTTTTCGGTTAATTTGTGCAACCTATTGTATCATCCTTGTAAATGTTTAGAGAATAAACTAAGTACATACATTTTCGTCACAGATCTTACTCGAAACATTTTTTTATATACAGGGTGATTTATAAGTTTATATTTTTTTTCATCTGTATATACAACTGCTTAAAAGAAACAACTTTTTAAAATATTATTATTATTTCAAGCTGTAGGGACTTTGTAAAGACTACAAAATACTATTGTTAAAATCATTTCAATTTATTTCACTGTATTACACACCACTTTTTTGTTAGGAAACACATAACTGTAAATATGGCAATGATACATTTATTTATTTATTTATTTATTTATTTATTTATTTATTTATTTATTTATTTATTTAATTTAAATTTATTATACATTAGTAAACACCACTGTAAAAAACTAAAAATCTCGATAAAAATATATAAACACAAACGACGAAGAAGTTAGAAGAAAACACATAATTAACAACTGATATAAATACAACGTTCACGAGAGTGATCGAACTATTCTAAAATCTCTCTCCCATTTTTGTTTTTTAAATAATGGAAGCGGTTTTCCGTGTGTAGAATCCCTAAAAACAACTTTACAACATTGCCAAATATTCAAATCCAACGTAGCGCTTTGAACGTTATGTACCTGTAGTTTTAACTACCTAGAAAAACATTCTTATTTGGCATATATTTTAGATATTTTTCATTATTTATATATTTTCTTTTCAGATGAGAATTCCTCATTGTAAATACAAACTGTACAAAGAATCTAATTAAGAATAAAATGTACAACAATATATCTCTGATAAATCATTTTACAATTTCTTTGCTGTGACTGACGATGTTTGACAATCTTTTCAGATTCTGTACACACAATAATAACCAGTTTAAATTTATTTTAATATTGTATAGGTTCTTAAATATTGTGATATGGTAAAACAAGAATGACTTTTATGACATCTTAAGTATCAGTTCTGTCAACTAGGCCAGTGATATTGTTTTTAGGGTTACTACTGAAGTAATAGACGACTGATGACATCAATTTAGTCACATGGGATGCAGGTATCGTTGAAGACTATAAAATATATATCAATTTGCTTTAAACATCAAATGTGACACTGGGAAATACACGGGATATTTTTATATGTTTCATAAATGCTTGATTGTTTAGAAAGGTTGTTGCAAAATGTCATGAATATCTGTGTGCAGCCAATTTCGTGACTTTTATATATTTGTTACTTAAAAATGTTTTTTGTTATTGCAGGCTATTTTGAAAACAGTCTACTTTGGAAAATTTGACCTGATGTGATCACCATCAGTTTAGATTGTTCTTATATCGTATATGTAGGTTTGATTTCCAAAAACAAAAAAATAATTTGGGTACTTTAAGAACATATAAATTAAATGGGGCGTTTCAAGCTTCTAAACATGTAACTTTGGTGCCATTACCTCTAATCTTTTACATTTTTACATGATTTTTTGTACTTTCATAACAAATATATGAATAGAGTGAAATGAAACAGCAATATAATTTTTTGTGGTTTTAAAAAACTGCATCGATTTGTAAAAATATAGTAACAATTTTAAAATCTGACTGGTTTCTAAAGAAAAAAAATCATACGAATCATTACTAGTTTTCCACTTCTCATCCAATTAATGCTCTGAACTGTATTTATCATTATCATAATTCGTTTGTAAATAATCTTATATGCTCTATTCAGTAATTTTTTGTTTTTGAAAGTTTTAGCAATTTCACTTTTAAATGTGAGAAAAGGCATTTAGTATTTGTATATAGCGTTAATTGACCAAATCACCTGATATGGAAACGTTTTATAATTTAATTCGAAAGTAGATTTGTGCACGAAAGCACCAGGTTTTTGAAAATACCCAAATTTCTGTATAAAAATAATGTGTTCATACATTTAACGCTAAGAAAAGCTTGTTGTTTCATACATTGGGATCTTACAATTAATAATAGTTCCACTTCTCACTTTACTACAATTATTATTATTCAAAATCTATTCTGTCTTATTTTTTTTATTACAATGTGAACAAAATATTAAGTTAGACTTTTACACTATTTTGTTGTGAATCATTCCCTAACCTGTAGGAAAAGTGGCAGTTTTTGAAAGGCTCTAAAAATTTTCAAAAATCTATCTATTCAGAGTAGTTAAGCCATTTTCAGCCAATCATCTTTGCTGGTTGCCAAATTTATCTTTGCCACGCATGTTCCTTTGCTCCAGCTCTTCAGATCTTCATTGGTTTTCAGTGTATAATGAGTTTGTTTCACCTGTTTCGTGGATATTTCTAATTCTGCTTCATATGTTTTTTGTTAGTTCCAATAAATTGGTACTTTCCCTTTTCCTCCTGGCACATATACTGTGTTGGACGAATATTTAGGTTGTTACCACATCTTCCTAGATAAAATTTTTAAAATACGCTTATTCAGGATTGTATGGTGTGTAAGAAAATTATTTGTAAATCTCTTTCTCAATACCAGACAATTTTTGTACAAATCCTGTTATGATAAAACGAAGAAAAGGAAGAAAAAATCAGCCTTTTGGTATTTGCCCCCACATTCCAGTTTGAAAAAAGTAAAAGTATCTTCTGATGGCGATTCCAGTGGTTTTTGGGCGCACTCGTTCATTCAGCAGCTATGCAATTTCACTTGAATCCCTTCAACGGCTATAAAACGCCGTCCTCTCGTTTAAAGGATGCTGAAAGTGGCAGAAATTGCAGGTCTGATCACGGTTGAAACGCTTAACCACTATATTGGTTTAAAACTTGAATACGAAAAACATCTGTTGGATTAAGATCGGACTGGACTGCGATTTAGATGCTTGTAACAAAATTTGATTTTAATTTGAAAATTTTCTTACAATTATATCGTTATTTACTAATTGTTGATTTATTTTTACGTGAAGTAAAGTTACAGAATCATAGGGATGCAAAAATATGGCGGGATATATTTGCACGATTTGAAAAGCCTCATCAGTTGTGGGAAGTGAAACTTTTTTTACATTGTTCCCGCGTAGTTAGAGGGCGTATCTTTTAGTTATTCATTATTAGTCAGTCATTTGTTATGTTTTATTTGTCGAACTCATTGGAATTTGTTTTATTCACACTTTAGTCTAGTTTGAGGTCTGTTTGAAAATTATTTGAGTTATTTTAATTTGTTTTTAGTGAACAATGTTCATTAATGCGAAAAATGAAATGTTAGCGTTGTTTTTAGATATTTAAAATATTGTAGCGTAACATATATTGCACATACAAGGTGTCCCAATAAAACTATTTGGTAAAAATACAAGAAAATCCTTCGGGAACTCTAATTTTAGTAAACTACGTTTTAAGGTAGTGTAAATTAATAAATATTGTTAAATCAAAATAACGAGGCGCTAAATATTATAGGATAGCGTTAATTAAATTCCTTTACGTTAGTATTTAGGTTAAAATAAATATATTTGGCACCTGAAAACTTGCGGTAGTTGATCTTTGCTTGAATTTTTTCAGTGCGACTTATATGACTCCTTTTACTTCTCAAAAGAGCATCCTTGAGTTCTGGAATTTGGAACACTGTACAGAATAATTTGACTAATTTTCTACATGGTCGATTGTTTTTATATCAACATATAATTTTTGGGTTAATTAACAAACTGAATCGATCATTATTCCAATTGTGGATTTGATGATGCAGTGTTTTTAGATATCTTAGATTAGAATACATATACTGGATCGATTTTAAGTTACAGGGGGGGACACAAAAACAGGAAATTATTTTTACATGTTCAAAAATCTATCATATTCAAAGTACCACATTCTACCACGTCTGGGACGGCCTTTTACTTTCCTTAGGAATGTCATTTCTTGTATGTTTGTGTTATTTTATCACGACCCAACATTCGCTTCCATACAGTAGAACTACATGGATATAAAATACTGCAGCCTTGTCTGACTTCTTTATTTTTTTGGTACACTCTCGGACAAAGGCGTTATAAAATAGGAAAACAATAATAAGGCCAAAGTTAGCCTATTACATAACATGGATGGAAATTTGCCTGTCAGAAAATAATACTGTTTTATTGGGTCTCTATTTGTATTTTAATAAAAATATATAATATTTTAAATAATTTCAAATCGAAAATGATTTCGGAAAATATATTTGTATATCACATTTTACTTAAAAAAATATTATCTAGTTCAGAAAATTTTATTAGAAAATGTATGTCGTGTACTTGTCTGTGCTCAAAAAGATCACCAAATTTTTACAACAAATCTTTGGAAGTAAAATAATTCTTTTTCATTTTATTCATTGACCTCCAAAAATCTGTTGAGACCAAAGAATCTGTCGCGTAGTTTATATTAAACGTTCTTGAAATCAAAATTTGTTTCGGTGATCTTGAAATATATAATTGACACTTTCTGACGAAAAAAAAAATCTATAAATATAATTGTCTAAATTTATTTTTCTAATATTTATATATTTGGTTTTTTAATATAACTATTTGTGTTGAATTTTATGCATTATAACTATCAAATTTTTGCAAGGATTTGCTAATTTTAAAAGTGTCTAGTCAATTTTTTATCACAGATCTGACTTTTTAAAACATGGTGAAAATGTGTTTTGTGTATGTTCAGAATATTTAAAATATACATTGGATAAAGGCTCCCCAACCTACATGTTCGAACTAGTGCAAATTTTATCGTTTTAGAATTAATTGTTTACTATTCTATCCACTATTTCGCGTTGATCTGGGGTAGCTTAAAGTGATGCAACATCAATGTTCAGTCACCTTGGTTTTTAATTTTTCATTAGTTAACATTAATGGTGACTTAATTTATTTAAATTATTCTAATATTCATTATATTCTAATATTCATTATGATTTATAAATTAAAAAACCAAACACAAAAGATTTTGTTATTTACCTAAACTGGTCCAATATGTATTTTATTTTTATAAAAAATTATAGAAAGAAAAGGTTGTAAAAGTTTTTGTAAGAATATCACATGGTACTGTAATGTCTGTTAAAATTTATGAATTATTCCCAAAAAAAAAAACATGTTAAAAATGATTTCCTATATCTAAATTTAGTTGAATTCAAAATTTAATAGAAAAACTGCTCCAAGTTTATTTTAATTTTACTGAAAATTTATTATTTATTAATAGAAGAAAAAAATGGTTGTATGCTTTTTGATAAAATATTGCTAGTAGCGATTTTTATAATTATTGTAAGTGGTAGAAAATTTAGTGTTTAGTTATGTTTATCGGACAGTGAAACCATTAAATTTTTGATTCAGCTCAAGCGAAACCAAAATACAAAATTTGAGTGTGAATTAAATTAAATTGTTTTTACTACCTATGTTTTATTTTGTTTTAAATATACTCTATTATTTTTTATTATTAATTTTTGAGCTCGATTGGACTGTTTCTTGCAGGACAAAAAGGGTTTCTATCGTTTAATCATGTTAAATACCCTATTATTAATTTTGTGTGTTAGCATGAAATTATTTATAAAATTTATAAAGTAATTTCTCGACCGCTGATAAGGGGTGCAGATGTTTTGGTGTAAATGTTGAAAAAAATATTTTTTACCTCATCACGGAGGGCGAGAAATTAAGAAAAAAATGTGATAATGGGTGTTATTTTAGTGTTTGCTTATTCTTGCATTTAAGTAAATATATATGTAAGTTAGGTTGTAAAGATTGTTGTGGAAGTATTTGCGATTTGTCTTCCAGTAACACAAAAAAATAATAAAAATTTTAAAAAGTAAAAAAAATTCACATTTTCAAAATTTTCAGAACAGTACTAATGCATCTGGTCCATTCTCGAAAACCGGATGCTATTTTGGAGTCTTGTTTAAAAAAAAATTAAAAAAGTTCTGTTCTTATGCCAAATTATATTTTTTCTAGAGTTGTATCGAGAATTTTTCTTTAGATTTCATATCTTTATGTAAATAATAAGATGTAAGTCACTTTCGTTGTTTTATTTTACCCTACAATTTTCATTAAATACTTTCCAAAGTGTATAATAATCCTATATACCTTAAAATTGTTATACCACAAGGTAAAGCACTCAGTTCTTTGCTTTTTATTAATTACAGTTAGTCTAAGATCCGAAGTATAGTCCACTTTCACCCATCTGTTTAATGAATCTAAAGTTTTTTTTTTATCAAATAAAATGTTTATAAATATACCGCAAATGGGTTGCGTAAGAAAATACTGTCACAAGACTATAAAAAAAACGACATCATATAAAGTATTCCCCATATGCTTCGACTATGCGCAAAATTTCATCAGCTCACTGCAGGATGGATTAAGGAAATACGTTCTTATGACGGTTAAAATACAATTAAAAATGTCAATCTGAGATTCAACCTCAGAATAGTTTTGAATCATTAAATAAAGGGGAGAAACCTTACATATATTGGTCCTAGTAGTATTTTGATAGAATACCTGATTAAGGCGCGAATTACTTCTGGGAATGAGAAAGTTTAATAGATTAATAATGAAAATGCAGTCTATTTCTTATTAACAAGTTCGTGTAAAAACAGAACATATTGCATTATTCGTCTTCTCAGTAAGCTATGCGTATTGAAGCGATTATAAAAATACCGTTGATATCAAAGTCAGATAATGTTACCATATTCCCCAGATAGCACAAAGTCGTCTTAAAGATGTCTAGCATAAGACATTAGAGACATCTGGTATTTCCTGAAAGACACCTTAGACGTCTGATGTTACAAAAAGAGAAAATAGCTTATAATGGTCTTGTAAAACCTTAAATAAGCCATAAGTCTTATTAATGGTTTATAATGGTCTTGTGAAGCTTTAAATAAGCCATAAATAAGACGACTTATTAATAGCTTATAATGGTCTTATGAAGCCTTAAATAAAACGACATTAATAGCATATAATGGTCTTGTGAAGCCTTAAATAAGATGTCTTATGAACGGAGAATGTCGGATATTTTGGTTATTAAAAAGTAGAACAATCTTGCAGGTTATAAAGAATGCAAAAAATAGAATTAAAAATATGTATTAATCACAGGTCACTAAGAGTTATTTTCTTTGTAGCACATTCTCTTTGATTTCTAGTTGCCTAGAGCTTACATTTGAAAAAACTAAATCAAGTAAACGACCATTCTCGTTCAGTACTTCATTATATTAGTTGAGATCGTAAAATTTTTGGAAGTTTATCAACCTTTTTTGAGGTATTTACTTCTGCTGATTAGTTGTAGGAAGCGAAGTCTTTAATATTAAAGTCGCCAATAATTAATAATTTACTATTATATGGAAATCATGTATAGGACCAAAATTATAATGAATGACAAGCAACTTTTATCATGATTCCTATATTTTCTTTATCTGTATACAGAAAGGAAAGTGAAAATTAGCCATGGCAGTATTTTCTTAGGCAACCCATTTGCGGTATTTTTATAAACATTTTATTTAAGAAAAACTTTCATTCGTCAAACAGATGGGTGATGGTCGACCTTATTTCGGATCCTGTGCTAAGTATGGTGTAAATAAAAGCATTTGCAGACGACATACGAGTAAGCAAGCACTAAATATCTTGTTGCATTCACAAGAAAAAAGAAGTGCAAGGAATGAAGGAGCTTTCAAATACCTCGAAGTGCCAACAGTCGGGAAAATAGGAAAATACAAAATGAATCAATATGGTTTACAGACCGTTTCGCAGATGAAAAACAGCACAGGAGCTGGAATTTACCATTGGTCTAAACCTAGAGTCACTGGCAACAGTCTTCCAAGCTGAAGTAACTGCAACAAATGCACGTGCCCAGGTTATACTAAATGACTCTCTTAGAGATAAGAGGATCTTTATTATGACAGTGAACACTGAAAAGGATAGAAGTACAATCCAAATTAATGTTGGACTGCCAACAACCACCAGGTCACTCTTGAATGGGTGTCTGGACTTGAGGAACTGTTGGGAAACAAGAAAGTAGACCTCCTAGCCAGAAAACTCTTAATTGTACGAGATCACATGGTATTTCATATCAACTTCCTGGACTTTGGCATTCCAGAATATTCATAGAGGGTCCGTCCAAGAGCAGACAAACTCAACTGCTAAACCTTAACAGGAGCGAATTAAAGGGTTTAGAAGACACCTAAATCTTTTAGGGATATCGGATGACTCCCTATGTAGATTATGTGAAGCGGAGGAGGACACTCCTATTCACATACTATGCCATTGCATTTTAGGGTAGAATATCTGAAACTGAAGAAATTCCGAAAGTGCCCACAAGACATATTCATGAATTCGTCAAGAATATGAACCTGATGGGGTAGAAACTGAAGGCCACAAGCGTAGGGCTTCAGTACGAGTGGGATTTGAACCACGCCCTAATTGAGATGGAAACAACTAACAACTGGTAAACCGTTTTAAGTGGATAATATTTGAGAACCACAAAGATTTCACCTCGAAGGACACAGAATCACACATATCCAATTTTCGACAAAAATATTAACATACGATATTAATTTTTCCTCAACGGCCTCGGTTCGGCAACACTGTGATAAGCCTTCTACATACGTTTTAATTTATCGAAAAGAATAGAGGTGGGGAAAATGTTAAATATTTATCTTTCCAAAAATGTTGCCACAGAATAAATATTTAAGCCAAACGCGGCTAAACCGAATAATTAATTAGTAGGTATTGGAAAAATTTGACACTTTCTTGAGAGCACACCTTTTTTAATGAGGGACACAAATAAGGTAAGTAAGCCCTCGAAAGAGGCCCTTATAGTGGCCAAACACATTTGCAGCAGTAATCGGTTTAAAGTCTCCAGGTGTGGTTGGAATATTTTCTGCTCTGCTTCACATAAAATCTGGATATCCCGGAGTAGTCTGGAACTGGGATATATACCAGAATCATGGAGAAAGGCCAGAGTCACATTTATTCTAAAAGTAGGGAAATTCTTCCCACCAATCAATCTCACATCCTTTGTATGAAAAACAATGGAGAAGGCTGTTGATAATTACATCAGATCTACAGAAACTGCCCTGGTACAGCTGACTGATGAAATCCAGAATGCACTGACAAAGAAACGGTCATGTGTGTCTCCTTAGATATAGAAGGAGCGTTTGAGAACACGCCACACGAACCTGTCATGTGAGCACTCACATACAGAGGCGTAGATAGCACCACATCCAGATGAATGGCTCCACTGCTATCTACGAGAACAGCAGAGACATAGATAGGGCAAGACACCATCTCCATAACCAGAGGATGTCCACAAAGAGGAGTTATATCCCCACTATAATGTAGAGTCTAACCGTAGACGAACTTCTATGCAGATTGACTGACCTCGGCATACCCTATCAAGGTTATGCTGACGACATAGTCATATTTTCTAGAGGCAGGTTTGGAAATATCCTGTGTGATATAGACCAAAAGGACTAGAATACACCAAAAGATGGTGCTAAGCGAGATGGAACTTAGTATAAACCCCAACAAAACAACACTAGCATCTTAAAATCGCCAAATTAGACGGGATATAAAATGGAAAAAAAGAAGTCAAATATCTAGGCCTAACCCTGGACAACAAACTTCTCTGGAACATATATGAGAAGGAAGTATTAAATAAGGCCACAAAAGCCCTAATGGTATACAGAAAAATTGCGGGCAAAAGATGGGTATGTAACTCAAACATACTGCGATGGATGTATACAACAATAGTGCGACCAATCATCACTTATGGGGCTGTAGCGTGGACTAAAAAAACTAGTTTAGCTACTGCGAGGGCTAATATCTCAAAAGTACAAAGACTAGCCTTTGTTTTCATCACTGGTACAATGAGAATCTGTCCTACGGTCGCAAGGAAAGATATTCAAACACCCTTTGTGAAACCTGAGCCGTTCTGCGGTATCAGCAGTAACACAATATTGGGAGAGATTAAAAAGCATTGGGCAGTAGAAGAACCGATAATTGGAACAATCTCTTGTGGTTAAGACAGGCTAAGGTACTTCTGGGGAATGTAACCAGAAAAGATCGGAAGCCTGTATCAGCCTGAGCAAAAACGCTTTGCAGGCTTACCGGGCACTGCCGACTCAAAGGACACTTTAGCAAACTGAGATTAGGATAAGATAGTGAGTGCAGTAATAACCCATACCCAACATAACATACCATAGAGCTTAGGATTTAAATTTTAATCTCAAAAATTTTTTATACATCTTTTTTAATGTTTATTTTGTCGTTTTTAAGAGTACTTGTTAAGACTTCTCACTGTCTCTGCTTGGCTATATCTCCTAATACCTGGTCCCTTTTCTATTATCCTGATACAAGACATTTTTGCGAGCGTGAAAATTGTTGAAAAGCTTCAAACCTCTAAATTGCTTTCGAGCTAGGATCCTATAAGTGGTTTATATGGATTTTTATAAATACGTGGAGCAAGTAAAAGTCAAAAGTACTGTCAAAATATTTACTTAAACAATAATATAAATAATACGGGACTGAATAAATTCAGTTCCTTTTTTTTAAGTTATTGGTATGGAATTTACAATGTAAAAATGGCGAAAATTAGACATCAGTTAGGCTTTGTGGAAAATGTTAAAAATTTATAAATGTCAAATGGAGATCTTAGAATACATATCATAAATAAAAATCATTAAGTAGCATGCTGAATCATTGTACCTCTATCATGAGTTTCAAAGAATTTTATAATACCTATATACTGAATTTTTTAATTTATTTCTTACAATTTGCATTATATACTCAACCGCAAAATTAACCGGTCAAAAGTTTTTCAAAAAAATATCAATAACAAAAATTTCAATTAATAATGTTTAATTAAAGACATTTTTACAAAATCAAATAAATTTGATTTCATTCTATGAAAAATCATCTTTGGAAAATATAATTTGCGGGACAAAAATCAAATATCTGGTTCATTTTGCGGTTGAATATACCATCGGAATCGTTAATATGTTTAAATATAATTCTCGTTTTCACAAGCACAGATCCAAGATAATAATGCCTATTATTTTGTATTTATTAATACCACCTAAACATATGATTGGGCAAAAATACTAAATAGTCCACTACTGATACATTATTACCAAAGAAAATCAGGATAAGGTAAAAAAAGCTATGTATTTTAATATATTGTCAACATAGTGACAAATTAGATATCTGAAATTTACAGTGCGGTGGATGAAATGATCTTTCACTAAGATAAGTGAGAAGATCAAAACGTGGACATGTTGCTATTTTTTTAATAGAAAAAACAGTCAATTCTATTAGAGCAATATGACAATGCTTCTACGTCTACCTCTGCGATATTCTACTACTTATTGATCTCACAAGATGTTAAATGATTACCTGACCCTCCTTACTCACCTTTTTTTTTTTTCATTTCATATAGTTAAATAACTCAGTGGACGTCTATTTTCCAATAATAAAGTTTTTAGATACATAAAATAATTTTTGTAACAAAAGAGTCTGTAGATAAAATAAAATGTTGTGATAAGCATTTTTACCAAATCATAGTTTGTATTATTTTCCTAGCATTTTTGTATACCAAGATATACTCCTTTCACTTCTTTTTGGAATACCTGGAGTTTACGAATTAGGTTTGCTATGTTGCTTCTCAAACGTTTTTTAAGTTTTCATCTTAACTAGAAACTTATTTTTTTATTAGTACTTGTTATTTTTATTTCTTAATTTTGGAGAAAAAAACAGTGTTACTATTTACAAATTGTTTATGCCTGCTTTGTCCAAAATTCAAGATAAATCCTAATGGTTATGGACAATGCTTCTTATCATTCGGATTAATTGAACAAACCACCAGCATTTTCTTGTGAAAATCAGAACAGGTACTGACTGTATGGCTGACTAATTGACTAGTTGAATTTGATGACAATATAAGCAGGAAACAATTTGAATCAAACATCAATAACAGTACTTAAAAAAACTCTTATTGGTTGCACCTAATATCATACTAAAAGATAGTACCTTCGCGTTTTTAATTTAAGAATCTATTATGAGTATAATATGTGTCAGATACCTTTTAATTATACAGATGAAAATTCAATTTGATCAATTTTTATTTATTTTAATACAAACAGCTGCCTGTTTAACCAAATAAAAGTAATAGGAGTATACCTGTTCTGAATCAAATACAAGGACTGGTTCAAAATAAATAGTTCCACATCGCCTCCTATATAAAAAAATTATTTACTTTACTATCTTACATGGTTTCATCTTTAAATAAATAAATGCTTGGTATACATATATTCACTATAAACATATTTTACACTTAAATGGTAACGAGATGCTAGCTACTAGGACACTGGTCAGTCTCTGTGTTACTATCACTACTATTCGAGTCTTTACAGCATCGACACTGTTTTTCCGTTCTGTTTTGTTCCTGTCTTTTCCGCCTGTCACACTTAAACGAGCGGTGACATTTGGTGTTACACTTTCCAGATCTATATACAGGGGCTACTAACTCTACTTTAATGTTAGCAGTGGCCGTTACTTTTGTAGTAAATGGTCCACTAGAGCTGGATTCTGGACTGCTGTACTCCACAGTCACTTGCGGTTCTACAACAATGCTCTGATTGCAGCTCTCTTCAGTAATGGTTGTCAAACTCGGCTCTCTGGTAGTTTTGTTTGAAGGATTACGCTTAGGAGGTTTGGAGAATGAGTTTCTCGAGGGAATGGGAGAAGGAAGCGGTGGCGGTGTTGAAATTCTATCTGTATGTTCAATAGGCTGCAGTTCCGCCTTTGGACCCACAAGAGCCAAAAGTAACGGGAAAAACGAGAAAGAGTTTGCCAAAGATCCACATACTGACAGTAAAATTAATGAAAATAAGTGATGATGGATGAATTCAAATTGAGACGTAGCTAATACTGCAGTACAAACTAGTAATCCCAAATCACCTTTCAATAGTGGTTCAGAATTTATTTCAAGAGACAATCTAACTCTCCTTTCACGATTGCCGATGGCACTTAGATATCCTGTGAGGATAAGAAATACATTTCTTGTAATGATAATGAAGTGCAAAGCTCCTATAGTGCCACTAAGAGCGTTAATGTTGATGAGGCATAGGAGCAGTAAGCATGCTAATGTGCTAAATAGGGCAGACCATAATTTGACCCATTGAACGAGAACGCAAGCTACCATAGCTGCTGAAAGGAAAGTAAGCACAAATTGAGCCGCTAAATAGCGGTCGAGGAACAACAATTGATTAAAGTAGGAGAAAATTAATCCTATAGGATAATTCTTCAATCCTCGATTATTGAACTGTTCTGAGACTTCTTTAATTTGCTTTAAAGTTGTAATAATACTTGAGGTAGTTTTTAAGTTCTTAAGATAGAACGGCATTTGAGTATAAACTAGAGGCTGTGACTTAGGAATTTTTAAATCCATATCGACCTTTGAGCTTTCATACTCGAATGGTTTTGGGGTTAAATTACCTTGAGAACTGGAATAAGATATTTGATCGTTACTATTCCATACAGATAAATAATTATAAAAAGCGTTTGGATCTATAATATTGTTGCGTACCAGTCTTTTTTTCAATATTTGACTTTTGTCAACAGGATACTGAACTACACCAGTCTGTGATAATAATTTGAACGCTAATACTGCTTTTTCAGTGGCATTAGGGAACCACTTTTCGCTGTTCAAACAGCTATTATTTCGATTATAATCGAATTCTTGTTGCAAATCGACCAGAAAATCTCGGAAATTCGCCAGCCAGAAGTCGTTCATATTGAGACCACCATTGGAATCTTTTAGGACATGAGGAACTTGTGTTAAAGAGGAATGATACTCGTACAACAACGGTTGGTTTAGGGGATATTCTAGTTCTGTGGTAACCAAATAAAAATTGTAAAAGCCGAAAAATTTATTATGCGCTTCTAAGTATTTGTACTCTTGAGTATTTTTAGGTAGAAATGTTGAAAGTCTTACGTCAAATTCTAACTTCAGTCCATTGAACATACAAAAAATTATCAACACCGCATAAGTGAGGCACATAAGCACTTTCATAAAGGGTCTAAATAAAACTGTGGTTAAGTAACTTGTCACGCACCAGGCTATCAAACCACCTTTCTTGTGTTGGCAAACTTGCTCCGTATTAAGTAAGTTACTTCCATGTTCCTGAAAAGAAAAATGATACGAGTTAATAATAGGTACATTAAGCATTTTTATTGAAATAAGCACCGATAAATGAAACGTACATCATACCAAAAGAAGCACTCTATATTCGACTACTGTCAACAAAGGTTTTTCTATTAAAAGATGTTTCTGTCACAAAAGTATTGTTTTTATTTATGTTGATATAACGTAATATGATTAAAAATTATGAATGAAGTAGTTGAGAAAGTGTAAAAACCGAAAAAAAAGCGCTCGAAATACAAAATAGAAGCGACTGTACAAAAAGAGCAAACTGAAGAATGATTCAGATGGCACAACTGAAGATTTTTCATAATTGGTTGTTTAGATTAACAACACGTTAATAAATGGAATGCATCTATCCTCAGAAATCTAGGCCAGATTTACGCAATTTTCAACAGATCCATATGATGACAGGGCAGCCAGGCTTTCTTTTTAAGGCCTTATCAAATTAGAAAATGACGTCAGGGCTAGTATGGGATTACATGGAAGAAATAAGAACACTGTCACGAAACTATTTGAATACTTAAATTAGTTTATAGAGTTCAATTGTTTGTGAACTTTTAAAATTTAGGTTTTTAGGACTCTCAGTCCTCTACCTTTGATTAATGTAATAATAATATAATTCATTAATAATTGACTGTTTGGTAACTAGAGGATTGAGGGCATTAAAAACCCTACAAAACTCTCATAAAGTGTATTAGAAGAAACACCAAAACCAGATATAAACCTAGGAGAACCAAAACGTAGTTTCACGTACAGTATTAGGTTTCATGAAAGAGAACTACTCTCTATTATTAGGATTCAAAAACAGCTACACATGTAGGTACTGTGAAACTGCGAAGCCTTGCATCACAAGAGACATACACTTTTTGAACAACTACATATCGATTCAAGCCTCTATAGGACAAACTCCGCCCAGGACCCGTACAAACTTCTACAAGGTATAACGGTAACACATTTGATTAATAATAAAAAAAAAGTATTTCAGGGAAATATGTGAGCTAGGGAATAAAACTATTGTGGTATAAAGGATTTTGATTACACATAGATAAAAATACTTACCACGTCAGGACTATTATTGTTATTGATGTTGTTGGAAACTTTAGTACTTGCTTCAGGTCTAAAACATGGAACATCCGCTTTTTGACATCTCTGCTGCAAAGCAAGAAACGCGGGGAAGATAACGATAAGTGCCGCCCCATGAAAAACGATCATTATCGCGCACTGCAAACAAAACACTCTCAACGCGGGTATGGGCAAAATGGCGGCCGCTACAAATGCACCGGAATTTATGAGGGCGGCCGAAATAATACTAGGTCCTGTCCTTTGTAATATATCAGCGGGTAAAAGTTTTCGAGTACTGGTCGATAAGATGAGGAACATTTCTCTCATGGCGAGTCCTACTGTTATAAACGGTAACACTTGGGTACTTAATAAGTTCATGGGAAGGCCTATGAGGCTACAAACGCCTAGGGCTGCTGCTGTGGAACTTGCTAAGACTAGAACACCTATAACAAACAACAATCATATTAAAACACAATAAAACAATTTTATATACTTTTATTACCTAGACAGGCAATGGCTGAATGGGTTACCCAGCCATAGAGGCAGGCTACACCCAAAACTATGCCAAGTCTGACTACATCAGTACGGGAGTACTCCATCAGAAGTTTATTGGCATTTGCAGTGGAAAACGTGAAGAATACATACGATGACGATGGGTTATTTTTGGACAACCGTTCCACTTCCTAAACAATAAAGATTTCAATTTTAAATTTGCCCTAAATGTAGTTAGATAATGAAACACACCTCAGCGAATTTTTTCTGCCAAGCATTGAGGACAACAGTGGCTTTATCCTTGCTCCAACTTATATGGTGGACTTTATAATTATCAGACAACAATTCATATAGCTCATGTTCGTTCATAAGTTGTACAACGGTCTGTAAGGCTTTAGCTTTTTTGATATGTCCAGTTTTGTTTTTCTGAACACCACCGACGATTAGATCTTCAGGCCAATGCATGTACTTGGTTGCAAAGCCATAACAGCCACTGGTTATTTCAGCTCCGACATCTGGATGATGGGTGTGGTTCTTATTGGGGGCAGTATCAGGACAATCTGGATCCCGGGGATTCAGACAAGGTTTTTCGAGGTATCCTGTTGTGATTCCTGCACGTTTGAAGTAGTCTTCTACTTTACTGAAGTCGTACTGCGCTGTTTTCTGCTTGAATTGGGATATCATCCCACTGGGGTGTAGGTTTGTCCATTTTATCTGGTTGCCTATTCCTCTGTGGATAAAATATTAATTTAGTCAAATTTTATCATGTATAAAGGGTGTTAGGGATAAAATGAAGCAACATTCTATTTTCCAAGTACTACTTTAAAAACATTTTTTGTGAGTCACTACATAAATTTGTCGAAATTATTTCCTGTGGTGAATTTTGAAGGATTTTATATTAAATTGAAGGAATTTGTAAAGGCACAAAAATGGCGAAGGCACGGAAATTGGTGGAGTAACAAAAGGAGTCAAACGCATTTATTTACTGTTAATCATAACTACTTAGAACTCGAATTTACAATCCGTAATTTCAAAAATGTGCAGTTAAATACACGTCATATCTAATGATTGGTCTAAGCCAAAGCGGTCAATCATGTACTTAAAAAAATCGATTATAAGAATAAACTAGTTACATTACAAAAAAAGAAGCCAAATTTTTATTGTATTCAGAATTTTTCCTTTGTGAACCTGACTATAAATCATACAATTGCATAAAAAGGCATGAAGTGAAGATAGCAAAAGGATTAAATTAATTCTAATTTCAAGCCAGGAAAGCAAATAGCTTGATTACCATAATCAAGCAACTTCTAGGAAAGTATACAAAAAACGCATAAATCTAACGAGCCTCCCTGTAACCTTGAGATAAAAAGACACATTCGTTAAGTAGAAATTAATTATTCAGAAAAAAAAATCCAGTATGTGTATATTACGTGATGCAAATAATTATAAGTTGTTCGAAACGTCTGCTCAATAATTAATTTTTGATTTCTCTAAATCGCAATAATTAGCTTCTAATTAAACATTACTAATTACTTCGGTAGCATCTCAACGAAACGCTTCCATTATATTATATACTTCGCTAGGCACAATTGTAAAAAATGTATTAATTAGCAAACTAAATAACTAGGTATTAGTAAAATAATGATTACGAGTTTAGATCACTAAGTATATTTTTTCACATTTTGAGTACTTGTATGTTCCGAACCAATTAGTTGTATCTACCAATTAAATACCCTTTACGATTTTTGTTTAATAAAAAAACTGTAAATCTGGCTTGTTTAACAAACTTTGTGTCACTAACGATTTAGAGATAACACTCTATTTAAATTAAAAAGTAGCCACTTTGTACGTTATTACAACGTATAGGACAAATCAAAACGAAATAAAGTAAAACTTATCACTTTATTAATATTACGTGCTTAGTCACAGTAGTCACTGTCAAAATCCCAGCACGGAAAAGTAAACAGACTAAATTCAAATTGCCTCTCGTTTGTTTTCTTTCTAGATTACGTAATTCAAACGACGAACTTTCATTGGCTGAAATCTATTTATTCTTGCACCATGTCAATCTAGGGAAGGTATTTAAAATCAGTTCGCGAATATTGGAAATACGCGAACAGGTATTTTTAAAGAAGTCTTTTCTACCCTACAATAAATGAACATTTGGATATTTTCAACGTTATGTAAGTGTAATTAAATTAATTATTTGAGTTATTACCATCTGGATAATTTCAAGGGGTAAATACAGGAACTGTGCGTCCATTTTACTTTTTCATGACAGATAAAAACCGTTCCTATGCACTATTAACAATATTAATCAACTTTTGACTGTATTCATTTAAATATTTTCGACAGCATAAACTGCATGTATGTATTAATATTAACACAGTTTTGATGATAATATATTTGTGGGATATCGTGAAACAACACCTGCATTTATTTGGGTTTTTGAGCCATGATAAATAAAATCGAATGACTAAATTAAACTAATATGAACAATGAAATCACGTATTATTAACTATATACAGAATACATTTAAAAAATGTTTGTTTAAAAACAGTTTAAACTTGAACAAGAAAACGTTTTTTAAATTGATCTCAGAACGAAGCACGAAGTGGCTAACGAAATATCTCGAGAAGCTCCGATTCGGGGCTAAGCCGCGAACGTTTGAAAAAGCACAGGCCCGTCTTAGGTAATTTGAAACCGAACAATATTCTTTTGCTATATTACACTACTCTATCTAATGTTACTATTAGTAAAAGAAGTCTGATTTTTGGATAGGACCATGTAAAATATATCAGAGAACATGATCCATATTAAAAATTAGATTATTTTTGTAAAAATATAGACATGTCCACTTCTTGCATTGAATTCTTTGATTTACATTAAATTCAAATAAAGAAAGTATCTCGGGTAGGACACAAAAATATACAGGATGTGCCACCGGTTACGGCTCGCTCTGTAGTGCCAAAACTAATTGCTTTTTTTTGTAAATCTGTTTTTACAGCGAGATGTACCTAAGTATGTCAGAAAAGGCAAAAATTTAAAAATAATTTCAATTATACAGGGTTTTTCAGGAAAGTAATACTTAAGTATCAAAGTTGGGTGTTTTAAATGTGGTATTTTATTTTATATTTGAATAGCTCTAGCTTTTCCCATTATATCAATACAACAATAGTAGAGGCAGGTGTGTAAGTGTAGACGGGGGCAAATCTTTGAAAAAATATACTTCTTTTAATTTTAATTCCAGAATGTAATAATAATAATTTTATGGTTTACTACTATAGCTTTTTTAATAACTTTTGCTACGTTTGAAAAGTACCTCCTGCAGCGGAGTAGAGGTGGTAAATTTTTTAGTCACGTGATCATCGAGCAAATCGAGCTTATGTGAAAAAAAAAGAACGGCTATGGATTTGTGTTTTCCATTTCCGGTTTGCATTAAAATAAACTAAAACCTTCCGATTAAAACAAATTTGATCTCTCGTCTCGTGGTTTTTGTTGCAAGTTGCAAAGTAAAGTTCATTTTTAGCTGTGGTATTTTTCGGTTTTTGCTATCACTAAAAAAATAAACCATGTTCTCATTTTCGTCTAACATTATTTATAAATATTTTTTGCTCTTAATAGCCAGTCATGTAAATAAGATAAAAAATAATAAACTGTGATACAAGAGACAAGGGACAAACTGTCTGTACATCTCACAGAAGTATAGTTAAAAACAGTTTACTGCTTTTTTCTTTGTCAATTGTCACAGAAATTACATTTACTCCGAAAGCTCTACAATTTAATTCGGAGTAAATAGAGCTTACTCGCTTACAGGCTCGGCATTAAAATACCACGGAGCAGATCCCATCAAGAAGCCACAGATGTATTAAAAGAACGGCTTCGAGTAAAATGAGTAAAATGAGGTACTTTTCAAACGCAGCAATAATTATAATAATATATGGTGACCATAAAAAATCTGTTGTACGTTTCTCGCATTTATTTTATTCGATTTTTTTATTAAAAAGGCTTTAATTAGAGCATGTTAGTTTTTATCTTAAAATATTTGTATTAACAATTTTTCCCATGGGGTAAGTATAGATTTACATTTACCCCACCTTTTCCTATGGGATTACACAGGGTTTTTCCAACGTTATAACCAATTTTACGTATGAAAATCGTATTGATTTCAATGACTCGTATACTACAAAAGAAACAATTGAAAACTAATTTTCTAAATTTTCCATTAAATTTATTTCCAATTATGTGTTATACTTGGTGCTTTCCAGAAGGGAGGGGAATGACGTATTATAGTTAAAGATATGATAGAAAAGTCAAAATGTTATAATAACCTTGTTTATATTTCGTCTAGCCACTCTGTATATAGTGTGGAAACTCCTTTTGATTTTTTTTAAATAGCACTATATTTTTGCCAGGAAGTAAATGAAAAATATTTTAGGTACCTTCTTCATTACTTAAATTAATTTTTATTAATGAAATTTTACTTCATTATGATTAGATTTGTTAGTTTTTAAAATTTATTATTTTAAATATAAAAACCATTGTTTGTAAATATAGCAGTTTTTCAACACTGATAAACTGAATACCGGTATTGTACCTCTCTTATATAATATTAAGCCGAAGAAATCTCGTCGAGTTCGCGCATGACGTATTGTGGTGTTTGATTAGCCAGTTCGATCAGCTGATACCTTAAATTCGTAAAAGCCACGCCTCCACACCACAATACGTCACCGTGACGTAGTATCAATCGGCGTAATATCATACATTCTTCTTATAGTATCATGATAAAGCCCTCAGAAGCAATTCTGAGACAATTCTTTGGAATGAAGTTTAGATGGGGATTTACTTTATTTTGAAAATTATTTCTAGGTGTTATTTGTATTTTGTGGTACAAAAATAAAATTTATTTCACACTTACGGTATGTATACTGGATGATCAGGTCCGTGGAGCTTGGCCCCCTCCCAGAAACAATCCAGTGGCGTTACTATGGAACATGGTATCGTCTTTTCGAATATCTGGTTCATGTAGTGCGGATCGAAATTTGGATACGGAGGCGACTGACAGAAGTCCTTCAAAGTCCACGTGATATCGAACTTTGTGACCGTGACTTGTGATGCTTTCTGTACTAAACTCAAGTGCTCAAGGAGGCCATGGGGGCTCAGAAGGTCCACATCCGAATCCGACCCTGCAAATACATAATAATTGTAATTAAAAAATTCGTCAGTGCTCATTGATAACGAAATACGTGCAGAATATTTGTTAGTTCTTTACCTGTCTGGAGAACCATTTGATAGTTGGGGAGCATATCCGAAGAGGTTTCCGGTGTGGTAGACGGTTCGGCCCAAAGCAGTTCGATGTCCGAATGAAAGGTCATGCTCTTCAACCCCACCGAGAAGGTGGCTATGGCTAGTATACTCACGAAGAGGACTTTCCCAGCATGGATGTCCAAGATCTTCCCCAGAATACGCAACTGTTGTTGAATTCTGCCTCGCACCCACAGAATCCCTCGATCTCCTCGGGCTTTCCCCTAGAACAATTAAAACGACATTTAAATTTTATTCAATATTTATAAACACCAAAAATGAAAAAGGAGTGGTCATTGAACATTATTCACTCTGAAAGGCTTAAACACACATTCACAGAACAATCTACACACCCCCTGGCGCCCTCATCGCCTTCCACTATTTCACAAACTGAAAATGAAACCATTCACAACAGTCCCACACGCCAACGCTTAGAAATAGGGCATGGGCGGGCATACTGCCCTAGAAAGGAGGAGAACTCCTATAGCAGGGTATTACGAAAATCAAATGTCCTAGAAAAATGTAAAAAAATATATAGTGCCAGAAGTTCAACGAAATATGTAGAAAATTTTGGAAGAGCTAAATTATTTAAAAGTAATCATTTTTAAGGCGGCGTCCATTAATTACGTGAGGTGTTCAAGGGGGGAGGGGATCAAGCTAAACTTTTCCAAATCTCACTTGGGGGAGAGGGGGGTCTTTGTAAATCTAACGTAATTTTTTTTCTAGTAGAAAATGGTGTAAAATTACGTGAAAGTAAAGTTAAGTTAAAGTAAAGAATGTTTCTAGAAATTTTATATTACGGCAAAATTCTCAAATACTACTCTTTGCTAGTCTTAAATAAAAGTTATGGAACATATTGTTTTTGTTTTTTTTTAATAATTCAATGCATTTACACCCAAGACACAAATTTTGAAAAATCTCACGTGATATTAGGGAAGGGGGGAGGGAGTTGAGAAAAATCTTTCGAAATCTCACTAGGGGGAGAGGGAGGTCAAAAAATCCTCAAAAATACCTCACGTAATTAATGGAGTAAAATTACTAAATTAATTAATTAATGTTTGATTTTAATTCATTTCTAATTTGTAGAATAATTTCTTGAAAATTTAACCTAACTCTTTATGTGACAAAATTTTTATTAAATATATTTACGAAGAAGATTTAAAATGTATTTTATTTATTAACCTTTTTAATAATTTTTCAAGATTATTTATACACTTTTTACTTATTTTTCCATCGAAAAACATTGTTTTCGCATCCAGTTTACCATGAAGGACCTCTCATTTAAATCGGTGCTTTTCCTTTCAAAACCATTTTTACTAGGGTACTTATACAACGTTAATTTAAATTTATAAATTTAAAAAGTCAAACATTCATAAAAAGTATTTTTTTAAATTAAGTATTAATCGGAAAAATTTATTAAAATCAACCTACAATTCAACTTGTAAGAATGTAGCAGTGTTTATAAATACATCGTTAACATTTAAAATTAACTGGTGTCAGCATACGGGAAATTAATTATTGAGATGTCACATTTAGGTTCAAAACTTTCTAATCTGTCCTGGTAGAGTTGTAGTTGTTTCTTTAATGACAAGCCAACGTTGCCAAATTGCCCAACAGAAATGGTTTCATACTAATCATGTTCATGCGAATAGAATAATGTAACGATTTTAGTAGGTAAATAAGACAATATTTTGAAATTTTTAACAGACTTAAAAAAAGGAAGAGGTTCTCAATTTCTTTTTATTATGTATATTCAGCGATAATTCTTTACCACGTTGTCCGATTTCTAGGATTCTTTTTTTGTTAGAAAGGGGGAACTTCAGGGGTGGTATCATATAAATTTGGTCAATATTTAATAATTGAGTCCGTGAGAAAATCGTCAAACTTAATTTTTTTATGTTTGTTCAGCAATAATTCTTTATCACCTTGTCCGATTTCTATGAGTACCTCAGGGGTGGTCCCAAATAAATGTGGTCAAGATCTGGTGATGGGATCTATGATAAAATCAGCAAAGTCAATTTGTAATGGCATCTGCATGATTTTGGAGTCGATTTTTTAAAATTACTTGTATAACTTTTACTGTAGGTACCTGTGTATTAGATGGCGTCTGCGTAGTAGTAATGTGTTTTCGTATTTTAAAATATAATTTTGTTGGAAACTTAAAAAACATGTTTATCGTGGACATTAAATATCGACTACATGATGTTAGATGAAGACAAACAGCATCGCCCAGCTTTAATAAATGGTATTCGCCAAAAACAACTAAACCTAATTCTTACTCTTTTTTTACAATTATAAGAACGCTGACACTGGGAGGGGGGGGGGGGTTAGGGGTGGCAGCGAAGAAAATTTCTTTAGGTGTTATTTTCAATTAATTTTCTTGTTTCAAGCCTACCTAAATTAATAATGTATTTTTTATCATATTTGCAGAGTTTATTTTGTCTAGATATATTTTATAAACTTCAAGCAGATCATTATAAATTTTCCGTGACAGATGAGTATGACATCGTAAGCTAATAATTTTTTGTACTGGCTTAATTTTTATATTATTATTTTCTTTGTACCGTATGTGATAGTCATGATTATCTTTTTCAAACAATTTTTTATTTTTATAAATAAATTGAATAATTTGATGTAGAAACATTTGCCTAATATCTAGTATTCCGGTTTCTTTATGATGGGTAAGTAATTTTCTTGTTATAAATTAATTTTAAAATTATTTTTTGTAGTACATCAAGTTGTTTAAGATGACAATATGCTGTACCTCCCCAATTCATTATGGCATACCTACCTTGATTCAACTAGAGCGTAATATAAAATTTTTAAGTATTGTAAATCTAATATATTTTTTAAGTATTTAAAACGGTATAATAACTGTCTTAGAGTTTTAGTTAGTATATTCACGTGAATATCCCATTTTAAATGCGAATCTATGGCCACTCCTAGATATTTATAATTTTCTTTTGAGTTTATAATAATATTTTGTGAGGAGTTTTGTATCTGTAGTTATTACTTCTTTTAGGATACGTTCGTATTTTCCATAATAAAACTCAAAATAATTAAAAATGGTTTTTAATCGCCATGCACTTGACTCTTGCACATAAAACCCAAAAGTGACTATATTCAAGACAATTGACAAGTGAAGTATATCTGTCAAAACTAGAAAATTATCAAAGATCAGACTGGACGTTGCCAACTTAAATGTGGCGGCAAATTTAAATATTAAAGTGACATCTACATATCGTTGTTTTATATTCTGGTAGGCATCTTATATTATTAGAAAATGGTAAAAAAAATGTTTTTTCATAATTTATAGTCAGTGATAGATGACCAAACCTGTCAAATATCTGTTCTAAATCATTTTCGGCTTTAATTTTTAAATCGTTCCATGTATCAGTATATAGGACAGCAGTGTCATCTGCATAGCTGATATTTTTTCCACTAGAAACCGAAGTAAGCATTATATTAATATAAATTGAAAATAAAGTTGGTCCCAGGACAGTTCCTTGAGGTAAACCGTAACTAAAAGTTTTTTCTGAACTTGTGATATTATCAATTTTTACTACTTGTAAGCGTTCTGATAAATAGTTTCGAAATAATTTATTGGGTACTCTACGTATTCCTGCATCCTCCAAGGCCTGTAACATCTGAGTATGACACAGTGTCGAACGCCTTAGCAAGGTCCAAGAATACACATAAAGTTGGGTTACTCTTCTCTAAAAACGGTGAGATGTTATCTACAAGTTCTCCTATGGCATCATTAGTTGATTAACCTTCTTTAAATCCGAATTGTTTTTCAGAAATTACCTTATTATTTACTAAAAGTTTTTTAAGGCTTTTTCAAATATTTTAGCGAGAGATGTTATGACTGAGATTGGTCTATAGTTGTTTAATTTTTTGTTATCGCCTTTTTTATGTACTGGCGTAATAACCGCTATTTTAAATTCTTAAGGTACTGTACTTGTAATAAAAATTATATTTATGATATGACTTATAGGTTTTGATATTATATCTGAAGTATTTCTGATTTTATATTATCATATCCTGAATATTTTTTAAGTTTTAATGATTTAATTATTGTTATTATTTTTTTTTCATTCACAGGTAATAAAAATAATGAATTTTGATTTTTTTCTCTAAGTGGTGGTGGTGGTGTATTAGGCTTTTTAATTTGTTTTGCATATGATTTACCAACATTAATAAAAAACACATTAAAAGCTTCTGCAATGCTCGCGGGGGTATTACAGATTACATTGTTTGGGATTATTTCTTTGGGATCTTTCTTTCTATCATTTACACAAATCTTTTGGACCACATTCCATAGATTTTTCTGTTTTTATTTATTTGGTTTTTATAGTAATTATATTTAGCTTTATTATTAATTTGTATATTATGTACGTTATTTTTTTATATTCGCTTTCAGGATCATTTTTAAATTCGCTGTATAGTCTGTTTTATCATTAACAGAGTTTACAATGCCAGCACTAATCCACTGAGTACGTTTAATATTACACCTTTTTGATTTTTTTTATATATGTATTTTAATAAACCAATGAAATTTTTTGTTAAAGCATTCGCATCCATTTCATTATAAAAGTTATCCCAATTATAACTGTTCAGATCATTTCTTAAGTTATCATAGTTTATGTATTGGGTCTTTCTGCTTGTATTATTAGGTGACTCTATTTTTGTTTCCATAAGTATTCCTAGTATTGTTGCTTTATGATCAGTAATATTGTTTTCAAAAACGATGGAAACGAATTTCAGCTCAAAGTTAGGAATTTTACTCTTTAGGAAAATATGATCTAGACAGTTTCCTGTCGTGCCATGTACTCTAGTTTTTTTATTTATCACAGATACAAAATTATATTCACTAAGATAGTTTAGATATGTATTGACAATGTCGTTATTTAAATTTATTTTTATGTTAATGTCTCCTACCAGAATATGTGAAAAAGCACATGTTTTTTTTTGTTTGTTCAAGATATCGATTTAGTTCATCTACAAAAATTTGTTCATTGGCAAACGGTGATCTATATAAACAAGTTTATGTAATATTTTTATGTTTTTTTATGTTCACGTTTATTTGTAATATCTTACAATATACAATAAAAAAAAGTTTTATATGTATATTCGTAATGGTTTTTTAAATAAATTACTACCCTATCGTTTTTATTAAAATCCCCATCATTATATATCATTTCATATCCCGCTAATTGGAATAAGTTTTTATCTAAGATTTTGTACGTTTCTGTAAAACTCATGCAACCGTACTCACAGTTCATTTGACTAAATAATATTTTTTGGTTATCTAAATTTTTGTTTAAGCTACGTATATTTTGGTGGTATAATTTAAAAAAATTCTTCTCTTCTCTATCACTCCAAAATCTGTTGTGTTCGTTTACATTAGTAATTTCCCGGGTGTTTACTGGCATATAGTTTATATCTCGAATGTATGTGTCCATTTCTATAATAAGAAACAATGAGAGAACAAAAAAAAATGAAAAATTCTAAGGTTTAGTTGTTTTAACCTAACCTAACCCAAAATTAAGTAAAATTAAAATAAGTTCATTACAATCTGAAACAAAATTTGAATAAAAAAAATCAAATAATTATACCCCCAGATTCCAAATCATATAACTAATTATAATTTACCTACTCTTGTAAGTGTTCCTACATTAAAACGAAAAACTACTGTCCAAAATAATTTTGAAAGTCTTTGGTTGATTTTATTATGATGATTTGTCCATTCATATTCACATAGATTTTTTCATTATTTGTCCATACATTTTTTAGGGAGGTTTTTTCAATTGCTTCTGACATCAATTTTACTCTCGAAGGTGTTAGATCTTCTCTTATGATTACCCCAGTTCCTTTCAAACATTTTTTCTTATTATACATATTTGTTGCGGTTTCATAAACTTTTAGTATTTATATAATGTATTTATGGTTCCTATCCGGTAAATGGATGCAAATCTATTGGATAGTGTAATAAAAAAAAATAATAAATAAAAAAAAATAAATGGAAACGGAAGAAAAAATAATTGTATTCTTCTAAAAGGAAACATTTTTATATAACCGAATATTCTACACCTGAAATTGCCTGCCTGGGAATGTTATAAATGTACTATCTTCTCTTAATGTTTTTAAAAACAATATAATACTAATGTTATTGACAGCACCGACATATTAAATATCCTACTATATACGCAATTATACCTGCCAGAGCAATATTTTTTTTATTTTAGTACTCTCAGAGAAATTTTGTTCCTACAATATTAATAATTAATTAGAAAAAACCTTTAGATATACAGTATATTATATTTTATTTATACTTAAAGACTTAATTTAAATACGCCCATTTATATTTGAATTCTAATAAATTCTAAAAGTAGCAGATCACTAGCCGACGTGTCAGACGTGACAACAACGCCTAGCTTAACATGGTATATAGACCACCCAAGCTGCGGCCTGACGTCACTAGACCACCCAAGAGCATGCGGATACCGCTTATTCCGTGGTATTGACGTAGAGGTGGAAACTAATAAAATTTTCGTTATTTTGGAATGTTGTTTCTTCAGCAACAAAAATTAAAATTTTTGTATAATTTCAGTATTCATTAGTGCTGTGGTCAGGATTTAAAAGTGTAATGTCAATTATTATTATAAAAGGAAATAATTAGGATATTCCTAATTCCTATTCTTAAATGTGACTAATTTGAAAATAAAAAATAAAAGGAATAGAAAAAATCTCAAGTTTGTATCACAGAAACGTTTAAAGTTAGTTATTTTTATTGGTCTATGGAAGTAGCAGTTTGGGTAACAAGAGTGGATATAGAATCCACTCGAGTTGTACAGTATATTTTTTCTACGACTCACGAAATTAGCCAAATTTTAAAAATTAATTTAGGTTATTAAAATAAAAAATAACTAATTTATAACTTTTACTAATTTATAAAATAAAATAACTTATTTATATACTAGATTTGAACCTCGCATCTTTCGCATGGTACCTCAGCTCTATTGAGACACCTAACTTTTTAGATTTATTATTCATAATTAAATTGATTTTATAGTTTTAATAAAATTTATGACTTTTAAATATGGACGAATAAGTATCTTGTATCTTTATCGATTCATCCCAAGAATCACTCATTTTTAATTTAATCTCAATAACTAAAAATACACTGAAAATTAGTTTGACAGGGGAAAATTGAGAAAACCTTTTTCACCGTTATTGAATGATAATGATTAGATGCCTTTAAAGTGGTCCAATTACACAAACCAAAAGGACGCTTTATATTATTTCAATTTAAGGGGGACCTTTTTTGATTAAATACAATTCCTTTCAACGTCATTTGAAATGTTTAAAAACTTGTTCTGTTATCTTTGACATATACCAATTTTAGTCGAAATCTGCAGACTTAAAAAAACAAATTATTTTTTTTAAAACTGTTCGCCCTTTATATAACTGACTGGTTTTGAGTCAGAAAGGAAAACCTTATCTGTATACAAAATTTGAAGTTTTTCTTTGAAGCCGTTTTCGAGCTATCGCGCCAACAGACAGACGACAGACTGACGGAATGGGGAAACATGTTTTTCGTAATCTAAGGGCCCTGAAACGTGAAGATTTGAAATAATCTATTACAATACTTCCCTCTTATCGAGGGAAGTAAAAATGCTGGGGGTTGCCGCAAGCCCATTGAGGATGCACAATGGACCTTATAAGGTCTAAGTGCTGTGGAGCACTCGCCCTCTACACTGTAGTCGAAATATTTCTTTCAGTATTATAATAAATCGATTACAGACTTGTAAATAGTATTGGGGTTTTTAAATTACACTAGTAGAAAAAATTAAGGGATCAAAAAATCTCGATTTTTGCGATTTTTTGAGTGGCTGTATCTTTGGTAAAAATGGTCGTACGTGAATGAAAAAACAAGCAATTTGAAGCTTGAAGTGTTTAGTTTATGGATCTTGAGATAAAAAAAAATCCAACCAACAATTAGCACAAAAAAAAATTTTTCATTTACGTACAACCATTTTTACCAAAAAAATAACATAAATAGAAATCGTAATTTATGGCTCATAGCCCAACATTTAAAAGTACACTGACATTTGAAATATACCTATCAATCTAGCTGCCTATAGCAAAATGTAGATTCATACCTCTGAAAGACCGTTACTGAATTATCAAAGATATAGTTTACATCTCTATTGTGTATTACTGTTCATGCTTCATGCCTCAAACGCAGGCCGTCCTTCGCAGAAGGACTGACTGGCTGACTAAAGTCTGAGTTGAGAGTCCAAATAAAAAGGGAACCGTGGTAGCCCTTCTGTACTTTTTTTTTTCTTCAATAATGTTATTTAGGAACAAAAGACATTTCAATGTAACAGAAGATTTTTTTGTTATTAATAGGTGGGGCCGTCGCCCCCCCTGGCTTTTCATTTTGTTAATTATTCTTTTTTTGTATACATATTCAATTAATAGTTGTTAACAAACTTAAACTTTTTGTGATTGGCCCCTTTCTTACTTTTTTTCTGCAGATGTCCATGGATACCTTATCATATCCTTAACTGTCATTCCCCTTCCTTATGTCTAATCAGTACAATTTAAATATGAATTCGAGAGACGCTAAATGGTAGTTCCCACCATATCGAGCCTGAGGCCCATAAGGGTAAACTCGTAGCGTAAAAAAAAAACGAGAAATGATTTAACTTGGAACGAAAGACCGAAAGCCGATAGTAGTATTAGGACGTTGAATTTTTTGGTTTGTGAAGCATTGGCATTACTCAGATTAAACCATGATGATTTTCACAAACCTTGATTTTTAAAACCATTCTATATCGCCTTTTGATTAGGGTTTACAAACTTGTTGGAGCAATTTATCCAATAATAATTGGCCCCTTTACCTATTAAGCCTACTCATGTAAAATATTTGGGCTCCTTACTTCGCCTATTTATATTCTATTAATAAAGGACAGAAGGATGAGTATTGCAACTATGTTAAAAGAAATAAATTGGCTTTCAGTTCAGAATTAATGTACAGTACATTCCTTAACTGCATGATACTTGACAGGCGCAAGCCAAGCATTATTCTGATTTTGTCAAATTAAATGGCCGGTTAATTATTCTATGGGGTTGCGACAGAGAGCCAGTAAATTTGATGAAGGTGTTTTTGTGGCTAGGGGCGAAATAGTAGTAAGCTTAAGTAAGCACCACCATAAAAAAATCATTTTTAAAAAACTGCTTATATATATTTTAATAAATTGGCAAGATTGGCGACTAATTTCGAATAAAAATAGCCTCCAAAATGGCTATGGTTGCAAGTATGAAAGTCGCAACCCGCCTTAGAAATCTCACCTTTACAATCAACAGCTGTTGTTTGACAGGTCGTTGGAAAATGTTTGCAATGCATAGCATGTCAGGAATGTTAGACGTTAGGAATGATTGGAATTCGTAAAATTAGTCACATAAGAAATGCATAGACGGATTTTAAGAAAATTGATAATGAAGTAGTTAGGATGAACAGAAAATTCTGAAAATCAATAGGGTTCTAAGTTAGAAGTAATTATTCAAAAAAATCAAAACCGCAAGTCAATCAGAACTTTCGCTCTAGAGTTATCGTGCCGGCATATATACACATAGACGACCAGACGAATTTTTTTTTTTGAATTTTCGGAATGATCGGAAACATGAAAAAAAGTTTTAAAAAATGGGAGTAAGAAAATTTTTTAGTCTGCACGAATTTAATACTGAGGTCTCATAGAAGGGCCTCAGTAAAAGTACCAAGTACGTCAAACCATCATCAAAAAGGTAGTTTTATGGGCAATTCACCAATATGACTATTCATGGAGTTACTTTTGATTTTAGTGCCCTCTGGGGATGAAAAAAACTTACGTATTATGACACGAAAGTGTGACAATTTATTTGAAAGCTAATTTTATTAGTAATTTAATGTACAACATAATAAAACATAATTGAAACATGAACTTAAATATCAACAGATTGTTGCCATTGAGTTAAGATTAAATAAATTTAAATTAATAAAAAACCCTGCAGACGTTTAACATTAAATATACGAGTTAAATTACTAATAAAATTAGTTTTCAAGTGAAGTGTCACAATTGACTATACGTTACCGATTAAATCCAACTAATAATAATATTGATATTGTGTTTATTAGCTAAAAGATACAATAACTTACAATAAATTGTTAACAAACAGAGAACAAGCCATAGAAGTAGTACTTTAAAAATTCTACTTGTGCGTAGCACGCAATAATACAGGTAATTAAAAGCATTTAAATTATTTCTGACATCTAATTCGAAATGATTGTAAAATTATATTCATATTGAATTAAAAGCTCTTCCAAATGAGCTATCATTTGACCACCTTCACAGTTTTATGAAGGTTAGTACCCTATAATGCCTAGTGGTTGAAATAAACTATGATATTTAAAACACTTTTATATAGCGCATTGCGTGAGTAGCTGCAGACAACGTGTTAAAACTACATGCTAGAATCCAGATTCACGGTTATCCAACTAAAACACATGAGTTAACAACAAAATCGACGTGCAAAAAATACAACAAGTCCCATGAACATTCACTATATCGCGGCGTGGGACGGCTAAATGAGCAAATATGTGCAAAAAAATTAAATTTATTCAAAATTCAGATAGAAATTGATAGTATACTCTTGTAAAACTCCTACGGTTTCAGATAATAATATAATGTAAAGGCCAATATTACACTGAATTTTAAATTCTTACACCGCATCATTGTGATTTGTGATATTCTTTTATTTTTGTTGATTTTTAACTAAAATATACTATGTGGTGGGTATATTTCAAGTTAGCATTTTAAATACTCATAGGTATTTTAAGGGAAGTTTTTATGGTAACCGGTATTATTCTAGAGCTCCTGATACTTTTTATCAATAGTTCAGTCAAATTTACTACCAAAAAGTGCAAGTTAACAATTAACTGCATCGCGTATCGTATATGATACATCGCATTTATAATACTTCTACTGACATCTATTGGCTTGTGTAAGAATTTCATTGTGTTGTACGGCTGAGACAACATGCATTAGAAGATAATATTAAAATTTTACCATCATTTATTTCTATGACAGATTTATAACCTCAAATGTGCACAATTACGTATGTTGTGATGCACCGGTTTTTTGAAGTGCTTTTGAGATTAATTTGTATTGCTAAATTATTTCAATTAAAGATGTGGTCCTCCAGAAACAATTATAAATAATTAATATACACATAAATTATAGATGATACGAGATGCCGTCATATTAGGATTTTTCTAAATAATAATGTGATGTTTGTTTATTTTAAAACAAAAGTTTATTTATTAATAATTTATTTAAACATTTATTTTATAACACTACTATTCTAATTTATATATAGTTCGAATGTCTTTGAATCGTTTACTATTTATATTCACCACTGTCTGTCTACTAATTAATTCTCGCTTGGTCCTCCAACAAAATTTATATACAAATTTAAAAGTTTGGCGAAGGTGCTAGAAAGTTCACCTATTCTCACCAATACACTAGAAACATTATCCCGTTCTTTCTCGAATAGGCATCGAAAGCTCCTCCGCCATAGTCGTCACATATATTTGGTCTTAAGGGGTTTAATTATGTATGATAATCGGACAAGTTGAGCCTCAAAGGCCATATAAGACAGAGAGAATTAGAGCATGACTGAATAATGAAATGGCTCACATTACAATAACTATGATGGACTCCCGAAGAATTCTAGCCTCTAACACTTTGTAATTAATTTCCAATAATAATTGTGATGATGCTGTCAAATTATGAATATATAATGGTCTTAAAAGATAACTAAAACCTCCCATGCATGGATACAGAAGAGTTCTGATTAAGTTTTAGTAATTTTAAATAAAATGAGATACTAATGTCACACACCCGTATATTTTTCTATTAAATTAAAACTATATTAAGTACACATGCGAATAAAAATCTCTTATCATGGGAGCAATAACTTTTGACTTTATGGCATAAAATTATTTGAAAAAATATTATAGTAAACAAACGTTATAAAAATATCTAAATATGAAATAAATTCATTTAAACATTGCTATATTTATTGATTAAAACCGCTGATGACAATTTTACAAGAGTGTAATATGATGTTTATGTTGTTGTACAAGCGCTCAAAGAGCGATAAGTTAGATGAAAAAAGTATATAACATATCTTAATATTCGTAATGGAAGATGTATTTTCATTATCAATCTAACATAAATAGTCCAAGACAATTAGCTGCTTTGTACGGTTCGACAAAACTAAATCTAGTCGACGCTGATGATTTAAAAAGAAGAGGATCCAAATCTTTAAAAAACTATTGAGAGGTCTTTAGGGGATCGAGGACATCAAAAAGGTAAAAAAAAAGATGGCCAGTAAAAATTCTGGAATCAGATACAAACCTAGGAGGATCAAAATGTGAAGTACGAGGTTTAATAACAGATTCAGTGTTGTTCCTGGTTGTACAATTGTACAAAAGGTTGTACAACCAGTTATGCGGTTGTGATAGTGAAATGTTGTACAATTTGAAATTTGAATTGCTAAATATTTATGTAAAATCGGGTATATAAAACGTTTCCGTCCCTCAAAAAGTCTACAATTCGTTAAATAAAATTAATAAAAACAATAAAAGTTTAAATTTAGTGCCATTCGCGACCAATCAGTGCACCGTTTTACATCGAAAATATATTTTAAACTGGAAAAAAGAAGAATTTTAAGTATCAGGAAGTAGTAGGCCATAGTCTGTCTATAAAAAGAAGATTAGTAGTTGTACAATCGAACGTAAAATTGTACAATTTTGACACTGAAAGTTGTACAATTCAAAAATCCCTAGGAACAACACTAAACAGATTGGGTCCACAAGGAACCAAAAACAGCCAAACCTATACAGTCTGCGAAACTGTGGATCTTAGAAAATCCACAGATTTTACCTTAGAATCACTATACCCACTCAATCATCTGTAAAAACTTGTAAAAAGTTCAAAGATGACAGGTATTATGAATGAACATGAGTAAAACACATAGGCAGTATTATCGGAGAGCAAATTAGACAAGCCCAGGAAAAAAGGTACCACCCAATGGGACTCCTTTGGTCACTAACAGATGTACACTCTTACGTATTCATTGGATTTGATTCTCTTGAGTTTTCTTGATCCAACTAGTGGGGTTCCTAAATTTCTGTGTATATATCAATATTATATACATACCTACCAAGGTAGGTTGATTAGAGGTACCTTAATCATTTTATTTTGATATCGTTTTATAAGTTGTATATTAGGTTTTGAAAATCACCACAATTTAACGCCTTACGTCAACACCTTTTTCAAGATCTGAGCGCAATAGCAGTTTATTATGTACAGATAAGATTTTCAGTTTTATATACTGTATCTAGATATTTTATGATGGTGGGTGAGGTTTTCCTCACCTGTAAGTCAAATGACACCATCAATCAACTTTAAGTTGCCCCGGAGCACCACGGCAAATAATATTAATAGCCGTCTCTTCCCCGAACAAGCTCAGCTTTAGGGATTAAAATTTACTGGTAAGGGTGATTATTGTTCTAGATCCAGCTATTGTTTTTTTTTAATTTTTAATGTGATCTTTCTATAGCAATTTGATATCAAAATTCATTCATTATTTCGTAGGCTATTTTAGGACAGTGTTTGAAGGTATTACCTCCGAATTTTTTCGGACTACACCAAAAATACTTTGCTGATGTGCCCCTTTTATTGTTAGTGGTTGAAAATTACCGGTTTTGACGAAAAATTTGAAAACTATATTTAAGCGTTGCATGGATTAAAACCATGTTCAAATAATTAAAAAAATATATATTATAATATATGAGCTATTTTAAAAACGACCCCTTATGGCAAAATTGGGAAAAATAATTAATTTTCAACAGCTTAAAATGTTTTATGTCGATATTATTATTATTCATATAAAAAAAAATATTTTCAATATCTTGACATAATGGTGTATTCATAATGAAATAAAATTCCGGGACACTTTATAATATTTTTTTCTGCACCCACATGGATATTAGCTTATCTACGCACAGATTACAAAACGAAAAAGTATGCTATTGCCTTCAACTGAACGAATATATGTCATATCATGTTATAAAATTAAAAAAACATGAAAAAAAAAATTAATTAGTCTCCAATCCTAGATTGGCAGCCAATTGCCCTAGTCTCAGATCCATTGCCACACCTAACATTTTAGTTTTATTAAAATTGATAATTTATCTGTATATATAGATTAATTAAAAATACACATTTTAGTGTATATTTAATCTCAATAACTAAAAAAAAAATATGCTGACAATTAGTTTGACAGAATTGTCAATTATTTAAAATTAAAAAAAAAACAATAACCATGTGACCAAAATATAAACTATGATTGGTGGATTTCATATTTGAACAGCGTTCTTACTAGGTAGAATGGATATGAAATATATTCGTTCAATTGAATGCAATAGCATACTTTCCAACTATGTAGGTGTAGAAAAATGGTTTATTTTTATTTGTTTTCGAGGAAATTTTCATAACCAGTTATATAATGTCAACTTTGCGTAATTACATGTTGACACTTGCTCCGATTACAAAAGTAAAAATTAGAAAATAATTATATTGGACTAGAATTATTCTTAGATCTAGCCAATGTGCTCGGACTATAAACATTATCTGTAATGTTGTATCATTAAATCTTTTTTTACAAATTCAGTAGTTTTGGCCTCGATCGTGACCAAGACCATGACCTACTTTTTCCACACGACTAATAAAAGTTTTTTTGTTGATTGAGAATCAAGAATGCTGTTATAAATCGTAATTCGCGATGGAAAAACTTAATTGCGTTTTATCGAAGCTGTTACAAAAAAAAAAACAAACAACTAACATCGACGAACGTGCAAGAATAGATAAATTATATTTTATATTATATAAATGGTTGATTTTATTTATTTTCAATTTATTAAAGGGATAACCCAAGGGGCGAACCAAGGATGGCTCCAAGACGAATTTTCAGGGGACCACTTCCTTTTTAGCATATTTTTTTGAATTAAAGGCTCATAAATCGTAAGAATTTACATCTCGGGGGGGGGGCTATGGCTCCCATAGCCCCCCTGGAGCCGCCCTTGGGGCGAACCGCTGGTCTAATTAGGTGTACCAGCAATAAAGTATTAAGAAACATAACAATCTCAAATTGTTTTCATTCACAAATAGAATTTTTTAAAAATCTAAGAGACGCCATTCGCCAGATGAAAAATTTTCCAATACAAGGGTTTCTTTCGTAGTATTACATTTTTTTTATTTTTAGAAAAAGAAAAATTATGTAAATGTAGGTAATGGTTAAATCTATAGCCTTTTTTAAAATTTTAACGTTCTTTTTCTCAAAAAAAATTAATTGAATTTGAAAAAATGACATATATTATTTAACCTTAAACTGCACATACATATTTTATTTTTTTTTAACTTTCAAAGTGGGGTACTACACTGCTTTGAAACCAAATAAATAATCCTCTTTAGCCGATTAAGTCGTGAATCCTTTTTTTTTAATTGAAAGTGCACCAAGATTATAAGTACTTCAATATCCTGTAGGTACTAACAACAGAATCGAAGTAGAGCTATCATTGTCAAGACGCATATGAACATAAAATTTACTTTTATGGCAGGCATCGATTTATTTATGTTAACATTTTATGTACGCTCATATTTTATAAACACAGTTATAATAGCTATTAATATTAACTGTTAAGTAATAACAAAACTGTTCAACATAAGTAGGTAGGTACCTATACGTAAATAAATTAAAAATATATACCTACCTAGTTATATGATTTTTTAATCTTATCTCATATTTTTTGATAAAGACATCAAAATTAGACGTTTATAGAAATCTGTTTTCAATAGTACCTTAATAGGGAGGGGAAAAACATTGAGCAACGTGACTTTGCATCGTTATACAAACTTAAACTGAAGCGGCATTGCCAAATTTATTACCGACCGGTACATATGGTGCTGACAATTTTATTGTCAATGTGCAAGTTGTGTAAACATAATAAATAATAAATGAAAAGGTATAATTCACACAGCAAATACTAGAAAATAAAGCAAAAACACAAGTTGATTGAAGATACACAACTAGGACTGCCATTCGTGCGGATTTCTTCGGATTTGTCCTAGTTTTGGAGCGCGACCGGGGAGAGTCTGAGCAGTTTATTTTTGTTTGGGCAAAATGTTCGGGGTTTTTCAGGTTTTTGTCCGGCGTCGGAAATTTAGGTGATGTCAATCCTATATACAACATATATGATGGATCTTATGTAAGATTTGAAATCAGATGACATAATAAAATATACCGAACCTCCGTCAATCATCAAACCAAACAACCAGAGTCAAACTAGGTCAGTAGTACAGTGTAAAAACTTAAAACTGTTTGCATGGACGTGAAAATTTCTTTCAAATGAGGTATCACATGATCCTACTTTCCATTAAAAAATTTGAAGATAGTAACGCCCTCTATCATACGTCTCAAGTAAAGTGTATCTCGTTATAACAAAAATATCATAATGTCTCTTTAATTTCACCTCGTTTGTTTCATGTCTATATTTTCTTCCATTTAGAAGAACGTAACAATTTTTCAGACAATTATCGAGAATCTCTTGATAAAATTTGCTCCATTAATAAAATTAAATGCAACCAGACAACATGGACCAGTAAACTTTGCTGGAGAGACATAAAGATTACGCAAGATTTATGAGTACTCAGGAAGATTGGAATGATTATACAAATAAGAGGAAACAGGCAGTCAGTGTATTACATTGAGAAAAGCAAAACTCTATGAAGATAAAGTTGTCAAATCCAAAGGATACAGCAAAAAGACCTGAGAATCTGTCAATAGATCAAATCAATTTTGAAGGCTATTCCGGGCCACCTGAAGAAACTTTTAATAATAAGTATTATAGTAATAGCATCTAGATTTAGCAAAGAGTATAGAAGAGAAACGCTTACTGCAAAATGAGGTAATAACAAATATTTCAAGAAATAATAACTTTCAGTCAGTCAGAGAAAATAGTAAGCAGCCTAAAGAATAAAAGTTCCCAGTGCCGGTTTTTTAAATCCAAAACTTCTTAAAGGCTTATTTTGTGTCATTGATATCCCTTGTTAAATACTGAAACAGAAATAACTAGTGGACAAATCCCTTCAGATCTTAAAATAGTACCAATAACTACAGTTCCATTGACAACCCTGCCAGAATAATTTTGGCCAATAAATTTACTGTACATAAAATTATTGGAATTGTTCTAAGAGATTAATTGAAGCCATTCATCAGCACTCTGGAAGGTTATTAAAGAAATAACAAATTCTAATAATTGCAAACATAATTAAATTAATTCCATTAAATTAGAAAACGGATAAGTTATAGATGATCAAAAATTACAAATACTTTTCACTGAAATCGGACCCAAATTAGCAAGTAAAATTAAAAATAACAAAAACAAAGATAAACTAACTTATAACACAAATACAAGTCAGTCAATTTATATATATGAAACCAATGAAAACGATGTAATTAATATAATAAATAAGCTTAAAAACAAGAAAGCACCAGGTTTCGATGAAATACGAGCAGAAACTTTTAAAGTAATAGCTAAATAGACTAAATACATTTCAACTCCCTTAGCTTGGTTAATTAATTTATGCTTCACAAAGGGTACTGTTCCAGATCTATTTAAAGTGGCTACAATAAAACCATTGTTTAAGAGTGGGGATATAATGAGTGTGAGCAATTATAGACCTATATCAATAATATCAAAGCAAAAATATTCGAAAAATTTTTAAAAATCAGAACGGATAAGTACTTGGCAAAATTTAATTTACTCTCAGATAAACAGTTTGGTTTTAGAACAAATAAATCAACGCAAGATGCAATTGTTAAGGTTACTTCCGAAATATTAAATCATATAGACAAAAAATTACCCGCAATTGGAATTTTTGTTGATTTAGCTAAAGCGTTTGACTTATCCACACACTGGAATGTTTTGGTTTTAGAGGCATAGTACAAAATCTTATGACCAGTTACTTGAGTGGTCATCAACAATGCGTTAAGATAAATGGAAAACAAAGTGAAATGAGAACAGTTAAATGTGGTGTACCTCAAGGGACAGTTTTAGGACCAAATAAATGATCTTTATTGTACCTCTAATATGGGAAGTTTCACTAGTTTTGCTGACGATATAGTTATTAGCTACTATGATACTTGCTGGAATACTCTAAGGTAGAGTCAGATCTACAAAATGTGTTTGAATGGTTTAGTGACAGGCTGTGAACTGTGAATTATTCCAAAACTTACTATTTAGCTTTTACATCATATTCCTCTAACTAACCAAATTACAGTATGATTAAATTCTGTATAAATAATGAATTAATACATTTAAAATGGGATAATCAATGTCAGTATGTTACAACAAAACTTAGAAGCTTTTTGTATAAATTTAGGAAATTTCGTGATATTTTGGATGATTCACAGTTGAGAGTTCTGTACTATTCGTTAAGAGAATCTCTTATCTTTCTTATGGCCTCATAGCATGGGGAAGTGTATTAGAGGCTCATTTACATGACGTAGAAGTAGTACAAAAATTATTTTTAAAAAATCATTTAGGTATTCTTCAAATGTTTTATTTTTAGAAACTAAAATAATGGATATTCCAAAACTGTTACTAAAACCGTTCTAATATATCAACATCTTCATAAAAATTAATTAAAAAAAATTAGTCATGTCTACTCAACCAGAGCTGTTACACAAAATTTAGCACATACCTACTCTTAAAGCTGAAAAGAACATATTACAAAGAAACTATACTTACCTCGGTCCTAAATTATATAATAAAGTTCCAGCTGATATAAAAAATGAAAATTCAAATTATGCTTTTAAAACTAAACTTCTGCAAATACGTATAGAAATTCAAAACTGGATTCATCAAAAGGCCAGTCAAATTACTGAATAATATAAAAAAAAATAGAAGAATCAATTTTTAATACTTTTTAGGGTCTTATTCTAAGATCCTCCTCGACATCTCACGATTTAATAATACTTTCTTTCGCGCATTATAGTTTTATATGTTCTTTAGTGTTAGTTTTTTAGTTATTAACCTTTCTTTTAAAATTGTGCAGGTTTTTATTTATTCGCTATAGTTTTTGTATATGTAAGTATATAAACTGTATCTTTTGTGAATCAATTATTATTATTGTTATTCTTCGAAAAAAACAATATTTTGTACGTAGAACGAAACTTACTCCAAATAAAGTATTATTATTGTTAATCCCAACTAAAAAATTGTTGATTAAAAACGATCAAGCAGAGAGAAACGATTAAAATCCGACATTGATTGTAAAAAAGCGAACACGTGGCAACGTGGTGTGTGTGTGTATGTGTACATCGGCGATTGAGACATCAGGGGTTGAACTTTCGGTTCCGGAAGCACAAGGATCGAATGGGTAGGGGTACGGGCAGTACGGGTATAGTCTCGTAGCGCTTGGCGCTCTTGGGTGGGGTAAGGGGACAGGTAACTTTAGCCGCTAAGCTAGCCGAAGACCACACACGATACTATCCCGGTGGTCTCACCAAGGCTAACGTAATACCGGCGCATCGTATCGCCCACAGACCGAATATCAGGTCTGGCTCCAAATCATCTATCACACCTGATTAAGTGCCCACAGGCTGTTTTTGCCATTTCTTAACTAGTAGCCTGTCGGTACTCGGTCACCCGTTATCGCCGGTTTATTTATTTAGTTTGTGCAAATTGGCTACCCTGCTAACATGCTAATGATAAGACAGGTACCCACATGATTTTACATCGCTAACAATAAGTAATACCGACATACAATATATTCTCATGTATTAACTTTGAATCTTCAAGATATTTTAACATTTCTATTCGAATTTAAACCAAAATCAATCAAGAACATCCAACCAAAAATGTTTACGGCATCAACAAAATATTGCCATGATTTATTACGAGAGCCGTTCAACAAGTCCTTAGAAAAAAAAGAAAAACAAGCCATTTAAGAAGGCTTTCGGAAGATCCTTCAAAATAGACATCTGTTTGGTCGATGACCTCGTCGCTGGACGTAAACCGTAAATTTGGAAATAAAAAGTCACCGGGGGCTAAATCCGGTGACTAAAGTGGATGTTGTATTATTTAGAACTTTAATTCTATGATTTTGGCTATCGAAAATGCACATTCATATATTGGAAGATTTATTTTTTATAAAAAAAGGACACCTATCTAATTTTGGAAATATGGCACCAGAGAAAACATAGGATAAATCTTTACCAATTCGTATAAAGAATAATTTAGATACTAATAACAAATAACATTATTACTATTATTATTAACTTCTTCGCTACCAGACCGATTTCGCTATCTACAATAGTATACCAGATTTGCACATTTTTTTTTAATTTATAAACGGCAAAAAAATCAAATAATATTTTATTATAATGCAAAAAACAATATTTATTTATAATCAATATTTTTTTTAAATTTCTATTTTTAGATATTTACTTATGATACAAAGATGAGGTTATACGACAAAAAAACAACTATTTTATTATAATGCAAAAACATATTTATTTCTATTTCTATATATTTACTTATAAGAAATTCGAATATGGTTCTTATTTTCCATAATTTATCAATTATTAATTTACCAATCATAAATTTACTTCCACTACAAAATTTGAATATACCAGGGCTAAAACACTATCAATAAAATTATACTGACCCATGTTATGTTATGTTGATAATGGGGTGTTAATACACTGCGACCTAAAAGATCTATTGTGCCCCCTTCTGTCGCCACTGCACTAAGGAAATGTCTCAATGCCTATAGCGACCCTTCTAATCCTATTTTCTCAAGGAAGTGTAGGATTTGAAGTGGCTTCAAGTTAGGTAAGTCTCCCTCTTCTATTTGATATCCTCCTAGATATAGTGCCCTTGGATTCTGGAGTGCTACACATTCAGTTAGGATGTGAATGGAGGTTTCGTCCTCCTCCTCACAGAATCTGCACTCACTATCCTCTACTATTCTCAGTTCACTTAGGTGTCCTTTTAGTCGGCAGTGCCCGGTAAGGATCCCTGTTACAATACGTAGCCTGTTCTTGCTCAGGCAGATGCAGGCTTCCGATCTTTTTTGGTTATATTCACCCAGAAGTATCTTGGCCTGTCTCAGCCCCAAGAGATTGTTCCAATTATCGGTTCTTCTACTACCCAATTCTTTTTTAATCTCTTCTAATATTATGTTACTGCTGATACCGCAGGACGGCTCAGGTCCTACAAAGGGTGTTTGAGCCCCTTTCCTTGCAAGACTATCTGCAATCTCGTTACCCTGTACCCCGTTATGTCCCGGGACCCAAGTGAGAGTAACTCTACTACTCTACTGACCCATGAAATCAGCATTAAGTACGTTTAGTAAACGTGTTGCTACAGTGGCAACATGGTTCAGTTGGGCACTATGCATTTGTTGCCATTATGATAACATGGTAGCTAAGGGGTTAATAATAATATTATATAATTATATTTACCCTCCTTATTTGCCCCTTTACGAATGAATTTAAACCCCAGAAGCAGAACTTGTGCGGGGTAGCGTGGATATTATTATTTGCCGTGGTGTTCCGGGGCCATTTATAGATGATCGATGGTGTCATTTGACTTACAGGTTAGGAAAACCCCACCCACCATCATTTCCTACTAAAAGTTAATATATAGCTCGGTTACTAGATACTTTTCATTGTAACTGAATTTAACAATAGCTACATAAATTTGTTTGGCATGATAATTAATGTATTTTTGGAATTTTTAACACTTCGCTAATGCATAAATAGTATCAAAAAAGCATTATTTTTAGAATCGAGTTTGGAGTGACGTAAAACCCACAATATTCCATTGAAAAAAATACAAAAATGTAAATATCAGAATGTGTTGCATACAATACAATCATTTCAAACGTAGGTATTGCTTTAGGTATTTTTGAATTGTGTAATTTTTTTTTATTTTCCAAAATAGTACGATTCTGTATCATTACTTGTATGTTTTCCATGGCTTCTTCCTATTTTTTAGCACATTATTTTAATTCCCTTTTCCTCCATATCAAGAATAACAATGTCCCACATTTTTTTTTTCATCTCCTATTTAACTTCTTCCCTCAACATGTAACACTATCGGTTTTCGTGCGATAATCTCAACTTTTCTGAATATGTACTGACCTCATAAGCCTATACTTTCTCATCTTCTTACCTATAGGTCCAACTCGTTATGTTCTACAGTATGTTAACCCATGGATTCTTCCAAATAAAAATGAGACCCTTAATTATATTTGCACATGAGAGAAATAAAGAAAGGCGCTCGTGAATCGGTTGCCTGCTTGTCGTGATTGGGCAGATGGATACACCTCTACCACTAGTGGGATGTCTAATCAATAGCATCGCTTATTCTATATCGTTGTTCAGGCGTCATTGTATAGTCAATAATAGTATTAGGCATTATAGGATAGGTGCTTTTCGTTAAAATTTTGTAGTAATAGTAGTAATTCTAGTCATGAGTCATGATTGGCGAAGAAAAACAATTAAAAAATCGGAAAAAAAATGGTAACATCAAAAATGAAACAGATAGGTCAAAAGATGGACGATATATTTTACAAGTGTTACAAATTAATTGTTTGTTCAACATACTTTTAACGCAATAATTGCTAATAGTTCCTAGATGTTACAATTCAAAAATGTTACAGATACAATTATGAAGATTTAAAAAAAAAATAACAAAAATTGAAAGCCATGTCTGTTTCAATTAGAAAATTTAATTTTATAATATTTATATTGTGTTTTAGAGGTAATAATTGATCGAATATAAACACATTAATATTTTTCATTACTTTTCTTTCTTGGGAAAAATGTGAAGGAACAGTTAGAAAAGAGTACAAAGTCTTCCAAAATACCCATATCCCACGTGACTAAATTGATGTCATCAATTGACTAAGGGTAATATTAATAGCTTCAATAGAAACCGTAAAACAATGTCACTATTTGACAGCCATTTTCATTAAATTTCTTGTTTTACCAGATCACGTGACATACGTATCATCATGCATACCATTTCTCTTATATTATATAGATTTATATTCGATATACAGGATGTTTCTAAATTCATGCGACAAAATTCAGGAGGTGTTTGCTCGTATAACAAATTTTCCTTAGATCACCTCTTTACGAGATATCACCCTTAAAAGGTGGTGACTAAAATTAAGTTTTTATTTTTTTCTAAAATGTCAATAAAGCTAGAAACTTAAAATTCTGTAATTTTCGTGCACTCGCAAAGGACTAACCACGGGTATTTTTTCAATATTCCTGTTACATTATAGGAATATGTTAGAATAGGAATACCTGTTCCAAGAGTTCAAGATTCATCAAAATATTTGTATTGTCCATCTCTAATCTCTATTACTAAACTTTCATTAATTTCTTGACACAGAGACGAACTCAGTTTGTTTTGTTTTGGATCTTTTACTTTTTAAATATACGTTTTTTTGAAATATTCTTAAAAATTTAAACAAAAACATCCATTATTCCAATACTTTTAAAAGTCTGTAAAATATAAATATACTTAATGAAGACATTAATGAGTGTGACAGTGGTTTTTCTAAAGAAATTAACATTAAAATTATAGCATTTGTGTGCTAAAGCTAAACAAATATTACAAAAGCTGAAGGAATAACGGAAAGCTATTATAAAAATTGTATTTTAAATTGGTATAGCTGAAAGAAAAATATATCGTATTTTAAAAGATGGTCCGAAAGAAATCAAAATCGAAAAGACGAAGATCACAAAAAAGAACTAGAGCCATCTATGGCGAAAATAGCTCGTTACATAAAGAGGAAAGTGAAGAATAAGAAAGAGAAAAGTAGAAGAAAATAAGATAAAGAAATAACCAAGTTAATATTGGAAATGAATCAAATAAAAATATTAACATTTAAATAATTTTGTTATCTGAAGCCATGGGCGTCGTTACACAATTCTATAGGGAGGAGCAACATTTTGAAAAAAAAATTATTTAGAATGTTTATTTGTTGGAAAAATAAAGAAACAATACAAAATAACAAAAGTCTCTTTAATAAAGAAAATAACCCAACCAAAAAGACTAAAATAAAAACAAGAAACTTAAAACACATATTTTTAAAAAACAAACAGAAGGTATGATATAAAAGAAAAAAGGAACAAGAAGACACAGCCATACATATTAATGAAAAAATATGTATAGAAACACAAAAATATAAAAAAATCACTCAAACATGTCGACGAACACAAAAAAAAACACTTTAGGAAAACGCAAATTTAAAATTTCTTCTTTTTTTTTACCAAAAATATCGATAACAAAAGGCATAATTTCTTTTTTGGTTTTCCGCGATTATTTTTCGATCTAAGCTCATGCATGGCCCAGTCAGCCTATTATCATTCGTTATTCACTCCGTGTGTGACAGCAGCGCCAACTGATTTATGAACTAATGGACAATATTTGCGTATACTGACAAAACAATTTTTAATTGAATTAAAAAATATATATGTTGATTTTAATAGAAGTATATGGATTTGTAAAACAAGTGAAAAAATTAATTTAATTAATGATTATAACTGGTTTCCTATCAATAAGTCACAAGATTGCATTCCAGCCGCATACTATAATCAAAGGCAGAAATCTAGTTCTTGCTGAACATTTAAGATTTAAGGGATGTTGAAGAATGTCGTTAAATAATAATTTATTGTTTATTTAAACCCTTTCAATATCCTGATGTTTACTATTTCCAGAAAAAGTATTATTGCTATTATTATAAAAATAAAGGTAATTTTTTCTTATTGTACAGCTATCCATCTTTCGTACTCTAGTTAGCTATCCACGTCTAATATTCAGCTTCAAAATGATCGATTCCAAATTTTTGCACTATTTTCTTTTACTGATCTTACTCGTTGTTGATTAAGTTGTAAAAGGGGGGGGGGGCAACTGCCCTCCTTGCCCCCCCCCCCCAAACGACGCCCATGTCTGAAGCATATAGAAAGGTTGATCAACAAGTCTTTAGAAAAAAATAGAGAAACAAATTATTTTTAGTAGATTGTTCCATACCTCGTTCCATACACTTTTCTAAACGTTTATCCAACTTTTTTAAACCATCTAAAAAGTAAGATTTAGGAAGGTCCTCAAAATAGGCACCTGATTGGCGATGACCTCCTCGTTCGACGCGAACCGTTGTCTACCAAGTTTGGACATAAAAAAGACACCGGGGACCAAATCCGGTGAATAAGGTGGATGTTGTTATTTCTTGCTTGAATCGACAATAAAAATGAAACCATTTGATGGATATAATTGATACTTTGTCAGCTGCTAGTGAGTAATAAAAACAAACCGTTTTCGATGTCACGATCTTCGTAATTCCGTAGAAATATCAACTACGGTAGCGCTCACATTCATTTGTGAGCCAGTTTTGTGGTAAAGAGACACCGGCTTCGAATCCTACAAAGACGATGTGAATTTATTTGTATGTTTCTCTATAGGATTTAATGGATACCGTATTAGCAGAAATGTAATTTCTATTGATATGACATCCAGATTATAAAAATCACCATGCATTACCGTTTTTGTTGATGGTGGGTGGGGTTTGCCGAGTTTTCTTCACCGGTAAGTCAAATGGCGCCATCATTAATCTTTAAGTTGCCCCGGAGCGCCACGGCAAATAATAATAGCCGTCCCTTCCCCTACACAAGTCGCATAGTCGACTTCAGGGGATAAAATTATCTCGTAAGGGGAGTATTATTTTAGATAAGTTATTCTTTAGTTTTTTAAATTATTTGCATTAGAATATTAAATAGCTGTAAAAAATATTGATATGCATATCTCAAAAATCATTTGAATAAAAATGTTTCAATGCGGATCTGTCTAGACAAGATAATCGCAATCTGTGTAAGCACGAGTCGTTTTTTTGTATAATTTTTTCTTCGCCAATGGCTGGAAGTAGTATTATAATGGTAAAATAATTAATCAGAAGAATCCACCGAAATGTAATTATCAGTCCATCAGCCCAGCACTGTTGGTACACAAGAAATTTTGTGCAGATTCTATTACGAAAACAAAAAACTACTAAAATAACCCCGTAGTGTTAGAAAAAAAGAAAACCCAAGAGCAAATACCTACACAGGAGATCTACTTCCTAGAATATGGGGTCTAATAGAATAAAGAAGAAAGGATAGTCAGAGGTCGTGGGTGGTGATAGTGATGGTGGGCCCAAACATAAACAACATAATTATAATGATCCTATACATAATTTTTTTAGTGCCATCAAGATTAGTTTAAGCACTAAAATTGCGAATTAAATAATAAAGATCTTATTCTAACTTAATTTGATTTATGAAAATACTTTCAAGTGCTTTAGAATACGTCCAACAAGTTTTTTATACATTTCGTATTTAAAGCACCACAGTACCTATATAAATAGTAAAATTAAACATAGTTCCAAGTACTAGGTATTACCAATTATTAATATATACAATATTATAAAAGATATAAGTAAAACACTTTATTAAATAAAATTTGTTTAACATGTTTAAGGGGTAAATAAAATTATCAATCAGATACATGTGTATTTTATAAAAAAATTATATATTTTTTGAAATATAGAGTTAGAAATACAACTTTAAGAAGTTTTATCAATGAATTTTCACTCAAAATGTGTTTTTTTAGTAAATTTTGATAATACATCTGTTTCAGAAATAAACAACATTGCCTATATATTTTGGTTGTTTTAACCATGATTTGGTGTGGGGTTTTGGATCTAAATAGCCCTGTTTTTGAATAAAACGACTGTGGTTTGTAATCAGGTGTGAAAATATTCATGTAAATTACTTACCTACATATTAGGTGTAAAATATCTATTGGTTTCATTGATAACTAATCATTAGAAGTAACTTTCGGGGGTTTGTATTGAATTGAAAGTGTTGTTGAATTGACAATACTTTCCACGTTATCTGTGCGTTTTAGGGGTTCATAAGACTGTTTTAGTCAAGAGAACAGATATATTTTTGGATTGTTTGCGTAAAACATATGTTTTAGGGGTGCATAAGTTTTATTCGGTTAGTTTTTAAGCTTTTCTAGTGAAATTGAAGTGAAATATAGATGTTGTGTTTACTACATGTATGTTTGAAGATAGTTGGGTGGTAGTTACCTGATCTAGTTGTCCTAGGGCGATATCTGCATCTACCCAGCCGGGTCTGGTATAAAGATCTGACTTGTGCCTCTCTGTCGACTCCGTCGTCGAGTCCGATGGCGCCATGGAGGCCATCCTCGACGAACACACGGTTCCAGCACGGGTAGCACTCAGGCCCAATCATCGGCAATCCTTACACTGCACATTTGACCCTCTGGAGCCACCATCCACTGTCACTAATTGCTTCCCCTGCGACAGGACTCCGACACGGCGAGTCCACCACAGTTCCGTTGCTTCAACATGCTTTCAAAAGTAAACAATTCGTACAAGATTGTGAGAAAAAATCGGGCTCGTTCGCACCTGGCTCGCACACTGAACTGAAGTGAACAGACTTTTCTGCTCGGTTCTATGTGGTTGCTTTGATTGTAATTCCCGGCCCCGTCGAGATGGGTCGACCGTGGCCGAAGCCGGACCACCCACGTTTCTGTTTAGAATGTAAATTCTCCAAATCATATTACTTATGTTTTTTGTCACCATCTCGCCGTATGTCCTCACAATAGATTTCTTGATAAACTCGTCTTTTATCTGCAACTGGGTGAAATTTACAATCGCTCATCCACTTTCTCACCCATTTCGTATTTTTTTTTATTTTCTTAGAAACATTTTCGATTATTGTATCAAATAAAAACATCAATTTGATAGATATGTACTTGAATACTAATTTTGACGGGTCTTTTAATGTTAATACCTAATAGTTTAGTTGGACGGTGTTAACATTTTTAGTAAAACATCATAAAATGAAAAATGAAAAAACTACTAAATTATTAACAATTCGGGGAGAGGGGTTGTAACCCCTAAACCACCCAATGAGTGCGCCTCTGGGGGTGGTCCACTGGGCTCAACAATTAACTATTACAACAAAGATAATAACATTTGTGTTTTTAATTGGTAAAATGTATTTATTATATTATGTATTCTTTAATTAAAATAATTATTGGCTGATCTCTATGGCAGAACCGAATATGTCAATATTTAAATATAGGTAATATAGGAACAGGGCCGTCATAAGATATTCGGCATCCTTGGGCTACTAAAAATGTTTTGGCCATACATTGAGTTAATTAAGAAAATTTCTAGATGTTCTTAGAGTAAAACAACCTGAGTATCAAGACGCTTCTCCTTAAAAAATAATACAGTTGAAAAATATAGCTTATGTAACATTTTGCTTCTTGATAATCGGGTAAAACTGCTGAAGTAACTTTTGTTTTCTTAAAACAAGGATCAACGACTTAAGAAATTTTATCCTGCATAATGCGGCCCTTTTCATTAAAAAATACATTGGCAAAGTTATAAAAAAGTATCAGAACTATAAAAAGTAAATTTATTGCCATTTATAGTAAAAAAAAAACATAAATTTCATACAAAATTATCTACCTAATTGTAGGGCATATAAATTATTCTCATTGACTTTCTTTGTTTCTATTTTTGTCTCTGACTAAGTTATTCATTTTTAGGAATATTAAATCAGATATTTCGTCCTGTAATCGGGTATATTTCATTTAAAACGGAATATATGTAGGCTTAAGTAATAGTACATAAAAGTATAGTAGATTTTTGGCTTCAAAATAATACGATTTGAGCAAACTTGCCTCAATATAATCCCAGACAACACACCAAATCCCAGAGATATCCACAGAATATCTTTTGTGGATATCCAATATATCCACAGGATATCAGAAATATTCCGTGGATCTAATATGGATATCCAAATGTCCGTCTATATCCAGAATATAGAAGATATCCTATGGATTATCCAGCAAAATATCTAATGGGTATCTTCCAGACAATACGAGAAATCCCAGAGATATCCACAGAATATATTTTGTGGATATCCAATATGGATACCCAACCAAATGTCCGTCTATATCCCAGGATATAGAAGAATTCGGATATTCAGCATAGTATTTTATGGATATCTTTAGTAGAGGTTCATAGAAGTAACCAATGTTTATTGAATAACGTCGAAAGAAAATAGCAGAGAAAAAATATTTCCAACACTCTGCCTTTGATTTTGCCCACTAAGGAGAAAGTCATCATTATTAGGACTCTTCAGCAATAAATGGAAATTCTCGACTCCAGTCTCTAATGGAGTCTGATTGGGAAACAAATTTCGATCGAACTCAATTACGGCGGGTTAAGCATGAGTAGATGCGAAAGTGGTATCGCCATCTATACTTAGTAAGCAAAATCAAAAATTACATCTAGTGGACATCCACGATGGTTTGCGTTCGCGCCTAGACTTTGATTATTTAGTGGATGTCCATGGCATATTGAATACACCTTAAAAAAATTAATTTTAAATATCTGAACGGTACTATTAGCCACAATGGCGTAATTTTTTAATAATTTGCTATATAATTACTATTATTTATGGACATTTGCATGTCTATAAATTACATCTCATGGATATAAAATAGATATCCACCATGGACTGGAGATTCAGTGGAATTTGGGATGTTCAGTAGATATCCAAAGGATTTGGTGTGCTGTCTGGGTATTAACACCGTAATTATCTGAAATCATTTAGAAAACACCCCATTACTTTACCTCTCTCTCGTCTTCTGAACTATAGAGAGAAATTTTAAAACGCTGATCCGATCCAAATGAAATTTGGGCATCAGGGACTAGACCATAATAAGAGTGACCTGGAAATTAAGGGCGAGGCTTTTGGTACTACTTATGACACCCCCTTTTAAAATCGTCAAATTTTGTAAGGGCAGCGCTGAATTTTAATTATGATTCCTGTGGCATTATTTTTGGAGGAAAACCTATCTACCAAATTTGAATTTTTGTATGCCGAGTGACGGAATAAAAATTCAAGTGAAATCCATCAAACATCCTGTATGTTGATAAATAGATTCGGTAGAGCCTTTCGAATTATCTCACACCCTGTGTTTAACGAATACACATATTTATATGTCATAAAATTCCTATAAAAGGAAAGCAAAATATATAAACTATTAAATAAAATTTCAAGTAAACAAAATATCTCCGTCTATGGACAAAAATGTTTTATGGTTTTATAATGTAAATTGTATTTATAAGCGCGCCACTACAAAAAATTTAAGATTTCTGCACCCTAAGGTTTTTTAATATTGGTATTTCCTGAAAATTCACAAAAATCAGTGGCAAATTAGAAAAATACATCATAGGACTTCGGAAAGGTGAAAATCTTTTTTTATTATTGGACATCGGAGAGAGATGATGAGGATTTTTTTTCATAGAAAAACTTTTTTAGCCGGCTTTATGTTACAGCGCACCCCTCCCCTCCAGAGATAAACAAAAGTCGCCGCCTATGTCTCTAAATACCTTTCTGTTTAACGGGGTTTAACTTTTATTACTCCAATCCAAACTCCAAAACAAATTCAAGCCACCACGTTTTACAAACGACCATTTTATAAAGATTATTGCACTTTTTCTAGAAGTCTATCGTCGAAATAATAGTACTAGGTGATATGTAACCCAACATACACATTCATGTTATTCTGGTCATATACATAATACATTAAAAATATAGATTCTAGTTAATCAACCGACATCACAATCTTATTCGCCTTCTTCAACGTCTAGAGCTCTTTAATTTTTCTATCTAAAGCAGGAAGAGAAGTTGAAAAGGCTTTTGGTAGGTGGCGAGGTGGTAAACGTCAAACCCTGTCGTACGACAACGATAATTACACGATTTGTTGTCCAGTGTCGTATCATAGAATAAAAATAATACCAAACATTTTAAATTATTACCGGTGGAATTGGTAATTGGTATCTATTTATGGGGTAGAAATAAGAGAAATGATTATTTAAACAAGTAATAATATCCCAAATAATAATTCTACTAAATTTCAACAGCTATTCACAATTTATTTAACTATTTACGCTAAATTGTTATTAGATCTATAAAATAATTTGCTACGCCAATGTTTCGCGTTCACTTCAGTTAGCTCCGCAGCAAAACTGTCAACTCCTGTTTATGAAGTGGGAAAACTACGAAAAGCCTTTCCAACTTCTGTCCATTTGAATATTACAAAAAATGTTTCTAAAAATAATCCGCACAGAATTTTTATTTAAAATTGTTCTAATAATTACAAATATATTAACGTAAATGCAGGTTCTATTATGTTGGGCTGCTGCTGTCTAGGGTCCGCATTCAAATAATTTTATGGACCAGAGTACAAATTTTAGGGCAATGTTTTTTCAACTAAATCGAAATTCCAAAATCGAAACACCTCAATTAAAATAAAGGAGTTTTGAAAATTTTACAACATACAACAAGAAAAAAGGAAATATATTTCATTTACATTGGCGTAGCTAAAAGGGAGCAGAGGTGGGCATACACGGCCACCCCCAGAAGCCCGGTCCCCCCAAGAAGAGCTATCTAATAGATTTAGCAATTGTTCTCTTGTTATTTTCTTTTTATTCATAATAAATGTTAGCCAAATTAAGATTTGTTCACACAAACTACATTTTTATGAAAATTCTCTATAATAAAGCAAACAATTTGTTACAAGAACCAATCTTAAATTGACTTGTATGTTTTTAGGTTTAATTAATATTTAAATAATAAGCATAATCAAAAATAATAAATTTATTAAAAAAATACATACAAATTCAATATTTAAAAAATGTATGAAGTAGTTGGGGTTATCGGGGTGCTATATATTCCAAGATACAACATTGCTCCCCTAACGTAATGAAGAATATTATCTCTAAAACAGAATACACATATTATAAGTATAAAAATAAACGTATAAAGCAAATGAAAGGGGTCCACACCCAGACAGCACACCAAATCCTTTGAATATCTACTGAACATCCCAATATCCACTGAATGTCCAGTCCATGGTGGATATCTATTTTATATCCATGAAATATAATTTATAGACATGCAAATGTCCATAAATAATAGTAATTATATAGCAAATTATTAAAAAATTACGCCATTGTGGCTAATAGTACCGTTCAGATATTTAACATTAATTTTTTTAAGGTGTATTCAATATCCCATGGACATCCACTAAATATATCAAAGTCTAAGCGCGGACGCAAACCATCGTGGATATCCACTAGATGTAATTTTTGATTTTGCTTCCTAAGTATAGATGGCGATACCACTTTCGTATCTACTCATGCTCAACCCGCCGTAATTGAGTTCGATCGAAATTTTTTTCACAACCAGACTCCATTAGAGACTGGAGTCGAGAATTTCCATTTATTGCTGAAGAGTCCTAATAAGGATGACTTTCGATTCTCCTTAGTGCCCTTAGTGGGCAAAATTAAAGGCAGATTGTTGGAAATATTTTTTATCTCTATTTTCTTTCGACGTTATTCAATAATCATTGGTTACTTACTTATATGAACCTCTACTAAAGATACCTATAAAATATTTTGCTGAATATCTGAATTCTATATCCTGGGATATAGACGGACATTTGGTTGGATATCCACAAAATATATTATGTGGATATCTCTGGGATTTCTTGTACTGCCTGGAAGAGACTCGTTAGATATTTTGCTGAATATCCATAGGATATCTTCTATATTCTGGATATAGACGGACATTTGGATATCCATATTAGATCCACGGAATATTTCTGATATTCTGTGGATATATTGGATATCCACAAAAGATATTCTGTGGATATCTCTGGGATTTAGTGTGTTGTCTGGGCAGTATCTGTAACATGTGGAGGGAGGTTGGGTTACCCCCCCCCCCCACGGCACTTAGGCCTCACTAGACGCATTGTGCATCCTCCTAAGATGATAGGCACCTTCTAGCTCGTGAGTCAGCCTACAGATTTAATGTAGTTGACAACGTCGCCAGGAGGTTCACAGTAAAAACCGTCAAGTTCCAGGAAATTAAATTTTTAACAGATGGATGGCATTGAAAACTCAAAATTGAGTACAAACGGACCTTGATGGTGTTTGTAGTGGACACTTAAAATGTATTAATCAGAAACAATAAGTCAATAATAATTGATAAATAAATAAAAAATTAGGACCAATGGAGCATTAAAATAAACAGGGTTCCTTATTTTTTTGATGAATGAAATCGTTTTTAAGGTCCCCTAGTTTGTTTCAATAATATGGTTTTAATGCAACATGTGGCTGTGCTAGAACCGGAAACTGGTACTGGCCTTAATACAGAAAATGTTAAAACTTACCAATATATAGTAGCATATATTTGACGTCCAAATTATTTGAAGTTAAAAGCAGTTTTTTCGCTTAAAAAAAAATCAAAACCAAAAGCGATATCAAAATGAAATTTTTAGTAAAAAAAAAACATTGAGTTACTCATATATTTGAGTTTTCACTTATTCTGTAATGTTTCTGCATTAGGAAAAAATTTGTATGTTCTAATAAAAGTAGACTATCATTAAGAATGATTTTTCAAAAAATTTTAATCTTCAATAGTTTCTTTCGAAATATACAGAGGGTTAAACGATTTTTATATAACATTGGTTTAAACTTTTCAAATACCCAGTATAACCTTATGGTATTTTCTTGAATGACAAAGTCAGGAGAATTCAAATTTAAAATATAATTTTAAAAAACACATGTTTGATCAATTCTGAAGTTATGAATCACTCTGTATATTCGAAAATAATTTTTAAATGTGCATATTAACATTATTATAAATAAAATTTTCTATAATTAATGATATATCGAACTTGCACACACTATTGGGAGACCCTGTATATATCGAGGAGGAAACCACTAAAATCGGAAATCACCTAAAATTTATGTTAAAGATTTCGGTGATTTCGCTAAATCACTGTTCTTAATTTTATACGATGGCCTTTTTTTTTTGACTCTTCCTTGGTATTTTTGGATACGCCACCACATTCTATTATCCCATAATTAAGCTGTGATTCAACTAAACTCTTGTATATTATTATTTTTTGTTAGGTCTTAAAAAACAAACGTCTGGGCTGGAATTATTGGGGATCGCATAGTAGGTCCTTTTTTTTTTAATGGAAACGTAACCGGAGAAACATACCTTACTATGTTTCAAGAAGAACTGATTCCTATTTTAGTGAATTTATTTTATTCCCCAATAATTTGAATCCCAACTTATTTGACCAACGGATGTGGTTTCAACAAGACGGGACCCCATCACATTTTGCTCAAAATGTACGGACCTATCTTAACGAAGTGTTTCCAAATAGGTGAATTGGAAGAAGGGGCCCAATTGAGTGGTTAGCAAGATCACCTGATCTTACTCCATTAGATTTTTTATATGGATTTCTAAAGAGCAAGGTTTATGCCACTAAACCTAACGCCATCGCCGAGCTTCAACAAAGAATCAGTGACGAAATTAGGAAAGTAACGCCGGAAGTGTTACAAAATGTTCGGAATGCTATTTATAATCGATTAGGATATTGTCAGCAACAAGGTGGAGAGCACTTTTGAACATTTATTGCATTAGTTTCAGTAAATATTTTCTTATTTCATTTTTTCCGACACATTACTCATAAAAAGTAACAAAAAAAATGTAATTGTATTTGTAATTCCATTTAAAAAAAAAGTTGGGGTATCTGCAACCCCCCAAATAATTAAAAAGAAAAACAAATCTCTTTGTAATATGCCCCATTGAAAATAAAAATTGACGTGTTTCAGGAATTTTGCGACAAACCTTTATTTATCAAGTTACAGAATTTGTTCCAGTTAGACTTTCCACTCTGTATAGTATATGCAAGTTTTTTTAGATATATTCTATTTGTTAATGATCTAACATAATATAATTCCAAGGCTTGCTGTGGGGTGGTGTATAGTTTCTAATAAATGATTTATTTTGTGGAAGTGAACAAAAGTATTTGCTTCAGTAAGATTCTTCCTCTGATTGGAAAATAAAAATAAATGACCGTCCCCACCCCATTCATTACATTCATCCAATTTATCCATGATCTTTGACACAATCGAGGAATCAAGGGAATTGCAATGATCGCACTATCGCACTTCAGTCTTCAGTGCCAGTGGGGTATCGGAAGCAAGTCAGTGAGGAAGTAATGTGTTCTATTGCGGCAACAGGGACGACCCGTAATGTTTTTCATATCGGTGTGTTCGGTGTTTATTTTAAAGTACTGATATTCGAGTAAACATATCATGTCGAATTTCTACAATGGTACAGCCGTCGTCATTTATTCTAGACAAGCGTCGATTTTGGCGGCATGTTGTGCTATTATTTTTTGTGTAGTTGGTGTTATCGGTAAGAAAACAACATGTTTATCTCTTATGTACAAGTGTTCGGCCTATGTATTTTCTTACACTCGATACGAACTTTTATCATATTTATCTAAGTTCATAAAATTACTTTTTTCTCGGTCGTTGTCTCAGATGTTTAAAATTTTACGTAATTTTATTTCTTATATTTTACTTTGATGTTTACCGAAATATTTTAACAACTTTAACATTACTTTATATTTAAAACGAAATTATTACTCATAATTATTAGTTTTATAATAAAAAAACTCAGTTGCGTTTTTTTTATTTACCAAAATAAGTTTTTTCGTGTTATACAATTAATATAGGTATTTTATAAATAGGTAAAGAGTTCGTCGAGGAATTCTGAGGTGCGAATTTCGCAAAAAATTATTAACTAAACACTTAAAAGTAAATTTTCGTAAAAAAATTTCAGAAAAAACTATTTTTTGAGAAAAATCTAATCAAAAATCCAATTTTATAGGTTAAATGCACAAAAATTCACTTTATGACAAATAATTTCTTGTCTTGAAAATAGCAAAGTTACCACGTTGCGAATTACATTAGGGGAAAGAGATTGAATAGGGGTGCTGGGTGTTGGGCGGGTAAAACCATGATGTAAATAACAAGGCCTCTATTTTTGCGCATCTAGAAAGTCGGAAATAGGTACATTGGGAGCATTCCTCCCTAGTGGTCCCGCGAGTTTTGAATAATATGTGAATACAATGTAATGTATTTTAATTTGATTAATGTAATAGTAAATAAAAATTAAATAATAATTATAAAAATGGTTATTGCAAAAAAGAGTATGTGAAACCTATACAGAGTTGGGATAAAGTATGGAACCAAACGGAAACCAAATAAATACTCATACCAAACCCATTACAAACGAATTCGAAAAACAAGATGTATATTTCAACAACAAAAAAGTCGCAGGATTATGCCCTATGTGTCATTTCATCATCCTGCAAATTTTCAACATTATCACGTTTTGGTTATGATATTTATTTGGTTCTGTACTTTATTCCAACTCTGTATAGTTTTATATAATTTATAAAAACCAGTAATATGTTGAGGATTTTTTATAGATATCTGAATAGGCGAAGGCATGGGCGCCGTTCAAAAATTTTCCAGGGGGAAAGTCTTATAAGCAGGGTAAAAAAGCCACAGGCTATAATCGAAAGATATGGTGAAAAAATAAAAAACCTAATCCAGGAGGGGGGCCGACGCCCCCCTTGCACTCGTGTGGCGGTGCCCATTAAACTGAAGAAGAATGCCAACAAAAAACAAAACAAATGTGCAAATAAAACAATATTATATCGATATAATAATAGTACGTTTATGTGTTTATTTGCAATAAAAAAAAATGGGCAAACATTGAAATGATGCCAAAATAATTGTGAGTTTCTAAAGAATGTATTCTGAAAATTTCCCGTTTTTAAAAATTCTTAGTTTAATTGGGGTGGCTAAAACTGTAATAATAGTTCAATTATATTAGTTTTTTGTATTAAAAAAACATTAAAATGATGCCAAAATAAGTGGGAATCACTGAGGAATGTATTTTGAGGAGTAGGTGCGTATTTTTTATAAAAATTCAAAATTCAATGGGTATGACAATTTCACTAAAGGTGTTGGACAGTCCTTAGAATGTATTTTTAAGTGATTTGCAATTAGTTTTTCATCAATTCAACATTTTCCTATTTTTTAATATCCAATAAACACTTGTCGATAACTCATGAACGGATACAAATAAAAATACCAATTTTGAAACTTAAGCCTTATTTCGGACTGCGGTGAAATGATTAGATTTTGGGAAGCGTCGGAACATCTGGGGGTTACTTTATAAGGGGTAATTTTAATATTTTATGAAATATATCTGTTATTTACGTTTGGAGAAGAAAATTCTTCAAATAAAAGTTATTTTTAATATTGTTCTATACAAAATTTTCCCAAAAAGGTCCGTATTCGAGAAATTTGACAAAATGTAAAAAATGTTATGAAAATTGTTCAAATAAAAGTTATTTGGGATATAATTCTCTATAATTCTTGTCCAATGCATAATTTCTCTAAAATGGACCGTATTCGAGATATTTGAGAAAAAGTGTAAATTTTGAAACTCATAAACGGATAAAGAAAAAAACCATTTTTTAAAATGTAAAAAATTCTGATTTTTAAGAAAATTTCTCTAAAATGGACGTAATGGAAAAATTGGAGAAAAGTATAAAATTCTACTATTATTGCAGTTTTAAAACATCGATTTTTTTTAAAGGAAAACCCCTCGTAATAAATTCTTTTGTGACTCAATTATTTTGACATTATTTCAATGTTTACCCATTTTTTTATTGTAAATAAACACATATACATGATTATTATTATAATGATTACCTATAATCAGTTACAATCACTACGAGTCATATAAATCTCCAAAAATTACGCAGTTTTAGATAATGGTATCAAACCCTTCACGCCTGTCGTTAATTATTAGGCAACGTTGCCAAATAACAAATAAGTAAGGCAGCGCTTTAAACTTTAACAATGTTTTTCTCAAAATCGGGAATGAATTAAAAAAATATAAATGAAACTTATGTTTATATGTAAATATTATCAATTAAAAAAATGAGGAAAACTCCGCATTGCTGCCGATGTAGTCCAGCTCGTCTATATCGGTTCATCACAGCGAGGTAGAGAAAGGTACTGAATTGTACTACTGTATTTTTCGTACAGAGTTAGATCATAATATTTTTAATATTATATGCGTGTTTTTTTTTAAGTTTTTTTGAGAATTATAGTATTTTTTGAAGCATCTTCAAACGGGAGCCGAATTTTTTCTTCCATTTGTGGTGTTCCTTTATTGTTTAAAACAAATATACTCGTAAAACCAATTATTTTGATTATTGTTAGTTATTATTAACTATTTACATTTTTACTAAAAGTAATTGTGATACGATTAGATTGGAATTGATCAATCATGATTAAAATCACGATTATAAAATAGTATCTATTATTTATTATTTCAATAAATGAAACTATTCAATAACAAAAGATAATAATAATAATAATAAGACTTAGTGTCCAAGGGAATATTAAATATAACTTTATCCATAAGAAATGTACGATATTAAAAATAGATGCAAATAGAATAAAGTATGTATTCAGTACTTGTTTCACATAATAAAGAAATAAAAAATGGATTATTATATTTTGGGAAAAAGTTTTACCACCAATTTAAAAGATATGGGTTTGTAAACTTTTTATTTTCCTTCAATCCTAAAAAATAGCAAATAAAAACTTATAATTTTTTTAATTTGAAAAGAAACTTTGCACACTTATCCTGAATGTGTTAGTATGTTAGTATACCGAATAATTAATATTTATTAATATTAATATTTAAAATTATATTTGATTTTTATAACCTGTTATTTTACAATAACTATATGTTATATTACAGAACAATGTAAAAATAATGTCTTTTAGCTTTTGATAATACTGCAAAGATTAGTAATTTATAGTTTCTAAAACATAGGAGATTTGCTTGATTTATGATCTGTTATTATAATAAATATTAAAATCATTATTTTTATTAGATACTATTGTATTTTTTTTTAAATCAAGTAGATTTTTTTTTCAAAATTTAGATAAATATAAATTATTATAAACTTATATTATTAATTTCGAGTACCTAAAAATGAATTAACTTCAATTGCAATTAATTTCAATCATGATTCATCTTAATTGTAGTGGTAAATAAGTGTCCATTTGTTGCGTACTGCTTAGATCACAGTTTATTTTTGTATTTCATGTCTACAAATTCCTGTGGATTAAAATTTGTCTTTGCCTTTAAAAGTATGGGGTAGGGACGCAGGTAAAAAAAAATGTAAGCGTTCAGTGAAGTTGAGAGAATTGTTCTTCTTCTAAAGAAAGGTGTTCAAATCCCAGCTGAGCCAGTCTTTGTTTTTGTTTTATTATTAGAAAAATTCATAATTTCAAATTTTTGTGTGGGTAAATTAGAAAAAGTACCTATATAGGGTTCGATTACAATTAGAAGAACACAGCTACGTCATCATTTGTCAACGTAATTAATTGGTTATCGCCGCCTACTGGGGGTTTAGTGAATGTCAATATTATAGGAATATAGGAAATATTGTCTTATACCTAACAACTTACTTATTTTTAATTTATTGATAGTTATAGATAATATGCGTATTCGAAATTCGAAGTAATGGTTATGACATACTGTGGTCTTCTAATTGTAATCGGACCCTACCTACCAATAATAATAATAATTATTATTGATAAAGATAAAATTTGCTGCCTAAATTATTTTTTATTCTATCCTCAAATCATCTAATGATTTAATCAAGGTCAAACTCCGCCTCATGAAAACGTCACTATTGAATTATGCTTTCTCATTGGCTTGCTCAGTATTCTAATTTGTTGATTGGTCAAGCCAAGTCGAGTCAACGTGGACTATTATAATACAGGGTGGGTTATTAGTGCGTGGGTGAAAGATTGCGGTTTATTAAGGTACATTTTTAAAATTCATTTTTGGGGCATGGTATAGGTCCTCTAAGGCTACAACCTAAAAATATTTTCGATGAAATTCCAATTGTTCTACAGGGTGATTTATATCAAAGTTATGTTTTTTTAATAGGAACCCCTGTATATTATTGCATATTTGGATTCCTCGGTTAATTTTAGTGTGACTTTATGTATCATACATAGTATCTAAAATGAGTTGTTAAGCAGCAATTCATTATTTTTTCAAAAAGTAGAAGTCTAGTAAAAATTGAATATCGCAGTTATTATAAAACTTAGAAGGCCGTGACTCTACAGTGTTACTAAGCATGAAATGTACTAACATTTGCTAGACGATCAAAGTCAAACTCTTTTCGCTACGCCAATTTGCAAAATTTCAACCAAAGGTAACTTGATTATTTTAAATGGGACTATCAAAGTTTTTTCATTTCATTACATGCAGAATTCGATTACCTTTCTAATGATATAGAAATATGTTGATATTTATCTTTTACAGATTTATTTTTATTTAAAAAAATCTAATAATTCACAGTATTTTTCAATTTAGAGGTCCTACACCATTCCCCAAAAATGAATTTTAAAAATGTACCTTAATAAACCCGCAATCTTCCACCCACGCACTAATGGCCCACCCTGTATTTTTATTAAACTACATGGAGCGTTGGAGATGGAAAATGCACTGAAATGCAATAAACAGAGTTGTACCTACTCAGAATGGATTTGCTATTAAATTTTCTGGATTAAGTATGGAAGTTTTATAAAGTCCAGAAATTAATTATGCTGTTAAACATGAGAAGAGAATTGAAGCTATATATATGCACTCTGCATTCTGCACTCCATCCTTTTGACTTCTTCTAACAGTTCACCCTGTATAGCTGCAAACTTGGGACCTGAAATATAACACTTAAATTTGAACAAATTCTGAAAGTACCCAAAATCAATATAAGAGCGGGGTTTAAAACAATATTTTTTCGACGATGGACATATTTAATTTCTGCTATTTCCTAGGTACATCCTGTAAGTTTAGAAAACATTTCCCGAACAAATAAAAATTAGGAAACGAAATGTAATCATGAAATCCTCTATTCACCTTGAAATCCATCAATTTCTGTTTTTTTTTGTGTTTAAAGCTAATAAATGTTCTGGTTCCGTTATTCAAAATAATCGCACTTAAAATACCTAAGTATTATTAGATTTATCGCTGAACATTCATTCAAAATGCATCCTGTTACATTTTAATACAGATAGGTAACTAATGTATGCGCAAAATTTTATAGCATAGATATACCTGCCTATCAAATGAATGTAATCTACCTGTAATTATAATGAACAATGATACTGTTTTATTTTATTTGATTATATCATTAAAAATTTCCAATTAAATATTTGTCATACTGGAGGATACAAAATTCAAAATTCTTGTTATGCAAATAGGTTTGACCGTATTATGTGAAAACGCATTTGAAAAGTATTGTAATACCAAAAATAGTAAGACCACCCATGTTCAAATATCTAATCAGAACATCATAATAAACACTGAGGAGAGCCAAAAGGATATGTAAAAAGGTTGTGTTATGAATATACTATTATATTCAATAATTGTATTAGATAAAAAAATAAAACTATAAAGACAAAACTGGAAGTTGAAAATCAAGAATACAAATAGGTGTGGGTAGATTGCTTCCAGTGGCGTAGCGTGGGCCAAAGGGCGGAGGCGGCGAAGTTTTTTTGGGGTGCCCAAACCTCTGTGGAGGGCACCAAAGGTGCTCTAAACGCAAATGGCGGGGAGCGTTGCCCCCCCAGCCCCCTATACGCTATGCTACTACTTTAAGGATCTATTAATCCATCAGGAGTTGGAGAAAGATAAGATGATAAAGAAAGAGGAAACCGAGGCAAGGGACATAATAGCTGATGGAATTAATATCGAACTCATTAATTCTATTTAAGTATTCTCCCCCCATAATATATTCAAAATATACTGGGTTTATTTTATATGTAAATGTCATTATGTTACACTTTTTTAGATTAAAATATAATTTATTTTTATCACTCCATTCATATATTCTGTCCATATCCCTTTGGAGTCCTATACAATCTCTAACAGTAGTTATTTCCTTGAAAATTTTGAGATCTTTTATTAACAAATCCGTGTTGTAAAAGACTTATGCTATTCTCTACATGCCTATAAATCCTTTGATATAAAATATGTTCTAATAATTTTTCTGGAGCACATAAAATTGAGACACATCCCCTGATTTGAAAATTGGCACACAGGTTTCAGTTTTCCACTTCTTTGGGAAAATTTCATACTCTAATGATAAGTTAAAAATATGTATTAATGGAGTTTCTAACCAGTCAGCGCATGTTTTCAATATATGCGGGAGGAAGCTCATCAGTTCCAGTTGATTTTTTTGGTTTTAACTTTTTTACCGCTAGTTTATATTCTTCTGTCACTTTACTAAAACTAAGAATATCGTTATTACTGATACCCACATTTAATATATATTTTTTAATAAAAGTAGTTTGGGTGGATAAATATAATACATTTTCATTTTATGTTTTTATATACTCTGGTTCCCCCTTGTGCTGGGGGGCTTTAGCCCTACAACCTCTTACTGGAATACAGAGAACAGTGAGTTTAGTAAATTCAGCATTATTTCATTTAGGGTCATATATAGGAGTCGACATAATTCACATAAATTCATATAAATTGATTAAGAAATATTTTTTTTTACTCTTCGTCTGTCTATTCATTTAACAATTTAGTTAGTAATTATTCAAATAACATATCGTTTATTTAAATTACTGTTAAAAATTATGTGGTAACTTCTCTTGATTTTAACAATTATTATACGTATGATGCTGATAGGATAGACAATATTGCATTCATTGCTACATTACACTAGTAGAGCATAATTTTCATTATTGAATCAATTATATTAATTGTTTCTTGGAATTTATGAGTAATTTTATTGTTCAATAATTGTTTTACCTTAGTCATTTTAAATTGGTTCGACTCATATTTAGATATTTTCTAAATCAATAAACTGTTTGATATAATTTTATTAAAAGTACCATCAACCAGCACTTATTCTAACTCTAAAGTGAGCTGGTTGTTTAAAAGCGTTTTTTCTACAAGCTACTTAATTTTATAGTAGTGTTATTCCTTGTTTTAGATGGGACAAGTTTCGCACTTGTTACACAATAATACAGGGTGTTATTAAATTACATGTATATACTAAGAGTGTATAATGTCCAAAAACGAATGACACCAATTTTAACAGTATATTCTAAAATTTAAAAATGGGTTAATTCACCCTATTTCCGACCATTATTCTACGCTTGAAACCAAACTCACATAGCATTGTATCCTATACATAAGCACTGTTGCCGATTCGTTACCAAATATCTGAGAAATATGTTTTAATTAAACATTTTCACCCAGGATTTTGAAACTTGTAATAAGAGAGTAACACAAAAACGGCGCACTTATGCGTATTTAATACATTTTTAACGAAAATAAAACATAATGCGTCTTCAAGACTACACCACATGGGGTCCATCGAATTTCCGCGACCATATTGTCTATTTTCTCCGTTAATTGTTTAATTTTATGAAACACTTTTTTTTCCTGAGCTCATCTTAGCCTTTGATAATCTGAAGCCTAATGTTTTATTGTATTTGACCTATATTAAAGTACCTACTCTGTCACTTTAGTCCCTTGCACAAGTACATAACAGGGTGTGTTCTATGGGTTCTTAGATCAACCTGTGGTTGTCCAAAAAGTGCCTGTCTTTTGCCATCCAATGCCTCGCAGTTGCTAGTTTCTTGTAACAGAGTCGACACAATAGGTCTTCATTATATACACCTATTTTGTTGGATCCTGTTTTCAACTGGATCCTATTCATGGAAAATAATTCTCCTGTTCTTTTTGAACATACTCTTCCTATAAAGGTTTTCCCATATTCTTATATTGGAACATTTTCCCAATATTTATCGTGTTTTTTCCGAACCCAGTACTAAATTTTTATTTTTTGTTACAGGTAACTTAGTGACTGTAATAGCATTAATAAGATGTCCAAAATTAAGAGTTCACGCAACAACAGCGTTCGTACTGTCCCTGTGCATATCAGATTTGATCTTCTGCCTGATTAATTTACCATTAACCGCTGCTCGGTACATTTACCAAGCATGGATTTTTGGAGACGCTCTATGTAAATTATTTCCCGTGTTATTTTATGGTAACGTAGCTGTATCCGTGCTGAATATGGTGGCTATTACGCTGAACAGGTAAGCAAGTTAAACAATAAATAATTCCAGAGATAAAATATTGTTATCTACTTCTAGAAAGTTATGTAACCTAAAAACATTAAATCAAATTATAACAAATTTACAACAGTATAGAATGTTAATTGGTTTACACTTGATAACAAAAGAAGACGCAAAATTTGTATAAATATCGTTTATAAAATTGTGTATTCACGTGTTATATAGAGAGATCCACAAAAAATGTTTCTGAAGTAGGCATTGGAAAAATCAAGTGTACAATTCTTTTCTTTCGGTGTCAATTTGAATTTAATATAGAGTGGACATGACCCGCATCTCTGTTTTTGTCGGTTATGACCTACTGCCTACTTTAGAAACATTATTTGAGGATCACTCTTTATATACCATTCAAAAAATCAAACCTAAATCTAAAACTAAAGGTCCTGATCAAATATCATCTATTTTTGTGAGTGTAAGTTTGTATTTGTTCCAGCACTAAAAAATGAATGAGTGAATGCTGGCCCAACGCTATGTCCAAAAGGTTTTGGCCATTCAATGGTAAAAAATTGGCAAGATGTCAGATTTACCTATTGATAGAATAAAGCTCTGCCATTCTAGATTTGCGGTACCAATTACGCTGGTTCTTTTTTATTACGCGATAGATCAATCCATTATTTCAAACTCACAAAAGCATAAATTTGCCTCTTTATATGCTTTAGTATAAAGGCTTTGCACTTAGAGTTGGTAAGCGATCTGACCACAAATGCATTTATAGATACCATGAGACGATTCATAGAAAGGCGTGGAATTTATCACGAAATATTTTTTGATCATGGAACAAACTTCCAAGATGCTCAAAATGAGCTTGTATAATTTTTACAAATTAATTCCAACGAAATTCAGACTGCTCTAAACCAGAGAAATCATTTATACCACCAAACTCGGGTCACTTCGGATGCCTCTGGGAAGCTAGCTGGGTCAAGTATCATTTGCGACAAACCGTTGGATATGATAAATTTAACTTTGAGGGATTTAACACCTTGTTAGTACGGCTAGAGTCATCTTTAAATTCCCATCCTTTATCCCCCTATCCTGCACGCTTCTTGATTTACGACACATTTACTCTAGCACCGGATGTCAACCTAATCGATATTCCCGAAAACGGACTAGATAAATATCAACTAATCCAACAACATCTGCAACATTTCTGGAAGAAGTGATCATTGGAGTATAGCTCTCAACTTCAAACTCGCAAAAAATGGAGAAATTCGGATACCCAGCCGTTAAAACCAGGAATCCTGTTTCTTATCAAAGAAGATGGACTCTCGCTACACAAATGATTCCTTGATAAAATCCTAGCCAGATTCCCAATAGCGTGCTTCATGGCTCTGCTTCCAAGCTGCTACCAGCCTCAATTTCGACAAAACCATGAGCTTTTTTGTAGTAAATAAGTTAAGCAGTGCAAATTTCATGCTTACATCCCTTTCCTTCCATTCTGGTAGAAATTTTTAATGTGCAATTATTGAAAAAATCTAGTTCTACGCCTATGGATTAATATTAGTCATAAAACTGTCACCATACCAAATTTAAGCAGAATCAATCGCACAAGCCGTTTAAAATTTATAATTAATAAGAAACGATTTAAAAAAGGGCGCCTAACGCCCAAACTGAGCGAATTTTCTTCACCGAGTTAAATTTACTTAAGTCTGCTTATTTTGATCCAAGGAACATGTATATTTTTATAAAGACCTTTTACAGATACCCTGTATATGCTTTACTTACACTCACAAGACGCGAGATGTATGTGTGTTTCTGTTTTGAAGTCTGTTCATCAATAGTAATAGCTTCCAGTAATATAAAGCATCTGTTATTTTATCTCTAATCTCAGTTTCAATAAAGGTTTTAATGTATTTCTTGTTAGTGGTTTGTAAAGAGGCGGATGAAGGACTAATTAAAATTTTTATATAAATAATTTCTGTTTTTGTTGAATATTTAGCAATAGCCCTCAGTTATTCAGATTTGGATAAAAACCTTTCCAAATGCCCATCTCGTCTGTTTCCCTAATTCGATTTCAGATACAGTTGAATTTAGGTAATTATTTTTATTTATTTTCGTCCTGTCAACGATTATCCAAAAATTCTGTAATTTATCTAAGTACCAGTTGATACCTTATAATCTTGCTTGAAAGGTAATTTTGTGAATTAATAATAATATCGGAAAAAACACTACATGTCAAATATTATCAGACAATCTGTATCTTTGTCGGTTATGAGCAGGTGGGGTTAGATTTAACCCAGAACGTTGAGTCCTCTTGGTTCTATTGTATTCCCCTGCTTCCTCCGTAAATAGGTGAATAGGCCTGTGTCTTTTGTTAGTTATAGTGGGTTCCCTACCAAGTGTTCCCTAGATCGAAAAGAGTGTCGTCGTGAATTAGAATTCGGGTTTTCTAAGTGAAGAAACTTTTAACACTCAAATTGATAGAACTACAAAAAATGCTTAAAATCCCATACACTACAGTTATAACTAGTTATAATCAAGAACTGAAATGTACAAAGTTTCGACAAGTTGGTCAATTGGTCAAATTCCTTTGGACTTTTTTCTTAATGATTTTTAAGTTTTGTTCAATATTTCAAATCTAATACAAATTGAAGATTATTTATAAATTTATGTTACAAAAGAAATATAAAGAAAATTGGAATTACTGAACACTAAATTTTCAAAACATTCAAAATTTACAAAAAAAAAATCTCCTAAAAAATTGTACCCCTGAAACCGTCACTGGTTTCTGCAATAAAATGACCTAGAGCATATTATATAATAATTTTTATAAACTTCAATAATAATGTTTTGTAGATATTAGACACCGAAATTCTTGTCCGCAATATTGACACACTCGGTATATAAAATTCATTAAATTGTGTAACGTTCATTGGTAATAATAGCAATTATACATAGTTGGGAAATCCAAACAAACATTCGATCATACTACTTCCTCTAAATCAGAGGACAATGCTGTCCTTTGATGGTTTAGGGCTTCTAACTTCTAATTTGTTTATGACATATGGGTGGAGATGTGTTTCTACAGGGAAGCTCTTACTACCTACCGCATAAAATAAATAAACTTCACGTTCCAAATAGAACAACCAAATTTTCGTCAAATAAATTTCTGGTCAAATACCTACCTAGTCTTAAGAAAATATGTGTGTACATAAAGTATTTCTCACATTAAAAACAAAAGTGACACTTTACAAAAAATTTTAAAAGAGCACTTTTAACTTTTGTCCTACAAAGTTTACTATTAAAATACTACTCACAGCGATTCTTTTGATATTGATGGAATTATTTATTATTGTTTTAATTTATTTGTTAAACAAAAAGGTTAAAAATAAAATATTAATTTAAAATACAGATTTTTCATATAGTGTCACTTTTGTTTTAAAGGTGCGATTTATAAACAATAAAAACTTGCTAATAATCGTATCACATTACAACTTTCTTTATTAGATCACCATCAGAACACTGATTTTTTATCGTAAACTTCTCGAAAATATTAAAAATCGAGATCATTGAATTGTGCATTTATTGTTAAGAACTTTTTAAAAATGTGTCGTTTATGTGCCCTTCCATGCCCCATCTTATATGTGCATATTGCCCGCACCCTGAAAGTGTATTTTCGACCAGGGCTATCGAATATGACGTCTGCGGGCCCAAAAAATATAAAAATATGTCTAAAAAATAAAAATGTACACAAGCGAGTGATTTCTGTACCAATGATAAAATAAAATAACACATACATACGCTGTGTGGCGCCACTGGTGATGGATAGAAGGCAGCAACGCAGTTATTGTAACTTGGAGACCTCGATTCCTGCTGGACCGCTCTCGAACATTCGAGTGACCATTCGCGCGTATTAAATTACTAATTAAGGTAGCTTTCAAATGAAGTGCCACACTTCACAATACGTAATACTTTTTTATTTAGAGGGCGTTAAAATTAATACAACGCAATTAATAGTAATATTGCTGAATATTCCTTCACAATGATGTCATACTTAGTACTTTCCCTATTTAAATTGTATTGGTTACTTTGACGAATGGGAGGAGAATGACAGATGAGGATGTAATAGAAAGGTTATCCCCTTGGAATACAAATCGACCTGATTCAAGCAATTTTTTAATTTTTTCTTTTGTGCAGGAGATATTGCCCTTTGTAAGGTTTTAAACTGACACCCCGTGAAAGTAAAGTTTAATAACACCAATACAACATTTCTAAATAAATGTATAAACAAAGTTTTTGTTCCAGATATGTTTTAATATCCTGTCAGCAGTATTACAACTTCCTTTATTCCAAAATATCCATTTGGATACAACTAGTCTTCATTTGGGGGATTGCATTTCTACTTATGGTAAGATTTTTTTTATTATGGGCCACTTTTCATAAACTCTGGAGAAGTGGCCAACAATTTTTATTCTACAGTATGGTGGTGGCTGTGCTTGAAAGGTATTGAAAACATTGATCGCACCGTTGGCACTGTTGAATTAAAGGGAAGGAGTAGGGACTCCAGAAGGTGCGTTTCGTGAGATATTTTTTATACATGGCGTCATAGATGATTTATTAAATGAAAATTTGTGATTTTGCATTTTTTGCCATGCTTTCCACTATAACCTGCGGCGTTTTGACTCTACCTATAAAACTTTCCCATCTAGAATTTTTTTAAATGACACCCATGGTCATACGATACCTCTTTTGGAAGGTATTTTATTTTAACTGTCTAACCAATATTTTACTATACAAAAGGGGCAAAACTTATACTGTAATACTGTAGCTATGCATAACCTTCTTAACCATTTACATGTTTATTTATATTTTTTTCAGATGCCTCCTCTGTTAGGAATATGGGGAACCTTGGGTCTGAACCCATCGACATTTTCCTGTACAATTTTGAGGAAAAACGATAAATCTCCGAAAAAAATGATATTTCTCATAGGATTTATTTTGCCATGTGTCGTCATCATATTGGCTTATTCTTGTATATATTACAGCGTTCGAAAGTCCAGGAAAAAATTAAAATCGCATAGGTAAGGTTTAATAATCAGTAATCGTTTATGAAATCTTTCAAATATACAGGGTTCGGTAAATCTTTACCGAAAGAGCAAAAGAGTCTTAAAAATAATAGATTTCGAGACGAACAATGGTGGCAGTTTTCAGCACCGTAAACATTTTGAAAGTGAAAGTCGGTTCTCCAAGACAAGGTTTACATATCCTGTAACAATTTGAACCTGTTAGGCTATTTTCATTTTATTATTTGTTGTTTCCAAATCCAGCTTCTTTTTTCCGAATTGAAAAGTTTATGAAATATTTTATGTATATTGTTTACATTGGCTCGATAGTCCAATGCGTCAAGGCCAAATAAATCCATAGCAAACGTGATTTTTTTCTTTTTTGCATGGTTCGTTGCAGGGCTGGTGTATCTAAGGGAGTCGCGACATAGCCTTCCATCTTGGACGCTACTTTTTTCCGAAATAGTAGTCGCCAGGCCTGCCAATTTAAGAAAAAGTATGAGCGGTTTTTTTAAATATATATAAAATGCGTAAATAAATTTAATCCATTATTTATAATCTTACATGTAGATAGAATACGTCGTGAAAAATAGATCACTTGTAATTTAGTTTATTTCAAAATGTAATATGAAGACACAATTTTCTTAGATGACGATGTAGAACAAATTTTGGCTCCCTCTTTAGGGCTCCAACCCTCTAAGTTTATTTATTTTAAAGTTATTATAGCATTATATTTTATTACTGTATATAGGCAGGTCTTTTTAAATTTTTGGTAGGAATTACTTCTTTTTCTATTTATTATTTTTATATTAATGTAAAGTGACCATACGTCCCTCATAGAGGGGGACAGACCCCCATTTATGACATGTATCCTCCATTGACAAAGTAACTAACATCTGAATAAAAATGGGGGGTTAAGTTAAAATATTAAAAATCCTAACTCAAAAACGAAAAAGATATCAACTTGAAATTTTAATCAGAAATCAAGCTCTATAAGAGAAAAAAGCGTTTTGATTAAAAAAAAATAATTAGAAATGGGGAGAATAAAGGGGGTTGAAATTAAAAAAAAAATCAAAAATGAAAAGCAATATCAATATGAAAATATTGGTTCTGAAAAAAAATCTGAATAAAAATTAAGGGAATAAGGGGGGGGTTGAAATATTGAAAAAAAATGCTTACTCAAACAAAAAATGATATAAAATTGAAATCTTCAGGAAATTCAAGCTACCTATATAAGGGGATGAAGCCTAAAAATGAGGGGTTAAGGGGGTTGAAAAATCCTATCTCAAAAACGAAAAGTAATATAAACTTGAAATTTTTTAGCAAAAATCAAGCTTTATAATAGGGCAAACACTATTGATTTTAAAAAAATTGTTAACAAAATGGGGGTTAAGGGGGTTTGAAATAAAGAAAAAGAAAGAAAATAGACATCAAAAGTGATATCAACATGAAATTTTCAGCAAAAATCAAGCTCTATAAGAGTATGAAGCCTATTGAATATGAAAAAATCTGAAAAAAAAATGGGGTGAAAAGAGGGGTTTAAATATTGAAAAAATCTCTATCTCAAAAACGAAAAATAATATAAACTTAAAATTGTTTAGCAAAAATCAAGCTCTATAATGGGGAAAAATAGGGGTTAAGGGGATTGAAATAAAACGAAGAAAGAAAAAGAAAGAAACCAGACACCAGAAGCGATATCAACATGATTTTTTTAGCAACAATCAAGGTCTATAAGAGAATGAAGCCTATTGAATCTGAAAAAAAAAATGGGGTGAAAAGAGGGATTAAAATATTGAAAAAATCCTAACTCCGAAACAAAAAACGATATCAAATAAAATCTTCAGGAAACATCAAACTTTATAAGTGGATGAAACCTATTGATTCTGAAAAAAATCTGATTGAAAATGGAGGTTAAGGGGTGTCTGTTAAACTGTGAGGAGTATAATATAGAATGCCAAGCATTATCTCTCTTTATTCTAGTTTTTTTTTTAATATGAGCAAATATTTAAATATTTCGCGAATGGCTGAAACGCGCCGCAAAGCTGCATTAATTAGTTCAAAGTATCAAAATTGTGATTTTTGAGTATTTGTGGTAAAACTATTAAGATTTTTTTAGTAAGCAATAAAAAAATCATAGACGTCAATAAAAGTTGGACTACAGAAAAATCACAACTAGTGTGAAAACCCTGTATCTATCTGTAACGTGTGGAGGGTGGGTTACCCTACGGCACTTAGGCCTCATTAGGCCCATTGTGCATCCTCCTGAGATAATAGGCATCTCCTAGCTTGTGAGCCAGCCTACACATTTGATGTAGTTGACAACGTCGCCAAGAGGTGCTTCTCTTATATCGGCTGATACTCGCCGAACACAAATCTTCTAATAAATGAGAGTGTCGAGCAATCGTAAAGGATATGCTCGATGGTCTCATCTTCTTGTTCGCGCCCTTTGCAGAGTGCGGATTTTGACAGCCCCATGATATGGATATGCTTTCGTACTTGGCAGTGACCAGTCAGAATGCCTGTGACTAGGCGCAGATTCTGTCTAGTCATAGTCAAGTATTTGTTTGCTGCAGTGTTGTCAGGATAACTTAAGAGCTCCCTGGCAAACTCTGCAGTTTCTTGTTGCATCCCATCTTTCCTTGAATTTCACAAGGGAATGTTCTTTGATTAGGTCTGTCACTACCGATTTTGTCCAGGGCCAGGTCCAAAAAGTATTTGGTTGGTTGCTTTCTTGGCTAGTGAATCAGCTAGACGGTTACTTTTCGATGTAGCGTGACCTTGAATCCATGTTAAGGTGACCACATTGTTGATGGATACTTTGGTCAAAGCTTCGTGACATTCTAATACTAACCTTCAATTAAATCCGTGGTCTGTTCAGGATGAGTAGTGCTTGTCTGCTATCTGTATAGATGAGCATGTTCCTTCCAGTGATATTCTTTTGCTGCTATGAGAATCCCCGTTAGCTCTGTTTGAACTTCTCTGGCACTATTGCTCACAGCCTATTTTATGTTTAAGATCTGGAGTATATTACACATCCTGAGCCTTGTTTTGTTTTAAAACCATCGGTGTAGATATGCCACTTCCGGCTCATCTATTTGTTCTATTATATGTGAAAACCCTAAGAGCTATTTTGCTGGTGAAATTCAATATTCTAACGATAGTTTAATTTATATATAGTTTATTTATTTAAAGGGCACTATTTACAATTTATTTATGACGCACTAATTAATTTAGATAATACTTAGGCACTATTATTCACAATTCTAATTTATTTATTACAATTTATCTTTTCTGTCCAACAGTTAAATTCAATTTCTCTTCCGTCGACAAACTCGCGCTATTTATATAAAGCCAACTCTGTACTAAATTACTCTCGGCTTTCCACAACGTTCGAGGACTGCCGCTCTATGACTTATATGCCGCAAAGGGATCAATCTGGTAGTTTCGATATTGCTAGACTTCATACCGCGAGCAAGGAGTAAACAAAGCACAGGGTAGGCTCTCGCGTGACAATATTGATAAAATTTACCAAGAGTTCTATGTATGTATCTTGTCATACATCAACGATACAGATTTTTTAAGAAAAGTTGATGAATCTGAGACGTATAACATTAATTTCGCTCGTTTTTTAAATGTTTGAGTAAGTGTATTTTTAATTTTTCCATTTCCTCTTTTCGTCCCCCATTGACTTGAAAAAACAGGTCACTATATTAATGGTATATTATTCAAATCTACCATTTTAGTGAGGGTAGTTACCAACATAATGCCTGGTTGCGCAGTGTTTAGCAAGAACTATTCTTGAAAAATGAAGGGGCTCCACGCCAAATAATAATAGTCGTTCCTTCCCGATACAAGTTACAGGGGTTCACTCGTAAGGGATGAATTGTAGGGAAATGAGTATTATCATTAATTATTATATTTATTTTCAGAGAGATGGCAGAAAAGAAAACCTGTAGTAGACGAGAACGTGACGACAGCCGACTCACTAAACTGATGGCCCTAATATTCCTGTGTTTTTTAATATGTTTCTTGCCATTAATGTTATGCAACGTTCTTGATGATATAGATATTAAGTACCCGACACTCCACGTCTTAGCTTCGATAGCAGCTTGGGCTTCTAGCGTAATCAACCCTTTCATATATGCAGCCAGCAACAGGCAGTACCGATCTGCTTACTCTAAGTTATTCAGAATGGTTAAAAGTAGCGTAGCCTTTTCTGATTCCAAACATAATTCGAACAATTTTAGGCCCGATAAGAATTCAGTTACATATAAACCTAGTGGTAGTGTTACACATTCCTAAACAAATACCAAAGATTAGCGATTCAAGTTATTTTTTTTACATTGAAATACTTATCAAAAATGATATGAATGTCTGTTAATAATTCAGGTACCTAATTAAGTTGGAATAGTTAAGCAAATACAAATTTGATAAATAATTCTCAACATTTTATATACGAAGTTCTTACGTGAAGCAAATATTATGTGTTTACTTTTCAGTGGCGTACAAGTGTACGAATCAAATTTTTGATAATGACGCATGTTCGATTTTTAATTACCTAGTTAAACCAGTACTGCGCCTACATGAGGTGAGAAATTTAACTCCTGTTGTTCTGTGTAATCATTTTATTATGCAGGTTTTTTACATTTTTGAAATAAGTGATTGCATATAAACAAAAAATGGGCAGAAATAAATATTAAGCAACAGTAAATTGAGAATTATTTCATAGCCATATCAAAATCAAGAATATTAATTATCATACTACTATCCTAATTTGTCATTTACTAAAAATTTTATAGAATAATAATATTTGATGCATCTGGAATTAAAATGGATCAAATTTTGAGTTAATTAAAGTTGCAATTATTTTTTATTTAAATTCTATTAGTTTCAATATCGTTTGAATTATATGTTGCACTGCAAAATACATTTCAATAATGTACCGACATGTTTTATTTACTGGTTTTACGATAAATTTCACTGAACTGAATGAATAAACAAGTAGTATTTCCAGAACCAATATTTTTATTTTCTATACATATAATTAACGTATGTTAATAGGAGGAGTTCACTGCAAATTTCATTTAATAACGAAACGAAATATGCCCCAAAGGCATTGTACATTGTAATTTATTAAATGTCACCTGTGCCAATCACTATCCTAAGCAAATGTGTTAAAATAATTCATTATGAATCTAGCTTTTAAACCTGAATTATTATTATTTTTACCTAACATTTAAAACATTTGTGTCTATGAAACGATTAATATTAGATTAGAAAAATTTTATTTACATAAAAAGTAGTATATAGGTTAATATCAAAAATAAATATAATTCGACCAGTGCCGGTTTAACCTAACTTCGGGCCCTGGGCGCTGGATAGTTCATTGCTATTCGTTGTCATTTTTTTTAACGAGTAAACACATGCTTTAATTTATAAATTTTTATTGTAAAAACCATACATACATTTTTAAAAACAAGAATCCCAAAAAATAACATTTCAAACTATAGGTACACAAAAAAAACAGAAATAACACAAAACAAATAAATAAACAATAAACACATTCCAAAAAATACAAAATAACTTGACTTGGCATTAGCAAACTGCCGTATAATGCTATCACAATTCAATTGCTCCAATTCAACATTTTCTTTATATAATAGTGATAATGCGTCTAGGTTGTCTTGGCCGATATTTGATCTTAAATATGTCTTTATTCTTTTAAAGCCGAAAAAGACCACTTGCCCGATGCATTAGAAATTGGTATCGTCAAATAAATTTGGAGAAAAGTTAAAATATTGAGAAAAGTTGCTTTTACATTCTGGATGACCTCAAAATTTTTTTATTTAAATTTTTGCATAATTCTAGAAAATGAGTAATTTCATTATGTAAGTTCTATTTGGTTTTATCAACATCTTTTTTATATTTCTCGCATAAAATATTAATTGACATCTTGGCTTCTTCTTTATCTGGAGTAAAAAAACATCTAAAGGCTGATGCTACTTCTTTGTAGCATTCAACTCTCTTTGAAAGATATTGTCGCAAATAACATCTTTTCCTTTTAAAATTGTTTCTCTTTCACCTGTTTCATCAAAAATTGTTTTTCTTTGCTCTTTGAAAAATATGTTTGAGATATTCTCGCCTTCACAAAAAGTTTTTGCTTCTATTTTAATTTCGTCAAACTTATTCCTGATTTCTCCAACAAAGGTCAAAGGAAATGTCATTAATTCGACTCCAAATGACACGTTCAGGTCCTCAGTTTCTAATGTTTTGCTTGTTGCATTCACTCTTTTCAAAATTCTTGCCCAAATTATTGTTAATAAAGCTGTCTCAAATGTGTCCATTTTATTACAGAGATTGGCTTCAATTCTTACTGCTGATTTTTCATCTCTATTATATGCTTAACTTAAAAAAAATATGTTTGATAGGTCTGTAGTTTTTAATTAAAGCATTTACAGAGTCAAATCGGACAAACTATCTAGTTTCAATCAATCTCTTTACAGAAGATTTGCAGCATTCTTTCAGTAAATTCCTCCTTTGAGGAGAAGCCGAAAAAAAGGTGTAAATACTTTGAACAGTGCTGAAATAATCAGTTACTTCAAAGTTTCATTCACATGTAAAGTTTACGGCAAGATTCGCACATGGGACATAAATAGCGGTTGATGACAATGCTCGTATTCTTGCTTGAAGTCCTGTATAGCGATCCGACATTAATAATTAGTCAACATTACTTACACTTATAGTTGTTTTGGTATCGGAAATTGGTATAAGATTATATCGAGTTTTATTTGTGGTTTTTGTCCCAAGAAAAGATTGAAAAAAAAACAGGATTGGATAAACCATTCGCCAAAGATAGTCAATAATAATTATAAGCTCTTGTAAGACAATTCTTTTAAATCATAATCATAGTAGTTTTTGTCCTTTCTATGACAAACTGTAAAAATGAATTGCAACGACATGCCTTAGTCAGGGCATATTTCATTTCGTTATCAGATAACAGCCAAAATTTGCATTGGGCTTTTGGGCTATGTTAAAGACCTAAATAATTTTAAAAAATGGGGAAAACAACGATACATGAGAGTACATCTCTCATTTTCATTAAAAATAGGAGTTTTTCATTTCTTAGATCTTGATTTCCTTAATTGTACTGCTTATCTTCTATATTTGTACTTTCTTGTACTGAAAAAATCACTATATTTCAAAGACGTAAAGAAGTATTATAGTCACTCACCGCAGTTAAATAAACTAATAATCTGAAAAGGTTAAATATTTAATGACACAAATGGCACAAATTTATTTAATATATTTGGAATATAACTTACACCTCAAAAATGTAATTTCCTGTATATGATCAAAGCGTCATAACATTTTTTAGATATGCCATTTTTATAACTTATTATTATTATTATTATATAACATTAACTTTAAAAGTCGAAGGCATTTTTTATTTCTCCTGATTTAAATTTAAAGTATTCTTAACTTGAATCGCACATACGCATTTTTACGGAGACTGGATGAAGATTTTTATACAAAATCTTTGTTTTGGAACAAGACTTTATATATAAAAAAAAAATAGTTGTTAATGTCGTTTTTTTACCAATAGTTACCAAGTTAATTTTTGATATATGAAAAATTATAATATAAGGTTTAGATATATGTTTGACAATGTTTTAATGACAGACGAGGATAACACCGAAAAATTCTGCAAATTATTAGAATAAAATTTTTGTTTTTCAAATCTTTAGTAAACGATAAGACAAAGAACTGCAGAGAGAACAATGTATCGTTGACTAAATTAGTCAAAAATCCGCTCTCTAATGATCATTACACAGTATTTTTTACTTCTTTGTCTTGTTTTGCCACAATCACCTGTAGCAATATTTTGTACTTTATTTGACTGTAGTAAAGTTGATTTGTACATATTAACATCCCTGACATTTTTTGCGATACAAAAAAAACCAATTTAATAAGCAAAATTATTAATTATATTACAAAATATTGTGTTTGCATTTCTGGAAATATACTCTCTCTTAATTTTAAAATCAAAAAGCTCCTGTAAGATAATATATAATTTAAATACAAATTCTCAAGTTATTAATATAAGATTTTCTAAAATCACTTGTATATAAGTGAGTGACATGTCGTGTTTTTTGCTTACTTTTTGTAGTTGGTTACAGGGGAGAAAGGTGAACAACATGTACTATATCCCGGTGGTGGCAGCTGTCGTGTAACCTGTCAAATTCAAAATAAAGTTGCCCATCGATAAAATTTTTCATTTTTTGCTTTCTACAAAAAGTACAGAAAAATACTTTTGCGAGCATTTTGTCGTCCAGTTTTGCTATTTCCGGTGTAGAGATTTCGGCCACGTGACTGACTATTTATGTTTTTCGACGAAATTCAGGATATATCTTAAACGTGTTTTTTCTGAATCTAAGATGATATTGCAAGTATTCGTAATGCTAAATTGGGGTTTGAGTGTCATCTTCATCAGGCAGCCATTTTTTTTTTTGGAGTGCCTAATTATTATTATTTAATACACAAACGTTACAGGGCACGTCCTTTTGGATATGACTAATAGTTCAGTAGTGTGATATTTCATGACTAATTTATTGTCTGCTAGATTTTAAGTTATAAACTGACTGAAATGAATGGTATTATACAAACAATATTTGTTACTGTAGTTTTTTTTACCAGTAGTTATACCAAATGATTTTTTCGTATCTGACAAATTATGATATAAGGAGGATGACACTGTTAGTTTGCAGAATTTCTCGTTTTTATCCTCATATAAATGGTTTTAATGTGTTCTTATGTATTGTTGTATTATTTGTCATAAACATGATCTGTCAAATTCTGGTCAGCCATCTACTTATAAGTTATTACCATAAAGCAAATTTGCTTTAGAAATGTTACCATAGAAAATAAGTTATAGTAGACTGTATGTACCATTAATTTAGGAGTATTTTGAACTTTTCCAAAGAAATAAACACTCTTTTGTATATTCCAGTTACAATTTAAAAATGTGTAATCAATACAAGACTGTAATATATTTGCGCTTATTCATATCACGCAATAAACATCACAATGTAATAAAACAAATACCAAAGATATATTAGATAGTAATATTTTTTATTTTTATACCTAGTCTGTTTGCTAAAAAAATCACTTTATAGGATATCTTTATTATTTGTAGCCAAAACTATTAGTCGCTTAGATAAGTAAAAATATTTTTTTTACTAATTGCCTGAGTAATCATCAGTAATTATTTCATTTGTATAAGGAGAAGTTATAATTCTTTACCTAGGTATGTAAGTGATAATAAAAATGCATAAAAACACCAAAATTCAGTACAGGTAAATAGTATTTTCAATTTCTCTGAACACTTTTTACAAAAAGTTTGTCGATAGCATCTGTTCGTATTTAAAATCGCATTTTATTCTTTTTTTTATGGTATATATTTTGTTTTGCATAAAGTGCTGACAAGGTCAAATCCTCGATCCTGCTTTAACTTGGAGTAATAAAAAATTGAAGGAAAAGAAACCACACAGCATCAATGTTGCCATTCAGAGGTCCAGTTACTGATTAGTAGTCCACTGGCAACGTCGATACCATATCCTTTCGTCTCCAACACTAACAAAGCAGAACTAAAGGCTTGATCTTGCCAGTACTATATGTTGGAATGATCCAAATGAAACAAAAACTACTGAATTTTTCATTTGTAGCAGTAAAACATCCGTATTATATAAGGTGATACTAGATTTTTACAGGGATTTGATAAACCAGCGAGATAGAGAGTTTCAGTGACTTGCTTATGATACTAACGACTGCTTCAAGAGAAATTTTTAGCCTAATGCTATCAGGCAACAAATCTACTCTCATGGTAAAATGAGCCACTTCAGTCCTTTGCTGTATACTATTTTTCATTTTTTTTTTCTCTGCTGGTTATGAAATCCCTGTAGAGGAAAATTAAATCGGTACCACCTGTATACACCAATTAATAATGCTATTATAAACCTAGGTATAGAATATATTATTTGATTGTACGATATAAGATTCTTTAAATATAAAGTTAATTATTTTGCACTCAAAGATGTTCGTCAAACGACCAGAACATAACTAAATAGTATAACTACTAAAATTTATTGGACCAAACTATAGAGATTGGACTTAATATACCCTAGTAAAATGTGCTGTGGAAAAAGATATTACATTCCAAACAAAAGTCAGTCGATGATAAGGGTTGCGACATACGATGTATATTCTATCTACAATACGTGAAATCATGAATAATTAATAGATTAAATGTAAAATATTTATGTCAAACAATAAAAATATTATTTTAATTTACGGCTTATACATCTTTCATAAATTGGCAGGCTTGGTGAATATTATTTCGAATCAAAATAGCGTTTAAGATGGAAGACCATGTCGCAACTCCCTTAGATATATAGCTATTGTTTGACAGGTAGTTGAAATACCTAATAGGGTAGGGTGTCAATTTGTTTTTGGTTTTTGTAATAATTTAGTAATTAATTTAATGCTATTTGATGATGAAATTAGATCATAACTTTGTTTTTATATAAAACATTTTGGTATGTAAACATTATGGCATGAAAAAAAAATAATAGAAAAAGGTTGTTAAATTATTACCAAAAATCCTGTGGTTTACTATATATGTTTTTTAGTTATGGTCCACAATGTAAGCTGTTTGTTTATAATAATCTGAAAATAAATTAATGCTTACTAGAAAGGCCTGTAGTATGTTATGGAACAACTTTGTATGTAAGCTCTCTTAATTACTGAACAATGTATTTCATTTCAAAACCAGCCAGTCAACGTTAATTTAAAAAGAACAAGAAACATGTCGACTTTTATTTCATTCATTTGTTTCTAGCGTCCTCTATCAGGATAAAAACTTATTTTTAAGTGTGATACTTCATTTGAAAGCTAATTTTATTAGTCATTTAACGCCTAGCCTAATTATATTTTAGTTGAATGTGATTAAAGTTTGTAGAGATTGCACCATTTTTCAATATAAGTTCATGTTTCATTAAATCATGTTTTGTTATATTGGGCATTAAATTATATTTCATAATTTCTATCCAGCTGGAGGGTGCTACAATCAAAAGTAATGCAATGAATAGGCATATTACTGAATTCTCCGTAAAATTACATTTCAATTAGATTTCTGGGTGTGAATTTTATATGACAATTTGTACCCTTATTGCGAATAAAAGTTGTTTTTTGTTTTTTTTTTTAAATTTACGTAAAATCAAAAATTATTTTAACTGGTTGCTTTTGAAATGGAAGCACCGTATAAAGTAAACCTTGCGAAAAATTTGAAATTTTTCATTAGTTAAATTATTGTACTTTTTTATAGTATACATTACAAAATAATATGTATTGAAGTTTCAAGTTTTGTAAATATTTTTTATACTTTTGTTTTCTGTCGTTTTTTTTACCCTTACTTTGATAATTAGTATAGTCTACACAGGTTCTGTTATAATTCAATATAAGTAAACAGTTCACAAAAAGCGCAAAGGAGCCTAATAAATAACAAATAAAAGACTAAGGCCCGATGATTTTATTGAAATATATACAGTACAGCGCAAGTTAAAGAAATAAATTCATTATTTCGTAACTCGTTGACCTTTTTCAGGGGACAATAACCACAACTAAGACAAGACACAATTAAAAATACCTCTCAATTGTCGACTTCAAATCAATCAAACTTCCTCAATAATACCGAAACGGTAAGCAGTGAGGACCGCTATCATCATAATACAAATCCCACAACGGTTCTAACAAGCAGATATGTCTGCCATGGTTCTCGGGCCCGCACGAAGCCCAGGCCTAGTGTCGAATTGTTTTAATCCTTGTGTGAAACTGTAGATAAATTTGTAAATAAAAAGTTTTAAACGTAGAAGAAAGGTAACTCGTTGACCTAAACTGAGAATAGTAAAAGATAAAGGGTGCAGATTCTATCAGGAGAACGAAACCTCTATTTAACTTGGAGCCACTCAAAATCCTGTATTTCCTTGAGAAGATTGGAATTGCCCCACTCATATTTAACGAAGCTGCCACGTAGAAGACCATAAACAGATTTTTTTGTGAAAAAATACGCCATAAGGGGCGTTTATTAATATTACAATCTAATCAAGAGTTGATCAATGAGTAATTTTGTTATAACCTAACTTAACTAAGGTTGCAATCTTAAAAACTAAAGTTCTACTCGCAAGTATACCTTAGGATTTGATAATTACACTAAACTAACGTGTAACACTAAACCGCACAATGCTTTGCTTTGTTATTAACACAATCACTTGGCTAACTCAAAAGGTTTCACTCTCTTGAGTCTTTTTGTCAGGTTCGTGTTGTCAAGAAGCTGGAACGTTCACATGTTGGTGGAGCCGTTGTTCGTGACTCCTAGCGAATCTGGTGATAGTCTGGTCAACAGTGTCCATCTGAAGGTCTCGATGAAGGTCGCCGTTTCTAATGTACCAAGGAGCATCGACAATGTTCCTCAATACTTTATTCTGGAAACTCTGGATTATTAGAATATTACTGTAGCTGGCACAACCCCAAAACTGAATGCCATAGGTCCAAATTGGTTTGAGAACTTGTTTATATAATAGAATTTTATTATATGTAGATAGGCTAGAATGCCTACCAAGTAACTAGTACATTTTCTTGAATTTTATATCTAACTCTTTTCTTAGATATTTTGCCGAGTTACCATAAGGGATATATGTTCACTGGTATTCTTTGACCATTTTTATTAGTAAAATTAATATTAACAGATTTGGTTTCGTTTAGTTTAATACGCCATCTTTTGGTCCAATTATTTATTTAATTAACTGATGTTTGTAGTTTATTTACAGCCTCTTCATGATCTTTGCCTATCGCTACGATGGCAGTATGATCTGCAAATGTAGCTATTGTGTCTTGTTCTAGTTGGAGTATATCACAAGTGTATAACAGATACAAAGTGGATCCCAGGACGCTTCCTGTGGTAATTCTGCTTTAATTTCTTTCAGAGTATGCTTTACCTTGTTTTACTCCAAACTAAAGAATCTATCTGAAATGTATGAATCCCTTAGCTCTGAGTATGGCTGTGGAAGTAGCACATTCAGTTTATGTTTTAAGCCATCATTGCCATACTTTATCAAAAGCCTGCGCAACATCGAGGAAGATAGCTGAACAGACTTCTTTGTTTTCTAATGCTTTTTCAGTTGAATGGTTTTTTCTAAAGCCGAACTGGCAATCTGGAATAAGTTTCTTTTTCAATGATGGGTTTCAGTCTTTTTATTAGTATTTTTCAAATAGTTTCGATATTATAGGCAATAGAGATATTGGCCTATATGACGAAATTTCGTTCGGAGATTTTCCTGGTTTGGGGATCATAATGATTTCAACTACTTTCAACAACCTAGGGACATACCGTAGTTTGAATGAGGCATTAAACAGGCGTGTAAGTTTAATTATGGCTTTCTTCGGAAGTTGTTTTAAGATTTCTCCTCTAATTAAATCAAAGCTTTCTTAGGATTAATATTTGTTTTTATATCTTCTGCAGTTTCCTTTGGAGAGGTTGGTCTGATAATCGAGTCATCTCTCTCTAAAGGAGCTCAGTTCGGTAATTCTTCTCCTTCATTTGGTTGGAAGGTATTTTGTAAGTGTTCTGCGAATCTATTCACTTTTTGTTTATTATTTCTAGCCTAGCTACCATCAGTATTTCTGATTGGATTCTGCACAGTAGGCCTTTTTAATCGCTTTGTGCCTTTCCATAGAGAATAATCAGTGGATTTATCGTTTGTCACTAAGGTATTCACAAATAGATTCATTTTTGATTCGTCTTATCTCTCTTTTTAACTGCTGGATGGCGTTAAGTTTGGTTTTATCTGATGGAGCTCTGGTCTGATGCCATTTCCTCCTTAGTTTTCTTTTCGAAGAGATTAGGTCCCTTATTTCTTTAAGATACATAGTTATTTCCTGTTGTTCGCTGCACAATAGGTGGCGTATTATCCCATGCTGCTTGTTGTATGTTGGACACAAGTAGTTCTACTTCTTCATCTAGCTGTGCTTTTGTTTTTAATGGAACTGAAAGATTGATTTTATTTTTAAAGTCCAGTCTGAAGCTTTGCCAGCCTGTTCTCCTATTTATTAGTCTAGGAGCGCTTTCCTTTTGGATAATGGTGTCACTATGAGTGAGAAGAATGGGCGAATGATGTAAATTCTCATCAACTTGGATGTAGTTTGCTCAAATATTTCATACAACAAAAAAGTCTATTAGGTCGGGTATTTTGTGTCTATCTGTGGGCCAATAAGTTGGTTTGTCAATTGAATGCGACTCACATTTTAACTCTGTCATTGCTTCTCTTAGGTTTTTACCCTTAATTGTTGTTAGTCTGGAGCCCCAATGGGTGTTTTGCATTAATAAGTCGCCTTCAATGATAAATCTAGGTTCTTGACTATTGAGGAAATCTAGGTATTGTTCTTTTTTAACGGTATGTCTTGGAGGACAATATACAGAAGTGGCCATAACATCAAAAGTTTTAGATTTTATCAATACTGAAGTAGCCTGAAATTCTTCAGTCCTGTATCCCGCTTTTTGATGATGCTTAATTACTTTTCTAATTATTACTGCGCTACCCCCTCTTGCTGCATTTCGGGAATGAATGGTATGATAAACCTTATATCCCTTAAATTTAATAAAGGACTCATTGGTAAAGTGAGTCTATGCTTTCTATGTCTAGGATTGCTTGCAATTCTTGTTGGTTCTGCAGCTGTCCATTCCATTATTATTAGGCTATTACTCATTATATTGTCTCTTAAGTATAGCTCATTTGCTACTATATTCTAACCTAGTAGCCAGATAATACAAATTATTATATTGAAATAAAACAGTTTTTATAAAAGAATTTAAAAATTTATTTAGTAAGTTACACAGTAAAAATGCATTGCTACAGTCATACAAATTAAATACAATTCATAAATAAAGTAAAATTTAAAATTTTTGTTAATAAATAATTGCGCTTATAAACTGTACAACTACATTTAGGTTTTAGAGAAACTCACAGCCTATTCAAAAATATATAAAACATTGAGGTAAAGATAAGCTTCTTTCGTTCGGTATTTAACCGAATAATTTTTAAACTTAAACATACTAAAATAAAAACGGATTTTTTTCCAACAAAGGTAATCAGTAAGTAACATATTGAGACTATAGGAAAACTAATTGTAGGTAACAATAAATAAAAGATTTATAGAATTCTATTAATAAACAAATTGACGAACTGTTAATAACCAAATAGTCTCTAGTCATTCAAATGAATAAAAGTTGCCTATAATACAATATTAAAAAATAATTTAAGAATCCACTTTGCGACATAAATGAAAATTCTAAAGAGAAAGTTAATTCTTCAACATATATTTTAAGATAAATAAGTATACTTTGTTATTCATTTTGAGTACACAAACATTTTACTAGATATAATACCATTTTCGTTTTAATATACCACATACAAGTATGATTTAGTACAAACATAACAACTCTATAATAAAATATAAATTTTGATTACAAAAATTGAAGGCACCAATTCGTTTGATTAGTTTCAAAAAATTTTAACAATTAGAAATGTAAAATTTTGTATTTCTACACTCTGTCCTATTTTCAATAAAGACTTAACAACTTGTCGAAGGACAGATAGACGATAGACGGATTACATATCAAAAACTAAATGGACATACAGTAACAGTGGACGATACATGAATTATGATACGAAAATTTTGAATGAAGATGACCCATGTGTATATGCCGGTGTAAATAAGAAAGGACGCCGGCTATATCTAAAGAGATTTTTTATTTAGAAAATTGATGCATAAAAATCGCTCAAAATTGCTTTCAAGTTTCTAACTTCGTCGCTAGGAGAAGTAAAGCTCATGGCCAATGATAAAAACTATGCCCATTAGGAAAGTTTGAAAAGATGCTTAAATTTGGTAGTGAAAATATATTTACGAGAATCAAAATCCAATGCATCTTCAAGTGCAACAGCCTTTTTAAATTTTTGACAACTCACTTTGTCAAAACTGTAGTTTCGATACGAGCGCCATCCCATTAATTGAAGTTATCTTCCTCATGTTTTTCCATTTGAGTTGCCAAATTAAGTTATGTCATAAATCTGTGCTAAATTTACTCAATTTTTTTGACTACTTACTCGTTTATCTATTTATCATAAGCATTGCGCCATCTAGTGGTGATTTTAGAAAATTGAAAATAATTTCCAGAGATTCTTCTGTTTTCCCCAAAATTCTACGATGCGCAGTTTCTGAGATACAGGCTATATCCTTCAACCGGTGTCCTTTCTTATTTGGACACCCAGTAATATTAAGTGATAATTTGAACCAAAATATATTCTAATTGAAATGAACTGAATGAGTTAGAATAAAGGCTTGTTTATAGAAAAAGCTCTAAATTAAAAAACAAATACTTTTATATAATGAACAAATAATATCGTTTGTGGTTATAATTTGATTTTTTTAAATATTTAAGTACAAATATGTAAATTATTGAACACAAAAGTTACAATAAGCAGTAGTGCCATCTATATTAAGAATTAAATAACTGGACTGTAGATTCATTTTAAAAACATGGAGGCATAATCGGTTGTCACTTTGTATTTTCAAATTTTGTTTGAAATACAAATATTTGTGCACATATTAAAATATTAAAAATAATGGAAGACAAAATGCATCTAGATAACATTTTAAAAACATTGCACAATTTTATTACAAAAAAAATAAATATATTTTCTTAAATTTGTTAAAAATGCATTTTTTACATATTCTCTACACTTTCCAATAATAACTGGCTAAGCAAATATGTCTATTTAAGGCTGAAAAACTTCGAATATCATTAAAATGGTAGTTGAGAATATATACTTAAAAAAATACTTGTCAAAAAGATCATTTTAAAGCCAGGTATCCAAATATGAGATATTTATATCTCATTAATTTAGAATATATTTTTATATCTAATATAATATCAAGAAAGGAAAAGGTCAACAAATTTGCGAGACCCAGTTTAAAAAATACTGTCAGTCAATGATTACTACAAAATATATAAAGACACAAAAAGTTAAAATAGTTTCAATACAAAAATATCAACATTATACAGTTTCATTCAAAGATAAATTTTCTTCTTTCACAATTAAATATTAGTATTAATATACCCACAAAGACATCACCGAGGTGCTAATTCGAAAAATAATCAAACGCACAGTTGTCAAACTGTAAAAACAAAGTGATAATATGCATTTTGCCAAGGAACATGCATTAATCTTCGTAATGTCCTGCTGTGATTTTAAATATTCAATGTAATATTGGTACTTACAACACTTTCTTTTCTCTTGAGATATTTACAAACATAATTATAAACTAAATCGTAACATTAAATTACAGTCCAATTCTGGACCTGTTTGCAAGAGTGCCTTTACGACTGGATTCTTTGGTTAGTCAAAGTTGCAAAAAAAGGAAAAAATATCTTTGAACAAAACTATCCGCAAAAAGGATATGAAAGTTGCCTTAAGTACATTTCGAACATTAAAGAAATAAATTACTATTTAAAATCACATTATTATTTGTAAAATATGTTTAAATGAATACTTGGTTAAAGTCTAGTAAAAAATCAGGTTATATGTTTTTAACATATAATAATATTTGGCAACTTCCATAGCATTTTATACAAAATAAATTTATGAATATGTATATACAAATACTTTCATAAATACTTACTTCCGATTTATAAAGGCGGATTTCTTGAGACTGTTATAGTTTTTAAATTGTTCAGTCTTTGTCGTGCATCTTGATAGGCTACCATGGGTTCCATAAGAGAATAGTCTATTTCATCAATAGCTAATATTTTGTCTCCTATAAAGAACTTATGGAATACCTCACTTTCAGGATTCAGATCGTCCAAAAATAAACCCTGAAAACAATAAATTAAAAAATTATCAAGGATCTTAAATTCTATACCATGGTATTAAGATACTAACATTACTTTGGACGACAATCCGAATATCTCCAGTTAAATATGATTCCGGTATTTCAACTTCCAACACCTGACACACTTTATGCTTTCCAAAAGGCCATTTAACCTGCTTTGACTGATTCAATTCGTCCTCAACTAAATGATTTTCGTGCATTTTGTTATCAGCTATTTGTATCATTGACATATGGTTTCTATGACTGGGCAGTTTAGGTGTAGGCATGTGAATATTGGCAGGTTGCTCTTGACTAAATTGTTTTGGTTGATCCATGGGACTAGGAGGACCCATGTTGTTTTGGGCAAATAGATGCGCGTTCTTGAAAAATAATATTTCAATTAAAAATTGTATTTAACTTTAATCACAAAAAATAAAAACGCTTTAAATAAAACAACAATATATTTATTTAGCTCGTGGGTCTATAATACAAAGTTATGTTTAAAAAAGACAGTTGGACTGGATCATAACTCCATAGAGCATTCCCAACCAGCACACTTTTCTTGTAACCTATTATAGAACATTCAATTCTTATAAAGGTTTTATAGTTGTTTCAGAATTTCAATATTGACTCATAAATATAGCAAATGATGCAATTTAGCTGTTAAAAACAAAATAGCACTATAATATTGTTATATAAATATTCTTACAGCAATATTTATTATATGTTATACATTTTTCTTGTAAGAGATACTCCAATTTCTTTTTTAAGGCTTTTTGATTTATAACGGTTTTATATTTGTCTTTAGTAACATTTTAAAAGTAAGTATAAATATAAAAACGTCCAAATTTATAAAGCATGCTGTTTGATATAACAATAAGATACATTGGTTATATATTTAACACTTTTAAGAGAGCAAACATAGCAATTACAAAGTAAAACGCCATACCAATAAAGAATAAAAATTTATTAAAGGAGGATAAAATTACTTATGTCTTATTGCTTTTTAAAGATTCCGAATAAAGAGTTCTTACAAATGTAGCATCAAAGTGTTTACGGTTCAAAACACAGTAACTTTAAATTTGTCTTTAAAATAATATTTGAGATTGCTTTATTACACCCTTGTAAGTATTTACAAATAATATTTATTATATTTTGCGGCACATTAATAAAGCATTTATATAAGAACTAAAAAACTTTTTTGATTTATAATTTGGTGCCCAATTTAAGCTCACAAGAGTATAAAGCCTGTAAGGATATCTACAAGTAAAATTGTAAATCTTATTCTCTTATAAACATTTACTTTAAGAATATTCTTACAACTCTTATAAACCTGTCATGTGCTACTTGGGATAGATCATTTTTTGATCCCCATTCAAATTCCACTATTCTCTAAACCTCTATGTCGCTTGAAAATTATTTTAAATAATTATATATGATGGCACCAAGTCATACAATCATACCTGATACAACTTACCTTTGAATAAACAGCTGCTATATGGTAAGGAGGAGGTTGCTTAGGAGGTGTTTTATTTATTTCCCTTATTATATCAGAAACGTTTTCGGGTATTTCTATGGGATCATACCCATTTAAGCTAGATTGGGATGTATTTAAATCTCCTGAGATATTCGTTACTTTGGCTTCTTTGATTTCAGACACATTTAAAGCCTAGAAAGGGATTAATCATAAAAAGTTAACTTTTTTTATTTACAGAAAACTTACACGTTTATTTGATCCATGGGAATTCCGTAAAACTTCTCTAAGTCTTTTTAACTCTTTATGATGTGGAGTAGGTGTGCGACTTAAAGATAAATGTACATCTGCAATATCAGACTCGTTTCTTTCAGTGTTAAAACTAATACGGCAATTTTGATTTCCAATTGGTAGCTGTACAGGTGGAGGATCTCTCAAAGGTGTTTGTGGAAAAACAACTGAAGTTAATACTACTTGTCCGTCTTGTAGCGGCTCATTTTGTAAATGGATGAGAGGTTGGGTCTGATTTGGAGTTAACCAGAGTGCTTTTAGATTACGCAGTTTTGAGATTGTTATTGGAAGGTAGGAAAGCCGGTTTCCAATTAGTCCAAGAGTAGTCAGGTTTTGAAGGTGCCCAACTTCTTCTGGCAGTTTCTCAAGTTGGTTATTGTGAACGTTTAAAATTGATAATTCACAACAACTACCTATTTCTATAAAAAAAATCAATATTTATGAATTTGGCTTAACTTAATTGCACAATACTAAATCTTGTAAATACTCTAGTTCAAAATGATATTGTTTCCTGAGGACTTAAAGAGCAGGGACTGAAGTTGGATATGACCAGCTCTAAATAGAAAAGTAGCTTCTTACGGGTATAAACAACTTGTTATAGATGATAATGAACTTAGAGAAAACATGTGAAACAAAAAATAAAGAATTACTAGCTGTTGCACATTGTTTTCACTTACCTGCAGGCAGTTGGTGCAACTTGTTATCTGACAAAATTAATGTAGCCAATTTCCTTAAATGACCAATACCGCTAGGTAATTTAATTAAAGAATTATTCTGTAAATTCAGTTCTTCTAAATTAACCAATTTACAAATTGTACTAGGCAATTCTTCCAAAAAATTTGACTCCAATTTTAGTACTTGAAGATTTCTAAGATTTCCTATAGCCTTTGGTAGGGAAGACAAATTATTAAAGCTTAAAATTAAGTTTGTTATTTTCGTCCAATGACCAATTTCTTTTGGAATTGATTCTAGATTGTTATATGATGCGTCAAAATCATTGATTTTCTTTAAATGAGTTATAGATACAGAGAGTTGTGAAATGTTGTTTCCATTTATCCACAGTTCAGTCAAATTACCATGGGATTCACCCACTTCTGTCTAAAAATATATAAACTATATGTATTTATTGTTGAATGAATTTGAAGTAGGTTTACACAAACTATGCTATAATCCAACTTCTCACAAATAAATAAAAGGAATAATGTCATAAATATACTTACCAAATTAGATAAATTGTTATCACTAACATCCAGTCTTTGTAAGTTTGTCAAGCGTCTAATGGATTTTGGCAATTCGCAAAGATTATTATCTCTTAATTCTAATATTCTCAAATTAGACAAGCGCCCAATATTGGCAGGAACATAATCAATGTCCGTGTCATTAAGGCATAGCTGCTGAAGATTAATAAGACTCATTATGGCTTCTGGAACTTTTCCCAAATCATTCATACTGAGATCAAGCATTGTGAGTTTAGTTAATTTATCTAAATTTGGATGAACACCGTCTAAAACTGGTAAACAATGTTTTAAGAATTGAAATATTTAGACAAATCGCCTGATTTTATTTTTGTTAGATATCCATTGCATTACCCACTAGGCTATTTGTCAATTTGTGGAGTTGCTGGTCAGTAATGTTGATGAATATGTCAGCAAGATCATTATTAGTACAGTAAAATGGGATATCTTCACCTAAATTTGTTGAATAAGCTAAATGATTATGATCTCAGAGGAAAAATATTTGAATTGAGAACACAAAGAGTACATTCAGGAAAATCAAATATGGAGTACCTCAAGGTACTGTATTAGGTCCCCTACTGTTTTCCCTTTGCATAAACGGGTTGTTGGAACTTAACTTAATGGGTAATATAAGTTTTGCCGATGATTCAGTAGTTGTATGCAAGGCTAACACTTGGAATGAAGTAAAAACTGTAGCAGAAAGAGAATTCCAAATTATAAGTAAGTGGTTCCAGCTAAACACATTGACAATTAATTTTAATAAAACAAAATTTATGTCATTTGCCTCATATGCCAATAACTTGCCAACTTTCACAACACTTCATATAAAAAACCATTCTCTCATACCTAGCACAGATCAAATAAAATATTTAGGGGTTGTATTGGACCAACATCTAAAATGGGATTTACATATCAAATATGTCATAAATAAATTAAGAGGAATATTACCTCGTTTTAGGTATTTGAAATTTTTTTTAGATATAGCATCTTTAAAAACACTATATTTCTGTCTTGTGCAATCACATTTAAATTATGGCTTACTAGGATGGGGGAGAGTCTATGAGGCACACATGAGGCACTTAGATGTTATCCAAAAATGGATTTTGAAAGTTATACTTAACAAAAACAGAAATTTTTCTAGTGACTTACTTTTACAGTCATCTAAAATATTAGATATGAGACAACTGTTTTTTCAGAAAATAGCTATAAATATTTTCAAAAACAAAGAAATAATAACAAAAGTTGATCATCCATTTAATACTAGATATAAAATAGATAGCTATCAGTTACCTCGTGGAAAAAAAAAAAACTAGGTTGCAGATCATATTTATCTCCTAGAGTGTGTATAATATACTTCCCACTGAAATCATTGAAACAAAAAGCTTAAATTCATTTCCAAAATCGTTAAGTTTTTGGATATTGAGTCACCCTAGGCAAATGACATTATAAATCAAAATATATAAAACATGGGTTAGTTAATGTAAGTATATCGAATATTCAAACTTTTTATAACTCTAAATAAGGCTTTAGTTACCAATTATGACTTTATTCTGATATAGACAAAACATTAATCAATAACTAGGCAATAATATAACCACACACAAGTAAACTTAGCTTGCTAAGCTTACTCTTCCTCTTGTTTATTAGTACCATTTATGTATTTTTTTATATTGTATATTTTGAATATTGTTATTTTTACTAATAAACTTATTATTATAACTACATTTGTTGGTAATCCAAAGTACACTGTGTACCTAGATTTGCACAAAAATTATAGTGTGACTGCAAAAAAATAAATACAATATATTGTTATATGGTATCACACACACAGACAATAGCATGACCTGTCCAATTTAAGTTAATTTATGTTTTCTATTTTTTAGGGTTGCAATACATGTACAATATAGTAAAAATATTGTTTATTACCATTTTTACTAAAAATTAACACTTGCAGATTGGTCAATTTTGATATTAATGGTGGGATGCCTCGAATTTCATTATCACTCACATTTAAATACCTTAAATCAATGCACTGAAATAGTTGTGGAGATAAATCCTTCAGCTAAAAATTAAAAAAAAATCTTTTAATATGCAGAATATTTTTCAAATAAGTTGAAAATTAATAAATCTACTATAGGGTGACCATATTTATATTGACCCAATGCTGGATGCTGAACATGAATACTACATTATTGCTAAACTTTGGAGAGGTGATTCCTTTTTAAGCTCCCCAAAGATAGAAATACAGAAGAGGTCATGAAAAGGACCTTTTTTTGGCTCGCCAAATATAAATAAAACAGAGAAATCATGTATTTTATTTTTGTCTTGTTATGTATCAGTAAATTATGTATTACATTGCTTGACAATAATGTCGTTTTGCTGGACAAATACAGCGTTTTGCTGTACAAGATCAAATCCTGTACATACTTTGAAAATGCTGTGTATAATAAACGAAATGCTGTACGTTTGGTCACCCTAATCTACTACAAATATTTGATTAATCGCTTACTTTATTTCCTTCTAAATGTAGAACTTCTAAAGTAGGCGAGTTTGCATACACTTCGTTGGGAATATCTGATATCCCACAACGTGAAAAATCTAGTTCTATTACTTTTTCGTCATTAGATTTACATTGACAGCACATTATCCAACCCATTGCTTTTAAATTTTATTTAATATCAATTCATTTTGAGATATATACTTTGTAAATTGCTCCAGTCTTCAAGAACCTCTTTTTATCTATTTATTTACTTGGGAATATTGCGGACATTGCGGAACATTTTCTAATATATTATTATTATAAACATTCTTCTTCTCTTCTTCAGAGACTGTCACCACAACTGTCTCGAATAGTTATGGTCTCTTACCTACCTAAACATAGCGAGCAGCCATTTTGATGTAAATACTGGTTAGGCAACACATATGTACCCAAAATGTTAAACTGGTAGTATATATTCAGGTATTTTAAGAATTTAAATGATTGAAAAAAGTTTATATATTTTTATTAAACAGGACTTCTTTAAATTTTATATTTGTCGTGATGGGATGGGACAAATTTGCCATGAGATAAAGTGGGGGTATGATTCATATTAAATATAACTTAATGAATAATTAATTCCACAAACTATAAACCATTTAACAAATAATTTTAATGACCAATAACTATATTGATAATAACGCAATACAAAATATTTCTTGCTTATCGTACCAAAAACAATAAATATTTTTCTGTCGATAAAGAATGAATAGCGGTGATTCACCGCGCTATACCTATCTTCATTGACACCCCACCGGGATATAAATCTGGGTAATGTATCGACAGAAATTACTTCTAAAGGTCTTATTATTAGACTAAAACTAATTCAATACCCAATAAGGCATAGCTGAAGGACAGTTGTTTTTCAATAGAGAAACACATGGCTTTAAGGTTGATTTGATTTTATATTAGATGTACCAGCTGATCCAAAGGGGGCAACGGAGCGATAGCCTCCCCCTAGAGAGTACCTAATAACTAATAATCCTAGTAGGTAGTTGATACCTACTTCTATTTACCCTTGAAATGTATTGAAACAAATTTGCATACGATTTGAAACCATCAAAATGCCTCCCTTGGAAAAGTTCTGGATCCGCCCCTGCTTTATAGTCCAGCTACATCAAACAGGTAACTGAATAATATAAATTCTAAATATTCTGGAAGTGGAGGAACTGCGGTATCCTCACAGCCTTAAGAATAATAAGGCTATGGTATCGTGCTATTGATGAGAAAACATTTACGTTCTCTCCTAATTCATAATAATTGTTTAACTTATTAGCGTCATTTATGTGTGATGCTGAGAAAGTTGTAAATTATAAATGTACTTTGTCGGCATATGAGTCACTCGTATGAGCTTCTTTATTGGGTTCTATTTTACACAGTTGCCAGACCATTCAAAATGTACCTGCCGCTTAAGAATTACAGAAATGCCACAAAAATAGAATCTATAAGGAAAACATTGCAAAAAGTAACATTAATAATGCCAGAACAAAAACAATGTTACTGACGACTAGTGCAGACAGCTCTTTTACATTGCGATTATCCTACTATAGTTCTTCATACTACGATAGATCTATTGTGAGACTCCGTTATTTAGAGTATATATGTCGTCTAGCTTGGTCTTTTTTATTAGATTTAGTAGCCTTGTCAGTGGCTTCCGCATGTCATACTTCTGGCTTTTCATTGTTAGAAGCCTAATCTAGCCAAGTCTTCACACTGGCACAAGATGTGGATTGATGTTTCCTCTTCTTTTTCACAAAACCTGCACAATGTTGCTTTTTTTGCTGGAGTGATGACCCTCATTGTTTTCTTATGCGACTGTGTCCGGTAAGAAGACCTACTATATACAGTGGGTTCGCGGATGGGGGTACCCAATAGGGAAAACATCTTTATTATACGTTCATGTTACGTCAGCATCTTATTACATCTTATTTCAAAATTTGTATTCAGACTTTACGTTCAATTTTGTTTTATTACATTTTTTGTAAAATAATATTAAATAATGGTACTTATCGCTTGAAGCATTTTCATACTTTCCTAATTTAGTAACACCCTGTAGATGTGTTCTAAAATTTTCTTATCGTCAATTCATTTTCTCAACAAGCAGAACTTTTTATAAAGAATGGCTTTTGGGTACTCATCCCATCCGCGGACACACTGTATATTATCCTATTCAAATGCTTTTTTCTTGAAAATGGTGCGTCCTAGCGAGATGCAACAAAAGTAGCTTTATTATAAAGAAAACATTGGTTTTCCAAATTTTATAGTCAAAAATGTTAAAAACTGTCAACAAAAAAAAACAGGGCAATTTTATCCTAAGCCCCCCTAATTTACCCACCTATGAAGATGGTCAAAAACTGGGGTTTCGTCCATTAAATAAAGCCTAAAAAGGTAAGCATTTGTACCAAATTTCACTTAGTTATTTTTAAACGTTTTGAAAATATTTACAAAAGAGTGTCATCAGGACTTCAGTTTTAACACCCTGTATCTCGGAAAAGAAACGTTTTCGGACCTATGTTGATATGAACTTTTACTCCTACTTTAGGATGTAGATTATGCTGTCAAAATATGACCGTCTAATTTCGGGACACTCTGTATTATAAGAATGTAACAGGAAAATAACTAAAAGTACATCGTACAGTTGTAATCTGGCAACACCGCTATCTGCATTTGAATTTTTCTCGATCCGTCAACTCTTATTAGTTATGTTTCCAAGTGTATTGGTGATAGTTGTGGATAGAAGAAATGTATGTATTTAGATAGAGGGATGTTGGATGTTGAGTTTATTAATTTTAAGGCTACACTACCCAATGATTTACACTTTATATGGATTCGCCATATTTTTTTTCATATTTTGGTGTGGAATATGGGTAGTTCATTTGATAGCTTTATTTTACGGGTAAGATTTCTCATACATAACCTCAATCGCTAACTTTAAACCATTTTATTAGGTATTAAATGTGTTAAATAATGTTTTTCAGTAAATACAGACTGCATAGGAAAGTCAAACCGTTAAGCACAGATGAACCATACCCTGGGGTATCTATATTGAAACCACTTATGGGAGTAGATCCTCACTTGGTTTCCAATTTAGAAACATTTTTCACTATGACCTATCCTATGGTAAGTATTCTGAATTATAATTATAATCTTTAGCTTCTTATTTATTTCAATATTTTAGTACGAGATTCTTTTTTGCGTGGAAGATGAAAAGGACCCTGCACTAGATGTAGTAAATACATTATTAGAAAAATATCCGAAGACCCCTGCTAGGGTCTTTCGCGGAGGCTCAACTGTAGGTGTAAATCCAAAGATTAATAATATGAACAAAGCATATGAGGCTAGTAGTTACGATTTAATTCTCATATCAGATAGTGGAATAAGAAGTAAGTATCTATTCATTTTTTTGTAATGGAATTATCTTCTGTAGGTCATAAACAATTATTTATATAGCCCTCCTTAAGGCAATTAAAGCAATTTTACAGATGCAATAATAACCTAACATCTTTGTTTCTCACTTCATAATGGTATATTATATAAAATTTATTATTAAGTGTGTGAAAAGCATTATGTAGATGAAATAAATAGTTGTGTTTAAAGTAGCATATCATAATGTCAATTTTGAGAATATGTGGCTGAAAGATATATTTCATTACAAACAATATTATTTATTTACAATGTATATTAATTTGGATTATTTTAGTGAAGGAAGACACATTACTAGATATGGTAGTACACTTGACTGAAAAAACAGGCATTGTCCATCAAATGCCTTTTACTTCAGATAGGATTGGATTTGCTGCAATTTTGGAAAAAGTACGACTATAAATTAGTGTTTTATTATTCTATTTAAGCTAAATTTCTTTTATAGATATATTTCGGGACTGCCCAGTCAAGAATGTACCTAGGAGCGGATTTTTTAGGTGTAAATTGTCACACTGGCATGTCCACATTGATGAGAAAACCAGTTCTCGAAGAACACGGTGGTTTGAAAACTTTTGGCTGTTATCTGGCTGAAGATTTTTTTATTGCAAAAGCATTCCTCGACAAGGGATGGAAAACTGCCATTAGTAGTCAGCCTGCTTTACAAAATTCTGGTATCTGTGATGTAAATAGCTTTCAAGCCAGATTAACAAGGTAAGATATTATTTTTTTATGCATTTGCCACCTGTTATTTTAATTAAAAATTTAAGCACACTTAAAGCATTGAGGAAGTTATTATAGCCATATAAATCTTGGCAGGGCTATTAAACATGTTATTGACTTGAAAAATAACCTTGAGCTGAAGTTTGCCATTTCTTAATTTTTTATTGTAAATAATCTCTAACTATGATGACTAAGGACCATTTATTTTTATTATTTATATTTTGATATTATTAATTATAATTTTTAAATACCTATATCATTATTTGAACTGGGTAATCCAAATAGATTTTAATACTAAAATAATACTATTTGCAATTCATTATAAGGATTTCTATATTGCTCCAATTATTTTAATAAATAATCTTAAATTTTATTGTAAAATCTATATATTATTGGGTAGAGATTTAAACAAAATAATGAGGTACATACTTGCCATATGCCCCTTATTTCATTCAAAAAAAAATTCTCAAGGGAATTCTGATCAAATATTGTCAGAAATATACATAATTTAAACAAAATTTAAAAAGCAATTAAATATAAAAAATTACATAAATAAAAATGTATCAAAAATTAAGAATTAACAAAAAAAAAAATGATGTGACAGTGAATTGATGAAGGAAGCATTTCCTAAAAAATGCAACAGTGTAAAGAGTGTGTATATTCAAACAATTATGAACATGACACTCTGCTTAAATAATTTTCATTTCATTTAAATCTATATATGAAAATATTCTTTTTACCTTTATCGATATCTATATTATTATACAGGGTGTTTCAGATTTAAATGGACACAACTTAATGGGAGGTAGAGTACACTTAGCTGAGTTCAAAACACCCCCATACTTAGCCTTTAATCTTACTCGTTTCTGAGATATAGGGTGTTTTATGATTTTTTGCCAAAACTAAAAACGGCCATTTTGTTTGAACGGCTAGAGATATTTTGATAAAATTTTCTTAAGTTAATCAAAACCATAATTTAATTTTAAAAAATTGCAGGACTGCACTCTCTTTTTTTATACTGCTCTTCTTAGCTAGAATACCACCCAGTATATCGGATTTTAATAAATGTTACTGCACATTTAAATAGTATGTGGATCAATAAATAAAATAATATAATAATATTTAATGGCACCACCTTGATTTTTTTACAGTAAATTTTTATAATGGTGACTACAATATTATAAATCAGTATTTATAATATTAAAATCAAATATTTTACTCTGTACTTTTAAAACTACACGAATTAGGTACCATCAACATTTTTATTTAAGTACAGCATTTTCCATTAGGAAATTGAACATCTACACAGGACCGGGCTCACTTTATTTAATAAAGTAGTAGAACAAACTAACAAAAACAAATATCAATACTATTACAAATAGCTAAAACTAATCTAAGTTTCAGATATATTTGATAGGATCGTTTTGAGAAACATTTTATATTGAATATAAACAAGGAAAATATAGTATGTTACATGTTAAAAAATATAAAATTTAATGAAAAATGTCTGTTTAATGACATGAATAGTTTTAAAGATATAATAACCGAATTATATCTAAATTTAGTACATTCTGTTGTGTTTTTTTCAGAAAAAAACCATATTTAAGACAGACATTTTGATACAACTTATTTATTTATATAGAAAAAATTACAACCCAACATTGAGAATGTGGAGAAATAGATCCCTTAGCCTCCCTTTGTATTCTCATTATCACAAAAAAATATTTTTCTTTATTTAAATGATAATATGCAATACCTACATAATAATTTAAATTATTACAGATCTAATTCTCACCCAAATAAAGGTTATTTAATTGCTCTTTCCCTTGAACTTTACTAAAGTAAAACATAGTTTATTTACAAAAGAAATGTATTTATAATTTTTCAAATTATTCACCTTCACACTAAATGCATTTTTGCATCCGCGAAAACAATTCTTGAAAACATTTTCTACAAATATAATAAAATAAACAATGATTACTGTGACTTGGAAAATACCTTATTTATTTATATATGACAAACAGAATTATGTGTTTATAATAAACTGAATTCATCAAATAGCTATATTTAAATTTAGACTAAAAAAAAACTCTTGATCTATGATATTTTAGTTTAGAAAAGTTTATCTCTTTCTCTTCGGACAGCAAAGTTGATATACATAATATCCTTTCTGTATTTGGTACAGCAGAACTAAAGATTAGCACTTCAGAAATTGTACTGTAAGTAATGCCATGAGAAGGAAAACAGAATTTAATCATCGAACCTTTGGTTGTGAGAGAGAAAAACATATTTTCGCTCTTGCATATCAAGTTGGGGCTTATGAAGGAATTTGTGCAGGCTTTAGTTTAGGTTGAAAATGAGTGAGATAATCCCATCGCCTTCCACAAGCCATACCTTTTGATAAGGGCTATGGTTGAATTGGAGCGAGACTTGTTAAGTCATTAGGCTCCAGTCAGGTGAATCTAAAGATCTGGAACCTAGTTTTTTTCCAAAACAGAGCAGGAGAGATCTAGAAATGCCAAAGTAAGAGATATGGACTCTAACCAAAAATATGCAAACAGACTGGAAAGAAAGTAAATAGAGTTTGGAAAAGAAGGTGTAATAAAGAGCTATTCGAGTTGTATAAAAAAAATCTAGATGATTTTAGTGAAGAACGGGGAGGAAGATTCAATCAGCATATTAAAACTATGGAAGATTGATTTCATAGATGATGGCAGACTTGAAGGCTTTAGTGAAACTGTTCTAGTAAACTCCATGCTATAAAGTCGTATAAAAGAACATTTTTAAGTGATAACTGATGCATTTTATGAAATTAATACTTTATATTTTTTACTAGTAACTAGAGCACATGATTTTATTCTATAAAAGGCCATCTGAAAAAGTACATCTACAGGAACAAAAAGTTACTGAATGAATATCAGGTGCTTGGATTAGCCAGTTTTTTTACGAGTCTCCTTTTATTTGTTTAGAATCAATAAAGTTAATCGAATCATATGTTTCCGTAAAATACTGATTGATTTTTTAGAATTTTTATGACACTTTCGGTAATACTTTATAGAAAGTATTCAGGACCCAGTCAGGTGGTCTGTTTAATACTGATAATAGTAAAATCGACAATATCCATTGAATCACTGATAATATGAATTGCTCTCTTAAGATAGAGATCGATTTTTAGATAGCTAAATCTTGACGTAAAACTGATATTACAATAAGTGTTTTATCATATTTTTGTCTAATCAAATTATACAGTTGTTTGGGTTTTTTCTAAATTAATTCATTCAGAGTCGCTGCCCTGGCCCACTATACGCTACGCCACTGCTCTACAATACTTAAAAGATCTTTCTATCTTCAATTTTCGAACTATGTTATGACTGTCAAAGCTGTTGAAGAGCTTCTTCATTGCCGTTCTGGTCTAGTCTGACTTCATGTCTCTTGATCTCGTTTGCTGTCATTATTTAAGATTCACCTAAATAAAGTTTGTGTGCGGATTCAATATAGAAATAATATAGAAGTAATATAGAAATAATATAATATAGAAATAATATAATATAGAAATAATTCAATCAAAGAATTTTAGCACAAAACAAAAAGTCTTTATTTTTCACAATTTTTCAGAGAAAATTAGTTCATCACAAGTGGGTATAAAATGCCAAACTTTTACGTTTTTTCCACTGAAAAATAGCTTTTTGTTGAGACAGTCATGTGTCTGTGTATAAACTCAAGCTATTCATGATGTTTATATTAATGATAACTACGCCTGGTTTTGAAATAAATCTAAACTGACACCCCAAAAAGAAGAAAACTTATACGCTCCTACATGCGCTAATTTTTCCTATGCATACTTTATAAAAAGAAATTGTGGATTACTCCATATAAGTAATAATAAGTAACTTTATTGTCATAAAATATCAAATCATATAATACAATAATCATGTAACTAGCAAAGCGAAGTGTTAGACAGACAGGCCTACATTATTATCTTCAAATATTTGTTTTTAACACACCTCATTAATTATGGCTAGTTTACTCATCATCTGACATTCTTATTTGCGTTATCAATATTTAGCTTATTGTTACAGGTACAGATAAGATTGAAGCCTTACATTACTATAATCGTAACGTGATATAATCTCTAAAATTTATCAACGGAACTTTCAAAATATTATTTAATATACAAGGTTGGGCAAAATTAGATGGGGGCATTTTTTGATACACGTATTTTTTTATGACATCATTACTATTCGAGATAGGACATCATCACCAGTTTTTTTTAAATGGCAACACCCTTGATATTAAGAATTAAGAGATTACTTTTTACGTACACACAAAAAAAATAGCTTCACTTAAATAAATTTGATTTGACTTAAAACCCGTTGTGATTTGATGGATTATAGTAGGCGTTACAGAAAAAAAGTCATCTAATTTTACTATGAACTTTGACTGAGGTTCACTGTATCCAATAATGCTCTATTCTTGTTCCAATTGCGGGGTATATTTTTTTCAATAAATTATCTTCCAACGAGGAGAAATGGTCCAAAGTTATATGATTTTCTAAAATAAAAAGATGTACAGTAAATTTAACCACAGTTTCTGGGATAGAAAATAAACCGATTTGATCTAAGTTAATTTTATAAAAAATGGATAGTAAAAAAACTTACAGGGTGTTAAAGTAGGAATTTTAGAAAGGAAGGAAAATGTACATGAGATGTATACAGTTACCAATAAAATGAAGTCAGTAGCATTCAAAAATGTTTCAATTCCATAGGTTTTTAGAAGGGGTTTGTACCCCTTTGACCCTCTACTTTTTTAGACCATGAAATTCGGTTAAAAAGAGCACGCCGTCGAAATCCTACATCTGTTACGAATTTTTGTATATCACCTTGTATTTGTTTGTGAAAATCCCAATTACTGAGTTATAGGTCCTTGAAAGAAGGTTCTATTGAAAAATATTTACAATAATTATTCTCTTGTATTCTCTTGAACAAGAATGATGTTCTCCTTAGTGAGCAAAATCAAAGGTAGAGTATTGAAGTTTAATTTCTATCTCTGCTGTCTTTCCTTCGGATATAATTCAATACCTGTTGCTGTATTAGCCAAAGGAGGGTACTTTCTCAACTCGTGCGTTAGCAACTCGGGCGTAATATAAAACTACCTGAATTCGTCGCAACTCGGGCGCCCTCCAAAATTGTGCACCTGTGAGTTCGCAACTCGGGCGTCGACGGGATATGAAATTTGACCATAGTTTCTGTACCCTGATTCTGATTACAATCTGATTCAGGTAGTAATGAATTATCGAAAATTTAAGAGAAATGAATGACATCGCAAAACAAGCTTTGATTTTAACAGATAACGAGCATTGAAAAGTTAGTTGATGTAAAAAAAATGAATGAAAAATGTCTGTTTAATGACATGAAAAGTTTTAAAGATATAATCGAATTATATCTAATTTTAGTACATTCTGTTGTGTTTTTTTCAGAAAAAAACCATATTTAAGACAGACATTTTGATACAACTTATTTATTTATATAGAAAAAATTACAACCCAACATTGAGAATGTGGAGAAATAGATCCCTTAGCCTCCCTTTGTATTCTCATTATCACAAAAAAATCTTTTTCTTTATTTAAATGATAATATGCAATACCTACATAATAATTTAAATTATTACAGATCTAATTCTCACCCAAATAAAGGTTATTTAATTGCTCTTTCCCTTGAACCTACTAAAGTAAAACATAGTTTATTTACAAAAGAAATGTATTTATAATTTTTCAAATTATTCACCTTCACACTAAATGCAAAACAAGCTTTGATTTTAACAGATAACGAGCATTGAAAAGTTAGTTGATGTAAAAAAATTGAAGATTTTTCCATTACGGTTTATTTTAGAGAAATCATGTGTAGAATAAAAAATATAGAGCATAATATCGGGATCATTTTCAAATTATTCACGATTTCTAAAATATTTCCGGAAATAATTTGGTCACTAGTGGTATTATAAGTGAAAATAATGAGAAAAATTCGAATTTTGCACTTTACCTCAAATTTCCCGAATTCGGTCTATTTTAGAGAAATGTATGGAACAAAAATTATAGAGAATTACATTGTAAGCAACTTTTATTTGAAGAATTTTCTTTAAAATTCGAATTTTGCACTTTTTGTCAAAATTCTCGGATACGGGCCATTTTAAGGAAATCATGAAATCATAATATATAAATATTACGAAACGCCTCAGAAACATTTCTAAAACATTCCTAAAATGTAAAAATATCCTGTAAATGTAATATTTCATATATTTTATAAATAATAATTTGAAACCTATCAGAAATATAACATACTGATATTTCAGAAATGTATCCAACAACAGACGCAAACTTCCAATTATTTAGAATATATGGTTGTCTCTAAAATAAAATTATATTACTTAAAATAAAATGACTACAACATAACCCATCTTCTTTCTCTTCTTACAAATGAGAAATTTTTCAAATCTTGGCCATTTACAACATAACAAACATAAACCAACTTAATATTCTAAGTATAATCAATGAAAATGTTTAAAAATATGATTGCAATAAAGTAGAATAATTAATATTTTTAGGTAAAATATAAACAAAACGTCAAAGTGTTTCGATACAATAACGTTTTTATGTAATTTAAAGAAACGTTAATATTGAACGTGTATGTATCTTAATATCCAACTTTCGGTTGAACCACAATTACATAATAACATTTAAAAAGAATATTAAAATAAACTACAATAATTAATATTAAAATAACGTAGATTTGATTTACATTATTAACCAAACGTTAAAAAGGTTGAAATACAATAATCTTTTACATATATATATTTAACAAAATTATTAACTTTTAGTTACATAACAACGTTTAAATATAATATTAAAATATAGTTAAATAGAAGAGCCACAAAATACAGTAATCTCGACCGACAAATAAATGCCATCGTGGAAGACTTAACAAACTGTCATGAAATTATTAAGTCTGACTCTTTCTAAGCACGCGGCCTTCACGTCTGGGCAGCCGATTCATGCTAGAGGCGATGGAATATTCTGGGAATGTCGCTGAGGCTCGAGAAACGGGCAGAACGGACGGAGTGTGCCGTTGAGTCAGAATTGGAATTTTCCCGACCATCGGGATTATTCTGGTTACAGAGTTGGCTTGATATAAATATCGCGTGTGTGAAGACGGCGGTCAGTTGATTATAGACAGTTTTAATATAGAACATTGTATTGGAAAGTTAAAGTGTAAGAAATAAATTAGAATTGTTAGTTAGTATTATATAAATTAAATAGTACGTCTGAAATAAATTGAAAATAGTGTGTTTTAAATAAATAAACTAAAAATAAATTAGACTTTCGTCACAAAACGGAAAAACTGACTTGCGAAGTACACTCGAAATATTATTGTAAGGTTCGATTAATGTTTTTTGATAAAACTAATAAAAAAAAAAAGTTCTCTATATGTAGCCAACTTACACAGACACGCTGTACATAAAAAATGTATTAAAATAAAAATTAAATAGCTAGCCGAGGTAGGTACACTATTATTTATCAATCTAATTATTATATAAAAATTAAATTATACTTTTTTCAATAAAAACGACAATTTCAAATGTCATAACAATGTAATGTAAAGACTATTTTCGCAGAGAAATATAAATAAAAAATCTTGTTTGTTACATAATATTTAAAAACTGGCAAGCTCCTCTTGTACGGCACTCCGTATATAATTTTAAGTTTATGCCGAAAGCACCTTCTCAGGTTAAACTAAAGAGGTGACATTCATTATATTACTATAATATTGGTACTGATCCCTGAACGCCCGAGTTGCGAAGGGTATTTAATCTACCTGTAGCCTTACGCCCGAAATGCGAAAAATTAGGTATTCCGCTCGAGTTGCGACGCCCGAGATGCGCATAAATCCAAAGGAGTAGTTGTTTTCTGAAGGGAAACGGTCGTTGGTATTTATGTGATATTGGCTTTTAGATTTATTCATTTTATTTTATTTACTTGAGATAACTCTTAAACCATTATTTGAGAAATTTTCGATTTATGACATTTTAAAATAATATACAATATAAATAAAATTGTCTACTCAAGTACTCGTATCTAAGTTAAATCATGATTTTGTTTTGAAACGTTTTAAAATTGTAGGCCAAGATGTGTAAGTAGATATTTTAGTCATGTAGATATTTAATTCGGTAAATTGGGCATAGTAGGTTTAATGTACATTATTATCATTACTTAATAAACAGGTTTAAACAATGTAATTTAAATTACTAAAATACTAATTTCAGTTGTTGAACATCTATTTTTATACAAACGGCTATTGTAGTTATTTTTATGGAGCTTATTTTTAAAAAGAATGGTTTGCAAACAATATATTAATATTTTTGTCACAATACTCTATATAGGGGTATATATAATTGCACTTTAAAAAAATTTGTACCAACAAACTATTTACACAGGGTGAATTCTAAGAGGATACTTTTTTAACGGTGTGTAGAAGTTAAAATAAACATCTTTTTGAAATAACTTTTTCAAAAAACTCAATAAGGAACATAAAGAATTAAAAAAAAAATAAATCCAAGCTTGGAATTCTGTTTCAAAAATGAAGTCTGTTTATGTTTTTACCTGAATTTGAATTTTTATTTTTTATTTTTCATATTTGAAAAGAGCAATCTAATGATGTGGTTTTTATTTTTGACCAGATTATTGTAATACCAAAATTTTACTTCCTAATTGTTATTTTTAAAATTTTGTGGACACGAAACGGATGAGATTTTGTTAATTTGTTTTGCGTCATAATTAAGATTATTTAACTAAGGATATTGTTAAAAATTACATAATATGGTAATACTTGTACTTGTATACATCCACACCATAATAAAATGTAATTATAGGGCCGTATTTATGACTAAATATTACAAATCATTTATCTTTCGAACTTGGAAATTTTAATAAATTAATAGTATGAAAAGACGTCAACTAATAATAAAAAACTGTTGGGAATCTACCATGCTCTCATGTAATTATCAACTCGAAAAAAAGTTTTGGAATTAGATTATCTTCGATCTTATATATTTCCTTTTTCCTTTTTGCAGCTAATAATTACCAACATTAAAAACATTGAATTATTTTCGCAGAATAATTAATTTTTCTAAGAACCAGAAATTTTCCAAGTGGTAATTAAATAAAAATCGTCATATCGAAAGATAAATAATTGTGATATTTGGTCCTAAATACGACCCTGTAATTAAATTTTTTAATAGTGTAGATGTATACAAATACAAGTAGTTTTTAAAAATGTCCTTAGTTAAATTATCTTAACAATGACACAATAAAATTAACAAAATTCCATTATTCTGAAAAACAACAATTTGGACTTTGGGTTGCTACTTTAGCCACTTCCACAGAATAACATTTTACCTTAAAATAACGTTTTTGCTTTTTTGCGTAGAAGAGTTGGTTTGTGTTTAGACATAAATGGACAATTTCAACAATTTCTGTAGTTTTATTTAAATTTTCATTATGATTTCGATATTAAATGAATTATTTGTTTTTTTTTTTGTTCCAGTATCATTTCGAGGTAATTAACTTTGTTTACAATGAAAATTTCAAGTAACTACGTTATAACTACGTTCAAAAGTGCGATGTATTGTTTTTTCGTGCAAACAGTATTTATATTTACCTGTTAAAATATTTTATTTTTTTTACTGCTGAAAATTATTACAATAAGTCATTTCTTTGGCTAATGTTCTATCCCATTTAATATAGAGTTAATATTGTTTTTTAAAAGTGTGTTTTCTCACTAAAAGTTTAACGATTATTAATTTCTTTTTAAAGTACATTTAATACCAACAATTTAATATATGTTATAAAATACGATATTTTCATCAAATCAATCTATTTTTAAAATTAAATTCAAACAAGTAAAAATGACCTTCCGTTTAGACAGCCGTCCCTTATTTTGCAGTCCACATCGCCTTAAAAACTTAATATATAATCCTAATATAACAAATATGACTCTTATGGCTAATAACTAAGACCGCTCCATAGATGCAAGCGAACTTCTATGAATTTTTTTCATAGAAATACAATATATGAATACAATACAGGAATATAATATAGGAATACATTATAGGAATACAATATTTCTTATTTCTTTATTTTTTTAAGCATCTTCGTTTCCCAAAAATGGTTATCTTTTTTAATCTGTAAAAATATTTATTTAATTATGCCTGAAAATTATTGGTACAGTGCAGTATCCCCCTAGACGGGTTTAAGGCTTATTGCAACGCTCGCAAAAGATATAAGTAAGAAAAATATGCACGTTTTAAACCATCAGTTCGTTTAATAGGGCCTTTTATTACCATTTAGTATACTTGGCTTTTTATTTCGAGAATTTTTGCACCGTTTAAGGAATTTGATGTACCTTTCTCGGAGCCAAGGGGGACACAGCTGTTAAAAATTAATGCACTACAGAATACCTATTATAAAATTCCATTAAAAGTGAAAATCTATAAATATCTTTAAATGATAAAAATAAATCATAACTTTTGTGAAATAATTGCCATAGGACTCCAAATAACAAAAATGCAAAATAAGGATAATTTCCTGACCATAGTAGAATTTTTTATAAATAAAAAGTTCACTGGTTTATTCGGTCGTTCTTATTATTTTTATAAAATTTAAGTACAGACACTACATATGTTTCGGAAACACTGTTCCATCTTCGGGTGCCAGTCAATATTTAATAAAATATGGGGGCGATAACAAACATTTTAAAATAACAAAAACCCTGTCTTTTTGTTTTACAGCGTGTGTAACGCTACTGATAATTTTTAATTTTGTAAGAACTCATCTTTTTGTTTCCTTACTTTATCGTGTTAAACCAAATTATTATTTCAAATACACCTTCACACGCTGTAAAACAAAAAGACGGGGTTTCTGTTATTTTAAAATGTTTGTAATCGCTGCCTGTTCCAAATTATTCGGCTAAATATTAACGATTCAACGCCATTTTATAATTCTTACCTACACATTACTAGCTTAGCTTAAGTAAATAGTAAAGAAACAGGGGGGCTGGATCGGGCTGCCGACCTGTCTGAAATCATCAATGATATACCATATCGTTTCGTATATTCTGCATATCCGACCCCCCATTTACTATCGCCATTTACATTTACTATTCACTTCGATACAAGCAAAATGTTCCCGTGTATTTTGATCTTGCCAGCACTTTATACGATGAATGAGTTTACAGGTGTAGTAATTAATTATGCAAAAATGATCTTGACGATCTAAGCAAAAAACGGGATAAAATTAAATATCCGAAATCAGCAAAATGCGTTTAATTTACGAGATAGTTTCAAATTAAAAATTAAAACCTTAAAAACGTTCAATAAAATTTATTGCTTAATTTGGATTATCGTTGGCATTTTAGAGAATTAAGTAGTGTATATATCGTTCATAAAATATCTTGTTTATGTTTATGATGTAGATTAATTTTTCATTTTTTGTTTTGTCATAATTTCTAGCTAATTTATTGCTAATAAATTACTTATATTTTACTGATATTGCTCTTTCGCTTCATTGGAAAAACTAGCAGAGCCAAAACAGGATTTTAAAATTTTGACTGCCCCATAATTTTTAGCTAATATATTGCTAATATATTACATGTAAGAATATTGAAAATAAACTACTTTATTTTATAAAATAACACAATTATATTTAAAAAGTATAATATCAGACAGAACAGATCCTTTTTTGGTTGGTTTACCAATCAGTACTGAATACTGAATGCTTAAAGTTTCCTTTTTTTTGTATCATTGGCATCAACTACTTATATCATTAGACTCGTATTATATGTAGACTTTGTTGCTGTTTACCAGCGCCACTTTAGGAATAGCACTGTTGATTAGAACCTAACAGTGAATGGTCGAGTGGGGAATCCTACCTATGAGTTAGGACTATATATAATTGCCTCTTGTGTTTTCATGTTAATTTTTTCTATATATACATATCAATTTGACAAATAAAGGACTCTTAAAAAATCAACTCACACATGGTTACCTTCAATATATCTTAGTGATAGATACATAGCTTAGCTAAATGGGTAAAAAAATTCAGTATTTTTCACGGGAAACGACCAGGATTTTCTTTTTAACAATTGGTAGTCATACTAGCGTTGCGATACCTCATGAAAGGTATTTTAATTCTCTATTCATTAGTATACGAGTTGTTATTTATCATTACATATTGAAATTCAAAGAAATGAAGGGATATATTTGTTCCTTTTTCAGTTTACTATACAGGGTGTCCTTTAAAATGTGTCCCAAAATTCTCAGGCAGATTCCTTAACCAAAAAATGGAAAAAAAGTTCCTATAGACCTATGTCCTAAAGTGCCCCCTAAGCGAGCAACAGCCTCTCGAAATCATTTTTTTTATTTTGATTTTTTGAATTTTCTTAAAAATGGAAACAAATAAAAGAACCAAATTTTGGCTGTTAAATATGATCAATAATAGTGACCTTTTGACACCTTCAAAAAGAAATTATTTCGTCAGGGGTGTACTTGGGAATTTTTTGAAAATTTTGATTATTCATAACTTTTTTGTGTTTTTGGTAATGACTTATCCATATTTTTTTTTACATTCTACATTGAAAACTACGTCAAAAAGGAATACTTGTTTGATCTCGATTGGAGCAGCCGTTTCCGAGAAAACATCATCCAAAGATATTCGTGCAGTTTAGGTTAATTTTCAATTTTGGCTGTTGTAGCCAAAAAGTTGGAAATCGAGGAACACGGCTTACATGTCCCTATCCTTACTTTTGAAGGTCTATTCAGTGGCAAAAAATATTAGTTGATACAGGGTGATCAAAAATCGGATGTGATTTTGGATTTTTGATCACCCTGTATCAAATAATATGTATTTTATGTCACTGAATAGACCTTAAAAAGTTAGGATAGGGACTGTAAGCCGTTTTCCTCGATTTCCAACTGTTTGGCTACAACAGCCACCTGAATTTGAAAAAATGTGATTTTTGAGTAGCTGTAGGTCCTTTACTATTCATATTAGATAACAAGTGTGATATATCATTGAAATCAGATTATCGAGCAGATTCTAAAAATATAAAAATATACAGGGTGTTCCATTTAAAAAACATAACTTTGATTTGGCACGGCCTTATGAAACACCCTGTCACATCGTAACTAATTTTAAAATGTGAAGCTTAAAGCTGCCTACTTTTATTATAACAGATCTACAGAGCTTCCTCACACTAATCAATCACCCTGTATACTATTTTTAGCTCTCTAAATAAAATTTAAAAATTTAGTTCCCATTTATTTATTATGAAGACCATAAGGTTTGTATTTAGCTGTTTAGAATAAAAAAGTAAAAATATGTATTTTTTTGGCGTTTTTGTGTTTCATGGATAATTTTTTTCGCTCACTGATAAAAATGTTTCTTCAGTTAAACATTATTTCTAAAAGTGTTCTGGTGCGATTCGTTGTATTGTTATTATTTTGTTTAAAATGGCTCACAATAACTACAATAATGATTACACATTCGGCGAAATGACGGACATGCACTTATGTTTTGGACTCGCTTCTGGAAATGCCAATGAAGCTCGCAGACTTTATCAGGAACGCTTTCCAAATAGGCATCTTCCATGCGCTAAGACGTTTTCTAGAATTGACGATAGACTTCGGGAAACTGGTACATTTAAGAAAAACTCTAGTAACAGTGGAAGACAAAATTATGTGAGAACTCCTGCTTTGGAAGAAGCAATTTTGGATAGGGTAGCTGAAACCCCATCGACAAGTACCAGAAAAATAGCAAATGGTAAGTAATTACTTATTTATTATTTTAGCTACCTCGTACCTTATCGTATAAAACTAGTTTTTTTACTTGTTATTGCTTCTCTTACATTTCACGACTTTTCGTATCGAAAAGAGTTGCGTTATGCAGAAAAAATCTGATTTCCCAAATCAATGGATTCTCTTTCTTAACTATTCACTACACAGATTCTCTCATTTAATTTCAGAAGTGGGAGTCGGACGTAACACGGTATGGAAAGTTTTGCGTGAACAACAATTGTACCCTTACAAACCACATTCAAAAAGTTCAGGCACTTAAAGCTACTGATTATGAGCCGCGAGTTATCTTTTCTGAATGGTTTCTTGGAAGATGTAATCAAGATGCAATGTTTCTTAATAAAGTGCTATTTACCGATGAAGCTGGTTTCACTAGAGATGGTATAATAAATTTTCGAAATATGCATGAATGGGCTGAAGATAACCCTCACGCGGTTGTTGAACGTCACCACCAGGATAAATTTTCAATAAACGTCTGGGCTGGAGTTATTGATAATTACCTTATTGGACCATTTGTTTTGCCGAATAGGTTAAATGGAGCAGCATACAGGCTTTTTTTGGAAAATAACTTACATGAGCTTCTTGATAATATTCCGATTCAAATCAGACATAACATGTGGTTTATGCATGATGGAGCTCCACCACATTACAGCCTTGAAGCTAGACAGCACCTTAACGAAAGATTTGAGGGTAGAGTAATTGGCAGAGGTTGTCCTGTTAACTGGCCACCTCGTTCACCAGATCTAAATCCAATGGATTTTTTTGTTTGGGGTTATTTAAAATCATTGGTTTATTCCAGTCCTGTTGAAACAGTTGAAGAATTGGAAGAACGAGTTTTTCATCATTGCGAAGTTCTTAGGAATAATCCTGAAGTATTTTTTCGTGTAAGACAGTCTATGATGCGACGGTTGCGCTTGTGTGTGGAAACCAATGGTCGCCACATTGAGCATCTGCTTTAATTTTTTTTTATTTGTTTTTTTAAATAAATATTTTTTTAAACCGTTTCTTATTATTAAATAAAAATAGTCCCACCACGACATTTGAACTACAATTATTTAGAGAGAGCTAAAAAAGTTATTTTTATTTACGAGATTCACCGAGGTAATTTAGGAAAATTGAAAATTAAGCTAAAGTGGACGAATATCTTTGGATGATGTTTTCTCGGAAACGGCTGCTCCAATCGAGATCAAACAAGTATTCCTTTTTGACGTAGTTTTCAATGTAGAATGTAAAAAAAATATGGATAAGTCATTACCAAAAACACAAAAAAGTTATGAATAATCAAAATTTTCAAAAAATTCCCAAGTACACCCCTGACGAAATAATTTCTTTTTGAAGGTGTCAAAAGGTCACTATTATTGATCATATTTAACAGCCAAAATTTGGTTCTTTTATTTGTTTCCATTTTTAAGAAAATTCAAAAAATCAAAATAAAAAAAATGATTTCGAGAGGCTGTTGCTCGCTTAGGGGGCACTTTAGGACATAGGTCTATAGGAACTTTTTTTCCATATTTTGGTTAAGGAATCTGCCTGAGAATTTTGGGACACATTTTAAAGGACACCCTGTACATCCCCATTCATAATAATCACCATATTATACGGCAAAAAGTGGATTCAAACTATTCGAAGAAATGTTCGATAGGTTTAAACATTCAGGTGTAAGCAAACGGAGAAAAGTTGCGTGCACGAATAATAAAGTTAAACGCGATCGTAATTCCCCTAGTTTTAGCTAATTAGTTATGAGTGATATAATTATGGTATAGTGGGTTTCTACGGCAACTCCGACCTACACAATAGTGAACATATTATACCATTATACAACTGAATAGAACTATTTGATATAAAAAAACTAGATTATTGATGAATTAATAGACCTCGAACTGGCCTTGCGACAGATTTAACATTGTGGCTGAAATGTACTTCGTAAATATTTTTAAAGAAACATTACTTATCATATCGTATCTAATCTAAACTAAATAATAACACCTATACCAAGCTTGTCACATAAATATTGTCGTTTTTAGACATACACACATTTTCACAATATTTATTTGCTAAACATATTTTCATATTTTAAGATTAAACTGGATACCGTGCAGTTAAGGACGGAGTATCCCTGTGTATAAAAATCTGTTTAGACACTTTAGACTGATTTTCGATTAGAATAACTTGTCAACTTCAACTAAAATAACTGTATATAATACAATTATTCAGCCTCAGTTCGATTATTGTGCCTCCATTTTTCATTTATTTAATCTCAACAAGTTAAATCAACTTTAAAAACTACAAAATCGAGGCATGCGCATAATATTAAAAACTAATCGTCTTACACCAATTGCCACAATGTTAAATTCTCTTCAATGGTTTTCGATTCAGCAGGAAGGTTGTACTATTTGACAATTATGTTTATTTATAAAATAATTCATTCTTTGGCTCCATCCTACTTTCATCAATTTATTTGTTATCATGGGGATATTCATGATTACAATATAAGATCAATTGGCCAATCTGCCTATGCCAAAAAAAAAAAAGATAACAAACGATATATACATTAAAACAGTTAATTATTCGAAATCACAGGCATCGTTATTGTATAAAGGTTTCAATGAATATAATGAACTGCCCAGGGGCTTGAAGGATTGTAATTCATAATATACCTACATACATAAAATTCAAAAACTCTAAGCAGTGCCATAACAAATACCATAAAATATACCTCCCATACACCTTCCTTATTTACTTGATTGATATCTCTGTTTACCATATACAATTTGTCATATAAAACATTGAATTTGTGTTAGATTAACCCGCATAAACTATTTTAGTCGGCTTCAACGAATTCGTGTCTATCCCTTTTTAATCCCTTATTTGAGCTGTCGTCTGATACCTGTTCACCTATTATTGAAATATTAGAAGACAGTAGATGCTAATGGAAATTCCTAATATGATTTAATTCCGGGAATTAAATATTTTATTGTTCGTTATTAAATAACTTATTTTTTCTCTCTCTATATGTTCTGAATTTAACAAGTATTGTAATGATTTAGATTTTTTTAATTTATCCGTATATAGGTACAAGAAATGAGTAATAGTAGTTTGTGCAACAAGAGTGGAAATTATGATGGCCATATCGCACAAAGACGAAATTTGAGCACGACGCCGTTAGCGGAGTGCTCCTCAATTGTATTTTTAAAAAACTGTTCCTTTAGATTTCTTTACAACCCGTAGGCATAATTCATGAACTGATTTCTATATTAAAATTAATGTTACGAAGTATACTTTTCCCGAAAGTTTCGTCAAAAGTAACCTCTGCATATACGGGAATTAACATGGGCGATCGCCAGCCTTAATGTTGTTAATATAAACATAGACACCCTTGAAGGTTTCATTCCAAATAGTCAACATTCTTGGGAATTTGTGTCGATTACAATAGATAGGAATACCCTCTCTGTACTTACTTTATATTTTTTAGGCTCTTTATTTTTTTTTCTAAACATACATTTTTTGTTTCATTCAATAGTATCACAGTCAATAAGATTGTGAATAACTCTGAATAGAAATACCGGTTGTGTGATAATTCTTCGGGACTCAAGCAATTTGACAGACAAACGATCAAAAGTGCATCTTGAGGATAGCGTATAGCAGAATATATATTTCCCCGTCTAGCCCATGTACAGGGTAGACAGAGTAGTTATAGAGGATTCTCTTAAGACTCTTCTTAAGGGATGTTATAGAAACGTTATTGAAATCTTAATCTTATTTCTCAAGGTACATTTGTGACAAATAAATCGGCCAATGGAGATATAATATTTAACATGAAACAAACAAATGTAAACATTGTTACTAGTATAAATAATTCATAAATTAGAGAATATATTAAAAACAAGCATTTGATAGGATGTCAAAAACCCAAATAGGTTGCGATTGAGACTATTAGGAACAAAATATCAGGTTAACATATTATTTTAAACGAGGTTTTTTAACGAATAATTGTAGATGATTTCTTAAAACACCTGTAGTGTTGTAGTGTAGGTACAACTTGTAAAATTTTCTATAATTTCTTTAATAAAATATTTTGAACTAAAACAATTACGTTGTGAACTTTTTCACTAATTATTTGCCTATAAAATCTCTTTATTTTGGTACATTTTCAGTCCTTAATTTCATACGGTCTTCTTTATAAAGTTTTAGTATTTTTCCTGGTAAGTGAATCAGTAATTGCCTTTTAGTCAGTGAAATAACATTGTTATTTGAGACTTCTTTTGTAGTCATTGTTATGATTATTTTAAATTAATATTAATTTAGTCAACGATACATTCATTGTCTATCATTGATAATAAATTTATCTTCGGGGTATATAATAGTCATATTTTAAATATGTAGAAACATTACGAAGTAATTTTCCTACAGATAACAGTTTATCATTATCAGTAGAATACGGAGGCTGATATGATATCGACTAGAAATTGCTCAATTTAACTTATAGTTGCGTCAAAGTAGGACTAAAAACGCAGAAACTTCGAACTTTGGTCGGAAAGGTTCGATTGGGCTATTTTTTTCTGCAAAATGTTCATTGAGACATGAGATTTAAAGTTCACCAAAATCTAGATGCCGCTCGGCCTCCTTCCCGCCCCAAATTCACCCCAATTGGGGGAATTCTCGGCTTTTTTCAACAAGCCAGATACTTTCTAAAACTGCAGTCCCAAGCGGGGCAAATGTTCCACTCGGGGGGTTTGAAGTACCCTGAATCCATTATTTGGGTTAGGTCGCCTTTGCGACCTTCCCAGGGGTGTGTGACAGGGCGTCTGGGGGTCCAAAATGTGAGATGTCCGTGGAAATGTGTTTGGGCTGCCAAGTGAATATTACCTATTAATAATTGTAATGTAACCTCTATAAAATTGTTAATTTTAAATAAAGCGAACCCCATGGGGTCGCTTAAAATTGTAATGTAACCTCTTCAAAATTGTTAATTTTTTATAAGCGACCCCTACGGGGTCGCTTGAAATTGTAATGTGACCTTCATAAAATTGTTAATTTTTATAAAAAAATGGCGCCCGACGAAAAATTTGTGTGCGTGGTGAGGTAGAGAGAGGCAAGGGGTGTTTGGGAAAAATATTTAAAAAATTATTCGATTCCATTAAAACGTCGAAAAACGATAAAGAAATTTTCAAAACGTCATAAAAAAGTGAAAGTTGACGATAGACGAAAAATTGCTTCTGATGAGCCGACTACGATCTCTCGAAGGTCTGCCGTTTATGCAAACTCACTTCCATAGTGCACCCAAATTCCGGAAAAAAGACTCAAAAGACGTTTGGACGATTTCCGTGCGATTTTTCGAGGTTTTTCGCGGTTACCATGGAAACCGCTTGGGAATTTTAACGTTAATTTTTTTTCGGAAGCGTCTCGCGGTTATACACCTTTCGTCCGAGTTTCATCGAAATCCATCCATCCGTTCGGACGGTACGATTTTTTATAGTCGCCCGGAAACCCCTCATACGAAATTGGTCGGGGAAAAAAAATGGCGTCCGACGAAAAATTTGTGTGCGTGGTGAGGTAGAGAGAGGCGAGGGGTATTTAGGAAAAATATTTAAAAAATAATTGGTTTCCATTAAAACGTCGAAAAACGATAAAGAAATTTTCAAAACGTCATAAAAAAGTGACAGTTGACGGTAGACGAAAAATTGCTTCTGACCAGCCGACTACGATGTCTTGAGCGTCTGCTGTTTATGCAAACTCACTTCCATAGTGCACCAAAATCCCGGAAAAGGGACTCATAGGACGTTTGGACGTGCGATTTTTCGAGGTTTTTCGCGGTTTTCATGGAAACTGTCAAATAGATTTTGACGTTGATTTTTTTTAAGAGGCGTCTCGTGGGTCCGCACCTTCGATGCAAGTTTCGTTAAAATCCGTCTATCCGTTCTTAAGATATGCTTTTTTTGTGATTTTGGAAACCCTATTTTAAATTTCCACGGACATCTAGTATATTGGACCCCCAGTGGCCCTGTCACCCACCCCTGGGAAGGTCGCAAAGGCGACCTGACCCAAATAATGGATTCAGGGTACTTTAAAACCCCCGAGTGGAACATTTACCCCGCTTGGGACTGCAGTTTTATGAAGTATGCGCCTTTTGTTGAAAAAAAAAAATTCCCCCCAATTGGGGTGAATTTGGGGGGAGGGGGCCCGAGCGGCATCTAGATTTTAGTGAATTTTGAATCTCATGTCTCAATGAACATTTTGCAAAAAAAATTAGCCCGATTGGACCTTTCCGACCAAAGTTCGAAGTGAAAACCTACTTTGACGCGACTATTAAACGATATATCCGTCAACGTTACTTATTTTTAAAATAATTACATACATTTTTTAACAATATAGTGAGTGCATCTTATATATTGTGTTAGATATGCCTCTAGATATGATGAAATACTATAATTATTATAATCAGTAATATACCGGGTATTCAAATTAAAGTGTTACAGCTAAATACCGTCTATTATAAAAAAACGTTGCAGACGAAAGTATTATAGTTTTGTGTGGAAAAAATTTGGCTAAAATCGTTTTTTATAGCCAACCATAATATGGCCAACTTTTCTTTCGTCCAGCAAAATTTTCAAGTAGCTGTTACTCAAAAAGTAAAAGTCGGATAAAAAAAATATTTCCATCAAAAGTTTCTTATTTTTTTATGTACTTTAAGAATATGTAAAAAAAAAATCGGGTTCCCATTTAAAAAAACAAAGTACACCTCGATATGGCCATATTATGGTCAGCTATGAAAAAATGAATTTAGCCAAAATGTTTCCCCCAAAAAACTATAAAACTTTTGTCTGAAAGTTTTTTCCTAAAATGCATATTTTTGGCGGTATTTAACTGTAACACTTTAATTTGAACACCCGGTATATTTTTTAAATTTTTATTCCTAAGATGGTTTAGACTCATTAATTTTGTCCTTTGGACATAGTAATAAACTCCAATAACAAGTACCAACGTCCTAGGGACGAGGTCATGTGTTATGAAATCAACTACATAACGTGACAATTTGTAATTTAATTTTTCTAATAAAAGTTTTGGCAAATTTAACACTAACGTTCAGTTTCATTTTCAAGGTTAAAATTTTATTCTGTCAAGTGACTAAAGTACCAATCCAACATATAAATTTAAAATATTCTGTAATAATGTAATTATAGAATTAAAAAATGTAATTTAACTTAATTCTTGTAGAATGAATTATCGCAACAATAATAATAATATTTCTGCACTTATTATCACTTCTCATTACTCATTAACAAGTTTAATTATTTAGAAAAATACCTACTCAATTATAAGAAACGTAATTTTTATTTATCATTCTAGAAAACCTTGAATTACCTACTACTGAAATAATATTTAGCTAATTTCATTGCACAAATATGCAAAGTTAGATCCATTGGGTTGTCCATATCTGAGTCCACGCGATTTTTCTTTTCCTCGAAATTATGGAAAAATGCGAGGGTTAAAATTTACCCACTGAAATGAGTAACACAAGGTGTCACTGTCAATGGAATTCCCATTTGTATTTCCATAGTTGTGTTAGTTAAATTACGAAAAGAGATAATAAAATAAAGCCTAGTTTCTTAGATTGATTATTATAATCCATATTATATGTTTGGCAGTAAATTTTCCAACAACTATTTTTAAATTAGCGTGAATCACGATATTTTATTAAAAATAAAATGAAATTTGGGCTATTCGATTTCCTTGAACCGTTTAGCATTGGTACGTTTAATTGTTATTGATCCGTGCCAATAATTATACCATATTAATGTAGTTAAGTGTCGTTGTAATCTTTAAACAATTACTTGTTTCATTATAAATATTTTGTTTTATAGACCGTATCCAAAGTACCAGAATCATCTGTTTGTATCGCAATTTAATTAGTTATACAAGTGATTATTTTATTACCTGTAATTTTTTATCACGGTTTAATGTATGCAAGCGTAATCAACTTAGTGAATGTCTCAACAAACCGCAAAGGGATATAGGGTTTCGTGTGTTAGCGTCTCCATATTACTTTACTTATCTATGTTTATAATAATAATTAATTATTAGAAGACTGCGTATTAAATTAATGATAGGACGATAACTCAACCCTAATTCCCTCTAGACCATCTGTACTCAACCTTTTTTTCTTTCGGGTCACATAAATCTGTTTGTTATGTTACACGGGCCACAATATTTTTGGGTGATAACTAGAGTTGCCACCTTTTTGAAATGTAAATAAAGGACGATGGGTGACGATAGGGATCCTCAAATTTATTAAACAAAAATATTTAATTAAATACTCATTAATATAACTAAGTGCTAATAAGAACTAATTGAAAAATATTCTAAATAGTATGTAACATTTGTTGCTTCATTCTACGTAAAGTTCTGTGATTATCATTATCATAATTTTGCAATTTCAAAATTAATTAAAATGTCTTTCTTATTCAGAGGTGGTGCAAGAGGGGGTAATATTTTCATACTATAAATTGTTAAATTAAGAATAGAAATAGACCTGTTTCAGATGTTTTCCCAAAAATACATAATAACGTTAAGAATTAATTTATTCCATACATATGGACCGCACAGTACATTTTAACGCCGTAAATATTGCGCCTTTGAACAACTTTTAAATAAATAATACATTAAAATTATAAAATATTAATTAAGCTATACGATAATATCTCAAGAATCGTGATGTCAATATTTTTTGTACTTTTTTGTGCCAAAATGTAAAAAAACCATATCGCCATAGAAATCGCAAAAATTGCTGTTTTTCTGTCATTATGTGATGGCGATAATAATAATTGTATTTTATTTAAATTACTCATTTGCGCCTAATTTACCTAGTTAACATAAAATTCTAGACAAGTAGTTTCGCAAGGTTAAGCGGAATAATACGCTGGCAATTTACACATTTTTTTATGGAAAACACTGTTTATATATTTTTATGCCTAGTTGTTTACTTTGTATACTTTTCAATAAAAGCAACTTGGAGTACCCCTATTTTTATTCGGGATTTCCGTAGAACATGAAATTTTAGAATCAGTTTGTATGATAGTGTAAAGTAAGAAAGTTGACATCTACTTCCGCTATAAGCGAAAACGATAGAACTGTCAATATATTTTAGATGGAAAGATTTTTATGAATTTTTAACAAAATCCGTTTAGTTTGTCAGATACAGATAGTGTTCTCCCGTCGCTGGACGAGGAAATCATTTTTTAATAGTTTTATTTGAATATTTTTAACATTTTTTATTTGTGTTGCCACCTACCTACCGCAATTTTTCGAGTCGTTTATTTAGTGGTCAAAGTTCTGTAATTGAACCTGACCTCTGAATCATGCTATCAACATTCTGTTATCGTATGATACATGTTGCTAACAATTTCTTATTCATGCAGAAACCGGCAATAAAAAGTCACAAAAGTGACAAATATTGGATTGTTTTTTTATTAAATAGGCGCATATTGCATTTCATTTTAAAAGAATTTAAAAAATAATGTTTTATGGGCACTTTTATGTTCACTTCTTGATATATTTGTTAAAGACAACGTCACCAAGGTCCTAATGATACAACTGTTTTTTATTAATAATATACCTTATTTGAAAGGTATTTCAAACGCATGAAACATAGACCAAAGAAAACTATTACCCTACAAAAACATTCGCACTAGATATTCCCGAGCTCAAAGTATAGTAGGGGGTAAAGATATTCTTTCTTTTTCGGCAAAACAAAGGGAATCGTATAAAAACACGTTTAACAGCAACCCAGGGACGGACCTAATTAGTTGTATGCTACGCTTCAAAGAGTAAATGTTATACGTATTTAAATATTATTACATTTTTCGCATAATTTCCTTCTTCGATTATTTAATAAATATCACTAAATTTTGTTTAAAAGGCAACACTTACAAAATTGATCCGAAATAAATATTCACGACTTGTAATAAAAATTGCCATGAAACTATATTCCATTTATTTGAAGTATTTAATTAATACATTGAATATTAAAAACACCGGCGCACACACACAAAAAAAAAGTTGTCAGTTCTTTTGACGGGACCGGTATATATTTATGTATTTCGACCCGCTGAATCCGAATCTGAGGCCCCTTTGACCCGTACACCGTCAAATTTTCGAGAAAACTTTGAAAAACAGAAAAAATGACGAAAATCGGCAGTTTTTCAAAGCTTAAATTGAGTTGCTGCGTTCTGCACACCAGAACAAAACTATAAATTTAAACATATAAATACTTGACCTTTGCGAACCGTATTCAACGTTTTTCTGTCTATTAGTCTCTATTTCACACTATTAACTCTAATGTTCGAGGGCGGTCCAGCAAGAATGAAGATTTCGAGTGTTTCAGTAACTTTGCGGCTTACATATATCTTTCTAAAACACTGAAAAGTTCTTTACTTACATCTGTACTGAGATCTATATTATATTCTGTCATTTTTTTTCTATTTGTTTTCTCTATAGATATATAATTTTTTTTCTGAATTTACGTTCTGTAATTTCTTGAAAATATAAAATGTGTACCTTTATTTAGTTACATATTTTTCTTTTGTATCTTGTTCTGCAACTATGTATACTGTTGGACAATAAAGCTTTTTTTATTTTATTGTGAACACCCAATATTTTGGTCACTGATTTTTAATAATATTAATTTTATATTCTTTTATGTTCCAGGTGGGCCAAATTACGGGTGGCAATGTTGCCAATTGTAATATTTATTGAACCACTCTCCGAATGTATGGTAATAGGAGCATGCGCAGCTTGGGCAGCGAGTTTACTGTTCCGGTGGGAACCCCTAGTTTTTTATTTAATTCATATACTTGTATGGTTCTTGTGTGACTGGATGTTATTGTCTATAGTACAAGTAAGTAATTAATCAATTCATTTATACGTATGATAACAAATTATTATTTTTTTAATTTTCCGTCTCTATCCGAAAGAGAAATTTTGAAAATGTATTTATTTTAAATTTTTCATACATTTCCGAGATTTTTTTTGATTTTTCCCTCTTCTAGCCGGATAAATCTCATTTTTTAAGTAGTTTTCCCCGGATATTCGTTTGACCCAAATTATCCCATACTTTTCCTGGAAAATGCGCTTTCGGCATCGAAAAAATTTCGATGCCAGATTGTCAAAAATGTCTAGTAGTATACGCTTATTTTTAGTTTGTCCGAAAAATTCTTCAAATAAGTCAGAAAATTCGGAAAACCAATTTTTTTTTCTATTTTCACCAACCGAAAGGAAATTTACTGAATCTCATGAATCCGCTGTCGAAAAAAAAGTCGATTTTGTCGGAAAATTGACGGAAAACCATTTTACGAAGAAAAATTTGTTGATAACAATATATGACAAATAGTTTTTGCGATGGAATTCATCCATATACATACATAACTTCCTCCATGTAATTTAAAATATATTTCATCATTTGTATAACTGAAAATTGTGAATTTATGTGAATCGCAAATCGAAATCCGAAAAGAAATATTCAAAATAAGTGGCTGAATAATTTGAAAATTCGGAAACATCTCAAAAATCCCCCTACGAATTATTAAGATTATCCCTAAACTCCAAAGGTGAAAACAAATACTTAGAAAATTGAAAAAGCATGTCGCAGCTGGGAATCAAACCCGAACATTGTATGCTAGACAAGTGCCTTTCCTTCTAGACCATCACGTCATTGACTGTCGAGAGTCCTAGGAAGAAATTTGATGTGCTAGTTCGGGTCAGACAGCGGTCAAGCTTCTCAAAGCTTCAAATACCTCTATGCAACATTCGTATATATGAGAAATGCATTTATGCATACTAAGCCCGTATTTTCGTCTGCGTGAGTTTTCAATCTACGTTAAGAGACCTAAACCTGAGTGTAAAAATTGTTAATTTATGCGAATCGTAAATTTGTTTAAATTGCCATTATCTTTCATTTATTTACTAAGGTCAACAGTTGTAACTATTTAATTCATTGTGGTCAAATATTAGATAATAATTTAAATTTAGATCGATTTCATATAAGTATTGCGATTTTTAAACAAAATCTAATAACGGTATTTTTCATTATTGGTTATTTATTTTCGGACATAATACCGTTATCCTATTTTGATTAATATAGCATTAGTGTTTACGGTCCCATGAACTTAATTTTTTCTTTAATTTGCGGATGACCTACTTTTAACAATTCTACTATTTTAATGAACAATTATTGAGTCATTTTTTATTGTCGGCTTAAATATATAACCGAATACCGAAGTATCGACGTGTTTTCACTTAATTTTTTATTGCGAACAACGATTTCGATTTTTAAAGGAAACACTAATTAGCAAAATAATTTTTACACAAATAGATGATACTGAATGAAACATTATTTCATAATGTAAACAGATGATTTAACATAAATAGTAACAGCGAGGATAAGTTTAAATATTTTTCTTTAAAAATATTGGTATATTGTAAATCATTTCCATTTGAAGTTCTGGGACAAGGGTTTCTATGTTTTTGAAAAATGGGGCAATGTGGCATGTTCAAAAATTTTGAATTTTTTTTATGAATAATACAGTTCAAAATAAAGCTACATTAAAATTTTTTTTTTATCTATTTATTTGCCTGAGTAATTAATTTTTTAAAATTTATGACGTAGCCGGGAATAGACCAATAGGAACTAGCTACACAACGTTGCCAGTTAGACGGTATACGAGAAGTAATATTCGTTCGTTTGTGTGTACCGTCTTACTTTCAGACTTCTAAAATATCTTTTAAATATAAAGTACACCGTTTATGCAGAGTAAATTTCTTATTTTTGAAAATAATGCGGTATATCCTGCGAATGAAATGAAGAGAAATGTTTTTTAAGAAAGAAATATTGGCCTGTGACTCATACTTTGTATATTTTTTGCGATATGGTTCTCGCGAGGCGCGTCTCGACTTATCTGAGTATTGATTGCTGTTCAGTAACTAGAATTAAGATATATAATACTTGGTATTCTATATGATACTCTTCACAGTTTAACAAACCCCCTTTTAACCCCCTCTTTTAATCAGATTTTTTCAGAATCAATAGGTTTCATTCCCCCTATAAAAGCTTTATTTTTCCGGAAGAATTCAAGTTGATATTTTAATCCCCCCTAAAGCCCTCCATTCTTAATAAGATTTTTCAAAATCAATAAGATTTATCCCCTTATAGAGCTTGATTTTTAATAAAAATGTCATGTTAATATCGCTTTTCTTTGTTGATTTATGATTTTTTTTTTAATTTCAACCCCCATAACCCCCTTATGTTTGATCACATTTTTTTTTTTAAATCAATAAGCTCCCATTGTAAAGCTTGAATTTTCATGAAAATTTCAAGGTGATATAGTTTTTAGTTTTTGTTTAATAATTTTTTTAAAGTTTTAACCTCCTTAGCGCCTTCATTTTAAATACGATTTATTTTTTTATCAATAGGCTTCGTCCCATTGCAGAGCTTGATTTTTCCTGAAAATTTCAAGTTGATATTGTTTTTCGTTTTTAATTTGTTTTTTTTTTTTTTTAATTTTAATCCCCCATGTTTAATCAAATTTTTTTTAAAATGAATAGGCCATTCTATTGTAGAGCTTGATTTTCCTGAAAATTTCAAGTTGATATTTTGTTTCCTTTTTGTTTTATGATTTTTTTAAAGTTTCAATCCCCCCTTAACCCTTCCATTTTTAATTAGATTTTTTCAAAATCAATAGGCTTCGTACCCGGAAAATTTTAAGTTCATATCATTTTTCGTTTTTGACTTATCGTGCGGACAAACAATGTGGGATGGGAGGGACAGACGGATGGACGGACATTTTTAAAAGTTATATAAAATTTGATGAGAAGGATTTTGATACAAAAAATTTAAATTTGGGTGAATATTAAAAATTTTGGTTTCTTAAAAGTAAACCTATAATAAATAAACCATTCAAGAGTATAATAATAGAAGCAAGTAATGTTTTAAGTGGTACCTATAGAATAAATTTTGCATATGTCTTTGGTGTTAAGTGTATGTATTTAACATATGCAATGTGTTATTTGCAAAAAATAAAACAATTAAAAAAAATGAGGAAGCCTAGACGACAGGAGCTTTTTACAATTATTTCAGCTGCAGCAAAAAGGTTAGACTTTTCTAGTAAAAATATTTTATCCAAAAGAGATGATAAATTATCGAAGAGAACCAAGATAATATAACAAAATGTATCCAGAGGGAGTTGCAATAGTCCGCGGAATATTTTTATGTGTAAAAGTAATTAAGAAACTCCCTCCCTCTTTATCTAGAAACCGTCGACAAACAATTAGTGCTGTCGACATACGAACTATGTGTTTGTAATAACAGTGGAAGAAAGAAGGGAACATATCTCATAGCTATTCAAACAGGTAACTAAATTTTGTTAATATGAATCAATAGAGGTTATAAAGTTTTCAGAAAATTTAAAGGAAACCCCAGAAGAAGTAAATGAAATAGAAGAATTACCTAGAGACCAACTTGGTACATCAAAAGAAGAAAGTGGCTTACAGCGTCACTCTTTTATTCGGCAACTTATGACTACGGCAAAAATAAATAAAGAAAATTCTAGGAAGCAATTATAAAAAATAACTAGAAACACTATAGAACCTTGTAGTCTTTTTTGGTAGCAACCCCAGATGGTATTATCAAAGATAAAGGACAAGTTGAAATAAAATTTCCTTATTCTGCAAGGTAAATGACCCCAGAACAAGGAATTCAAACCAAAAATATTACAAAACAACGAAATTAATAAAATCCACAAATGGTCCTATCAAGTTCAAGGACAAGTACACACAATACGCTACACAGTTTAAAAACGGAAACAATCGTAAGAGATACATAATTTTAGTTAAATAAGACGGAGCCTTTTGTATGATATTTTTACTTCGATTGTATGATTCCTGAAATAATCGATTTACGAAAGGCTAGAAACATGCTAATAAAATATCTTAAAAGTTATCAATAATAAAAAGAAAACAGAAAAAGATAAATAATATATCCTTAGCGCTTACTTTAAGTTTTAAGTGTTTACTTATTTTAGAAAACTTTTTACTATAATGCAATTTAATTTGTGATAGTGTTGCTTTATTAATTTACCACTTATCTTGTTTATTTCTGACTTCGTTTTTTTGTATTTTTTTAAATAAATAAAGAATTTCAAAAATTATGTAGGTATATTGTTTTAAATTAGGTCACACCATTCGCAGTGTATACCATTCACATTTATTTCATCCATAAAACATCCTATACCAACCTAATAAATAAAAAAAATGTGCAATTTCTGCCTATATTAATTAAATAATAATTTTCTTCTTGTATTTTTTTGTCATTTTTAAAAACCTTGGTATATAATGTAACGTTTTAAAGTGAGAAATGAAACAAATGTATGGGCCTATAAATCACTAAGTACTGTTAGTATTAAAAGTAGTAGTTAAAACGTAATCTTTGAATACCTCGGCCTAAAATACCGAGGAATGTATTCCTATAGCATAGCTATGGTTAATATCAGGGTTTTTAGAGAATACTCCCGCCCCAGTGCCTTCCGAAGTCTTAGATCCGTCTGTATACCAGGTTTGTTCCTGTCGTTGGGCATTGGGCTCCCTTATGGTGATCTCCGCTCTTTCCTGTATTAAAACTTCAAATGGAGTGTCTGCCATATAGACTACATTTTTATTCTCGTCAAAATTCTGACACCCTATTATAGGTACATATGCTTGTGCTCTTTCTTATATCCTGTATATTACCTACCTACAATATAAATTTGTATAAACAAGATATATGATTAGAAAAATATTTCATATTTAAAATACTCAAGGGATGAATCTAAGTTTATCTTAAACCAATTTTTTATTTTTTTTCTATGAAGCACAAAATTAGGTCGTCAAAATTTTTCGACATTTTAGGCACTCTGCCAAAACAACGCCTGCAAAAAATTACAAATTTTATTCTAAGATAAACCTTTATAATTGTTTTTTAGACATCCTAAAAATATATTTTTTTAGTATTAAAAAATGAGGCTGTAATCTGTTATGAGCCCACTCCCTACATTTGTGTCAAAACTCGAGCGTTAGATTCCCCTCTCAAATACTGAAAAGAAATCGAATGATACCGAACACTAGCCGCCTAACAAACATTTGCTTAAATTGCCACTTCGTGAATTTGATGCTAATTTCAGTATTAAATTCACTAAACTTAGTATTTACTTACGTCACATTTACTACTTTAATAAGCTAAAAAAAGTAAATGTTTAGTACGCAATCTTTAATAACCAAACCAAATTTATTCATTCAATAATCAAATGAAATTTCGTTAATTTAAATGGTATATGATGACGCACATTAGATTTTATATTGAATCCAGTATTATATCTATTTCAAATTAAAACTTTGTTGACATTCAATAATGACTTCGAACTTTCTGTAAACTACCTCTAAATAAAACAGTAAAACTATGATTAAGTAGAAATAATATAATAGGTAATTTAATTGTCTTTCACACGAAATATAATAAAATTAGAAATAAATCTAAGAGTACAAATAGCCGACGTTGTAGACCGTTTCAAGCGATGCGATAGTCTTCATGAATCTTTCCTCAACAATTCGTTGTTCCTCTTGTGTCCTAATCTTGTTAATATAAACAAAGACACCCTTGAAAGTTTCATTCCGAATATTCAACATTCTTGGGAATTCGTGTCGATTACATTTCGAAATATGACTTGAGTTTTTTTATTTATAACCAATTATATTTTTAAATATATATTTTTTTGTTATTTCAGAATGGGTCTCTTCCCTTCAAGAGGTTCGACTTCATTATCGGATGGCTGTTTCGTGAATTATCTGGACCTTACCTGTTTCTTATAGCTCTTTGTCATCCAGAAATTAAATGGCGTAATCGTGTCTTTAAGTTGACCTGGGGCGGCATAGCCCAGGAGGTGAAGCCCAGAATCAAATGTTAAAATAAATGTATGTTTTTATGTAAAGGTTGCCACTTTAACCCTCTTATCTCAATCTTCAACATTAGTAAGTTAAGCGCCCTGATATTATCATTTTAAGTTTACTATAAACTTTAAGATATGAATGTAAAGACTTGACTTTTGCCCAGCACAACTACTTTATACGCCAAGCACTGAACATTAATTTATTTATTAGACTGAACGAAAATATACCCAGTGAGCTAAGGGTGACTATGCACCAATAGTTAAGTTAAAGAATGTCTTGGATTTTGATTTTATCTCGTTTTTAACCCTTTCGCTGTATGTTGCTTGTACAAAACATCTCGTCAGTACGTAAAAAATGGCAGAGAAATTTTTGTAAAGGACAATGGCCCCAATTATATCAAATTAATACAATCGTCGGTTGAGAAGAAAAATATCCTATTTCCATTATAAGTTATTGCCATACTATCCCTAAGTTCTATTTAATTCTAGCTTGTGCAGTACTATCCAGTGTCCTAAGATGCCGTATGGGGAACAAAAATTGTCTAGAATTGTCTTTGTTATAGGGAAATTAAACTTTTAAAACTAATAGAAAGGGACATTTTGTAGTAGAGTATAATGCACTTTTTTGAAAATACTTTTTATATTTTTTATTACACCTGCGTAAATCGAATCTTGTACCGGGTGATCTAATAAGGCAGGACGCCGGGTGTTTTTCATAGAATCTAGAGTCCAGGAGTGCTGTTTCGTTTTCCTTTGATGAGTCGTAGCCATATTGTTTCTGAAATTAGTAAAATAGAATATAACATTTTAAAATACTGGCCATAACGGGGTACTAGGTTAATCCCCACTGGTAGTGGTTGAATTAAAATTTAAAAATAATGTTACTTTTGTTTGTATGGGCTCCTGTTTCTGTATAAATAAAACCAGAGAATCGTTTATATAAAGAAGCACCTGTAAACACTACCACATGTACTACCACTCTACTTCAAATCAATAATGTGAGCAACTATAACATTCTATTGCCCCTCCTGTCGGCAAACCTAGCAATTTCAAGATAATTTCTAGATATTTTTAGAGATTACTTTCGTTAAACTAAAAAATCTATAGAATAAATGGTTCTTTAGATATGGCGGGCGTCCTTTCTTATTTTGGATACCCGGTACAAGACTTTGGAATTTTCACAATTTTTGATATCAAAATACACAAAAAAAAATTAGGGGTATGTGGGCTACCTGTTGTTGTTCCAACTTCAAATAAAAATAAATTGTGCAGAAGGTAGATATGTAAGGAAAGAGGGGGTACAGTGTTACACAAAAAATGTATCAATTATTATTGTTTCAAGCAGATATAGTAGAAAAATTCTCTTTTAAGCAAGAGGTTGGTATGAATGTTGACAATCATCGGAAGATTATCGCGGATCCAGTTCTGAAGATATAATTAGAGTGATACATTTTTTATTCAGGATGCACACGTGATCCAGTAGTGGGTAAAATTCGAACACTTATTGTGTTGGAGGGAAACTTCCTAAGCACTTAATTGACGCATTCTGCTAAAATATCCGACCTTAGAATGCCTCCTATTCCTTTTTTATATCGATATTGCCAAAAATTGCTAAATAAATCGAAAAGAAGCTTTTAAATTAATTTAATAAATGAAAATGTTAATTTTTCTTGTAAAAAAAATGTGGAAGATATCGAGGAAAAACTGAATTTTTAGTTTTTTGTTTGGTGTCGGCATCCGATATATCGATTTCACAAAGAAATCGATCACACATTTATTTTTTAGGCACTTTATTAGAGCTATAACATCTTTTATTAAAATTATGCCTGACAAAATAAATATATTACGCCTAACAAAATAAATATATTAAACCAACCAGTTTTGAGTAGAAATAGAAACTAGTAACTCTTCTTAATTTAAACTAGAGTTACAAAAATCTATACCTACATACTTATAAATCAATTAAAACCACTGATCTGTAATATTTATTGGATAGGATATTCGCTAAGTGCGAAATCATGTTAGAGGAAGCAAAAGTGGCACTAGCGGAAGCTATGAATAATTCAAGTAAGTTTTGCGTATCAAATACTGTTTTTTTTAATAGTTAAAAACAATATGGTGAGCAGCCGGAGTTGCTTTGTTGTAAATTGTAAAAATACTACCAAAAAACAGTGTAAATTTTATAAATTTCCACCATCAAAATGGAAATTAAATGAATAGCTGTAAGAAGAGAAAAATAAGTAATTAGCTGAAGTAATAAAAATATAAAATATTAAATGAATCTTTTCACTTGCTATATAAATCCATATACTTTTATTAAAACCAAAAAATATATTTTTGTACTACCGTGCGTAAAATTGTAATTTTTTTTCACTATTGCGTAAAATAAAATTACGCACTAGTGAAAAAAAGTAAAACTTGACAAAAATTGTACATAGCAGCAAAGTACTTTACGCACTAGTGATATTAATATTTCTAATATTAGTGCATAATGTGTACGGTAGTAGAAAACATATTGTGTTAAAACGAGTTAAACTTTACACACTTGTTGCATAAATAACTATTTTTAATTACGAATTGTATTGAAAATAATGCTGTCAATATACGCAAATATCACCCTTTAGTTCTTGCATTAGTTAGCACTGCTGTCACTCACGGAGCGAATAGGGTATCCACGATTGAAGCTAAGCGATATGCTCTCTGCTGGATATTTGTAAAAGGTGCCTGGAAGTAGGAGTTTTTGAATTGTTGCCAACGCTACTTTAGCGATTTGTCTACCAATATACAGAGTACTTCTAAATAAAATCGAAAAAATTTAAGGGGCGATTCTGTGATGAAAATTAAAATGGGTATTTGGTATAAACATTTTTGAAAAACTCTCCTCGAAAAAGTTACACTCCGAAGATTTAAAAAAAAATGGTCTTTCTTTTTTATTTTCCCTGTATATTAAGCTAAAGACTCGAAACTGGGTGCATATTATTTGTCATTGCAAAGCACAAACCTTAAGGCAAAATACCCTCGCGTTAGCACATCTTTTTGAAAATGCATTGTATTTATTTTTTTCTCGTAAATGCTTTTAAAAAACTTCTAGAGGTAAATAAGTTCGTAAATGAATTGGGCTTTTCATCCATATTTTTTTAAAAGAAAAATTTTTATCTAAAAAAAAGTGGTAAGAAAAAATATCTTAGAAATTAACTATTTCAACCCTTTTAAGCATATTTCAGGGTTGAAAAAATTTCAAAAAGTAGTTTCATTGACAAATAATATTTACACCAAGTTTTGTGTCTTTAGCTTGATATACAGGGAAAATAAAAAAGATAAACTATTTTTTTTAAATCTTTATAGATGTGTAACTCTTCCGGGAAGGGTTTTCTCAAAAAAATGTAGCGAAATATTCACCTAAATTTTCATCCCAGAATCACCCCTTCAATTTTTTCGGTGTTCTCTGTAACATGTGGAGGATGGGTTACTCCAACGGCACTTAGGCTTCACTAGGCCCATTGTGCATCCTAAGATAATAGGCACCTACTAGTTCGTGAGCTAGCCTACATATTTAATGTAGTTGACAGCGTCGCCAGAGGTGCTTCTCTTATATCGGCCGGTGTTAGCCGATACTCGCCGAACACAAATCTTCTAATAAATGAGAGCGTCGAGCAATCGCAAAGGATATGCTCGTTGGTCTCATCTTCTTGTTCACACCCTCTGCAGAGTGCGGATTCTGACAGCCCCATGATATGGAGATGCTTCTGTACTGATCTTTTGAATATCTGAAATACTTATTTTAAAAAATGTTGAACGTTGTAATTTAAAAAAGGCTGTATCGATGTACGTATTAAAATGGACGCAGTTGAAATTATTCACCGAGTGACGTCACGGCTAACCCAGCAGAAATTGCTAATTCAGCTATCTCTTTAGTTGTTAGTCTTTAAATTTCGCGTCATTTGTCAAACAAATAAATTGCTTGTTTCAAAATAGTTTAAAAAACTTTTGGATGACTCAATTCTGTTAAAAAGTTTTCGAAAAGTACATTGTTTATTACTTTATAGATGATGTAATTAATATTTAATTATTATGTACCACAACAATTCCATCAAAATGGATAAATAAATTGCCGGATGTGACTGAAAATAAATTAATAAAAGCAGTGCTTTTTAAAGTGTTTGGAAATGTTAAGTCAAAAATAAGGTACATTGTTTATATTTTTTTATTTCGTTAATTTTAATTGGACACTTGGCAACATCGCGCATAAAAATATTCTAATGAATAATTTCACATAAATGATCCTTATATGCCCTTACTTTATAAAATTAAAAAAAAATGGTTAATTTTTGGATTTCCGGTGGTATATTTGAAAAATACCCTCCGTCCTAAAGCCTAAAATGTATGTTTTGTTGAAATATTTGTATTTTTAAGAAGAGGGTGTCTTTCCAATATTTACCCCCATTTGATCCGAGAATTGTAATAATTATTGAAATAAAATAAAAACTAAATATTGACCAACATATTTTGTGCTAGTGCTACGGCCCTTTGGCCCCTTAGGACAAGCCGCCACAGAACTGTGTATAGAAGTTAAAATAATCATCTTTTTTAAATATCTTTTTTACAAAAATGAAAAAGAGAATTAAAAAATTTAAATCAGGTCCTGTATTTGTATATCGAAAAATAAGCTAAATATTTGACGTTTTTAGTTTTTATCTTTATACCTTTTTTGTTAGGTATTTTATCATGACATTCATGACATGACTCACGGCTTACTGGTCGATGTAATTTTACTCGGCTGTTCTTGTTCAGTTGAATATTTATTTGAAAAGAATGAAATTGAGAGTAGGTGTATTATTGATAGCGAGTGTCTTCAAAATGCATAATTATGCATCAAAGTGCTTAATCGGGGTAGTGCAGAATGAACAGTAAACGCTTTATCTTGTGTTTTAACACTTCAGTGAATGGTGAAAACTTGAAACACATTTACAGGACCGTATTGGATACATTTTAATGTAAGTTTTTAGATTTCTTTTTTTTTTAAAGTTGTTTATTTTAATGACTATACACAGTTAAAAAAAGTATAAACGTATAGTCCAGTGTACCAATTTTGGCGACATTTGTAAAATAATACTTATCATCGTCAAAAGAGAAAATTAAAATATTCGCTTTCATTGGACCACCGAAGCTCTCTTTACAGTCCTTACTTGTACAGGGTGTCCCATTAGTGCGTAATTGTTGGATACATCAAAACAAAAAATATTTTTAATATACAGGATGTTACACTTTTGTCTGACAAATCAAAATGTATATTTTTAAAATGGAACACTTGTATTTCATTTCAGTTTTAGAATGGTCTAGTGATACTGTCAACGCTAAAAAAAATTTAAAAAATATTACAGGGTTAAGCAAATAATTATTTTGTGAAATTTCAGAAATTAAATTATAATTTAGGTAGGTTAGTAATGATTTTAAAATTGTTTTAAATAGAGATTTATAATGAATAGTGGTGATAGAACTGGTTTATTTTATACAGGGTGTCTTAAATATGGCTAATTTTAAGTTTAATTTACAACTATTCCTTATAAATGTATCCACCTAACGATAACATTTTAGCCAATTATACATATACAGGATGTCCCATCAGTGTGTATAAGATCGATAGCTGTTTTATTATTGGAAATACGGAGAAATTTGTAATACAAAAGTTGTAGGATATTACAATTATTCTTAAATATACAGGGTGGTCCATAAATGAGGGGCGAATGAAATTTATACTTACTAAACCATCTGGATATTAGATTTGGTTGTTTTCACGTCGTTAAATAATTTTAATAGACTTAAAATTCCTAAAATATTTTCTATTTTCATCAGTTTCTTATTATGTATACAGGGTGTGCTTGAATGCGAGATTACGATAGTTTCAATTTTTTCAATTGCAATACCCTGTATGTTATACCACCAATTTATAAATAAATTTATTTATTTATTTTGTTTGGCATTGCCTATAACCAAACGCATTTTTCTTAAGATTTCTATGGTTTTATTATAAAAATTAACATTTTTCTAATAATTATAATTGGCTTTAGAAACCTTGGTCAGTTACAAAACTATCACGGTCAAATTCTTGCGGGTAAACGCAACGAATCATACCTAAAGTGGATCTACAATATTATTTTGAACATCTAAACCATTTATATAGAGTACGGATTTTTTTTAACTGATTTATTTTTTCACAAAAAATTAAGTGACAAATAGAAATGGAGATTATGTCATATTGCCTTATTGTTTGCCCAAAAAAGGCAAATTTTTCAGAACGATTTTTAGCCTGCTATATCATATCCAGTAAATATTATAGATCAGTCATCAAAACATTTCCGAAATTGATGTAAATACATCGAAGCACAGAAGGTAGCTGGAAATAGTTTTGACCCGAATGGCGCCTGCGGGATTCAAGTAATGACGTCGTTGCATTAAGTTTAAAAGTGTAATACTGTGTCCTCTCTTCACATACCCCAAAAGTCCTGCCTCTTTGATATATAGAGTGTTTTAGAATAAAGTAGCGTAAACTGTAGATCTTGAATAACTATTAAGAAAAGCTAAATATAATTTTTCTGTAAACTTCACAGTTTTCATTGTACATTGCGATAAAGTGAATTTCGTGAATAATTTTCCAAATATATTCCCTTTCGGTAAAGACTTTAACTTAATATGTACTTGCTAGTTAATACCATTATTAATTAACTTACTTTATTTCGATAAATTACGATAACTCATCAAGAACTAAGAAAATAATTTTAATCAAAACTTTTTGAACACCTTATAATTCATAAAAGTTAAGATTAATAATTGTTCATCACGCATTTGTCACAAAAAAGGGACTCTTGGTTGGATTTTTCAGTTTTAGTCCTACTCAAACATGAAATATATGTACAATTTTATCAAGGGCCGATTTCACAATGAATATTAAAAAGTCCTTTAACTAATGGACCTTTAAGTGTATAATATTTGTTAATGGACTTGTTTTTAATATTTATTATGATATCGGCCCTTGATAAAATTGTACGTTTGAGTAGGGCTAAAACTGAAAAATCTCGGAAATTGAATTTTTTTCAGAGATCAACCAAGAGCCCTTTTTTGTGACAATAATTATTAATCTTAATTTTTATAAAATATAGGGTGATCAAAAGGTTTGAATTAAAATTGTTTTCTCATCCCTTGATTCTACGCCAATGGGTTATTGTAATTTATCGAATTAGAATGTGTGCAAGGGAATATATTTAGATGTAAGGTAACTGCATCAATAATTGACACTATTAGACGCTGATTTGTATTAATAATTATTTTCACCAATGACAAAAAAATTTAAGCATATAATACGATTTTTCTTATAGCTTATAGTTTCTTGAGTTCATTAGTTATGTATTTTTAATTCTAATAATTTTGCTCTTCATAAAATAAATATTACAAAAAAAGTGTTTTGAAGTACCAGTCATTGACACTTGATTTTTTCGTGAACCAGTAATTGACACACCAATTATTGACACAAATTAAGGAACATTTTTGTATTATACTTTAATTTTGAATACAATAAGTAAATAAAAATAAACAGCAAATTCATAACACAAAAAATGAAAATTGATGGATGCTTTATATCAATATTTTTTGAAAATACATATTTTATTCTGTCGCCGACATTATGTAGTTCCGGTTGGGATAACTTTTTTATAATATATTCTATCTTGATTGTTGAAATACCACTATCAACAAGTTTTAATGTCTTAACATAAACACTCTATCACTGCACGTGCTCTTTTCACCATTTTGTAACTGACCGTGGTGCCACCTAACATCTGTCACGTAGGCTACACGGTTGCCAAATATTCTAAAAATACCGATGTTTTAAGATAAATTTCTCATATAGTCTAATGTTCTTATTTTTGAAGAATAATTGAGCAAGTGTCAATTACTGGAACACTGTCAATTATTGGTGCACTTACCTTATTTATGAAATTCACTTTATCACCCTGTAGAACAAAAACTTGAACGTTTACAGAAAAATTATATTTAGCTTTTCTTATTAATTAGTTAGTACATACCAAAGCTGAGTAATTTCTCATTCCAAAACATGCTATTTATTGTTTATTTGAAAATAAATCTTTGTATTTCAGAAAAATTAAGCCATTATCTGTTTGTTTTGTTTCTGAAGCTTGCAGCTTGCCCCCTTGCGACTACAGTGGTTGGAAGCAACATATCGCTTGGCGAATGTATTTGTCAAAAATAGCAAAATAGTTAATAAGGTGTCTCAGTTTTAGCTTTATTTTTTAATGTATAAATATTATAACGTTCAACAGATTTTTTTTGGGAAACATTTTGTTTATTTTTACTATTGATTTTTAATAATTGTCATTAGAATAGGCAAGAATTAAGTTTTCTTAAAAAATTTTAAATCTAGTTTTTTACCATGTGGTGCGAGTCTCCTTACAATAATAAAAAAAATCTTACACATGTAAAATAATATTTAAGTTTTGTGTGATATATTTATAAGTAATTGCGATTTCTACATCTATATTTAAGCTAAAATACTATTTAATCTGATATAGCGATGATCAGTATTCTTAAAAACAAAATACATAATCGAAAACTGTATTTGTTAAGGTTTATAGTGAACTAAGATTTAAAGAATGCTCATATATTTTAGACAGTTCTTACTAGCTATATCGTAAAAAATGTATCGGTTTTTAAAAATAAATCCCGACATTTTCGATGATTCAAATGTGATAGTAGCTGTAATATGAATAACAATTCTTTAAATGTTGCAGTAAGAAAAATAAAAATAGCACCATGATAAAATCGCTACAGAGAAATATACATTAGGGTGGATACTAACACTGGTGGTTGGCTTAACTTTTATTATACTATTTGACAAATATCCATGATTCTACAAGCTGACAAAAATATATTAAATAAAAGAAAGAAAACTGTCAATATGAAAAAGGAATACAAATCCCCTTTAGTTGATCTATCTTCACTTTTAATATACGGACTAAACGGGGCAACATAATTTTTATATTTTTCTGCACGGGAAGTCATCAACTTCCCATATGATTTTACTTATATATTTTGTCAACTATGTTTTTAAATTGTATTCTTTGGGGTCCTAATAAATTTTTATTTATTTTCTCTCTAGGTCCCATTTATTTTTCATAGATTTTCAGTATTTAAATATCTTGTATGAGCTCAGTAAAACAACAAGTGTTATTTCACAAATTAAAAAAAACTTTGAATAGATTTCTGATAAAAGTTATGTAAAATTAGTGCTATGGTAACTTATGTTGCTACAAACACCCTATAATTTATAGCATTAGCATTAGACAATTTATTTACATGTTTTAAATATCAGAATATATACAACTCAAATATAAAATATAAACACAATTCCCGAGGGTTTTGGGTCGGCTTTCACAGTTACCTGCTGGGCCAATGGTAATACTTTCACCTATTGTACACGAAGTCATTTAAAGTTAACGATTTGGCTAAACATAGCAGCCCTCACTCCTTGCCAGAGAGGCATTATTAAGGGGTTGTGGTGTTTTTGTAGTCAGTAATTGTAATAGTTTAGAGATTTGTCGTGGGTTAATTTGGTATTTGTCCCCTGAAAACTATAATTTATAGGGTGTTCTAGTGAATCAACAACTTGTATCTCACTGTTTCTCTAGAAGTATCAATCTGATATATGAGCTCAGCAAAACAGCATTATAATTTGTCTCAGCCTTGTATTGCACTATTGTGAAAATAAGGTTCGCCCTAATGTACATATTTTAAAGAACAGTTTATTAATGTGCTATTTTTTTTATGAATACGTTTTCAATTGCAGTCAAGTTTATTTACTTTAAAGCACCATTTTTAATTAGATTTCTTTGAATCGTTTTTTAAAGACTTTTACCTTGATACGTGTCAGCCTTATAAAACTGTACAAAAATGCATCTTCGGACCTGATAAAGTGTTTCTTATATAATTGCGTACTGCCTTAAACGTTTACAAAAAACTATTTTTAAGCTAACGAAAGGTATGTACACATTTACTCTTTAATTCCCGAAATTCCATATTGCGGAAGATATTTTCCATTTCTAATTTATTTGGTGGCAACTTTTGTGTAGGTATGACAAACTTATTGTGCACGTGTATAATTGTATTATTATGATATCTCTTGTAAATGTTTTTAAATACGTTTTTCGCTCTTATTATGATTATTATTTAAAATCACACATCGTCTCAATCACTATCACTTTATATCGAAATTATTTATTTTTGTTTTTATTTAATAAAAGTTGTTTTGTAATATGTAGCGTTTTCTTTTAATTTGAATAGAATATAATTTTATTAACTGTTACTATAACAAATGATTAACAGTAGGACATAATGCGATAAAACTAATCTAAATTAAATAATCTAGTGAATGTGGAATACGAAATACCAGAAAATTCTAGCGCACGTATCGATTCGCAAAGGCCATCGAGAAGCATCTAGAATCTACGAGACAGGTCTGGATTTGTCTAGAGCAGTGGTTGCCAACCTGTCGATCGCGAGCTACCGGTAGCTCGCGGAGGCAATTCTGGTAGCTCTCACAACGATTTTAATTTAAAAAATACAAACTGCAAAAATCAGAGAAGCTTTCAAAAATTCCACAAAAAAATCTAATTGTCATAATATTAAACATAAACAGCGGCAACGTTGCGGTGAGGGATCTGCCACTGACGCCATCAAGCTAGAATCGGCTAGAACGGACCAGCGCGTTAGTGTTCGAGAACGATCAGGATTGCTTTGAACGGGATAAATACGCACGGCGCGGCGAAATTGCGCTGAACGCGTAACCAACGTCCAGCGGTTGGGATTAGTAGAGAACAACAAAAAATAATATTATGACAAGCAGTTGTAAGAAGGTAAAGACATACCACTTTCATTCGGAATGGGAAGAACAATACTTTTTTACAGAAGTTGAAGATAAAAATGTGTGTTTGTTATGTAATACTTCGGTCTCCGTTGCTAAAAAAGGAAATATTGAGACATCATAAAACTGTACATTCTAATTTTGAAAAATCATTCCCACTACATTCTGCCGCTAGAAAGGAGAAACTGAAACAGTTAAAAAAGCAGTTAATTGGACATCAATCAATATTTTTAAGAACAGTCGACAAAAATAAGGCTGCAACTGAAGCATCGTACCATGTGTCCCAGATAATTGCACAAAAAAAAAGAAACCTTATGAAGACGGGGAAATGATAAAACAGGCGTTTTTAGAAGCTGGTGATTCGTTATTTGCCAACTTTAGAAATAAAGACGAGATAGTTTCAGCTATAAAATCTATGCAACTTTCTGCTAATACAGTGATGAGACATGTAGAAGTAATGAGCAATGATATTTTTTTTACAGTTAAGAACTAACTTAGATAACTGTGTTTATTTTTCACTTCAACTGGATGAATCAACAGATGTCGTTGACACTGCCCAGATGGCCGTGTTCGTCAGGATGGTTTTTAGTGATTTTACGATTAAAGAAGATCTTTTGAAGTTTTTTCCACTGAAAGGACACACTACTGCTTTACAAAGAAGATTATTCAAAACCTTGGCCAATGAAGTTGACTGTCAATACGGGGACCTACTCCTTCACTCTGAAGTCCGATGGTTAAGTAGAGGACGGGTGCTGAAACGTTTTAATGATGTCCTATCTGGCATAGTTCAATTTTTCAAACAACGCGATGAACCGACTCCGGAACTAGAAAATTCAATCTGGCTTAGAGATTTTGGTTTTCTCGTGGACATTACAGAGAAATTAAACGAACTTAATTTGCAGCTTCAGGGGAGAGACAAAGAACTAGCGGAAATGATTTCTGATATAAAAGCATTTATCAAAAAGCTGGAGTTTTGGGAACAAAGCCTAATTAACAGCGATGCCAAGCATTTTCCTATTCTTTCAGAAAAAATATCTCAAAATCCGTTAGAACCCTATGACAGCAAATATCATGTAGAAATAGTTTCTACCCTGAAGAATAACTTCAAAAATCGTTTTAAGGATTTCAACGAAATGGCTTTAGTAGCGCAGTTTGTTGTTTCCCTTTTTGGAAATTGATATCCAACAGTTTGCAACTTGTGTTATGCAGAACTTTGGCGAAGACATCGCTGCAACAGAAATGGAAGTAATTGAGTTTCAAAATGATTTAGTCTTAAAATCGTTAGTCTAAGTACCAAATGTATCTGGCCTATTGTAAGTAAAGACAAATATTCAGTTCTATGCCGTGTTGCCTTGAAAGTGAAAGCATTATTCAGTTCAACCTATTTGTGTGAATCTTCTTTTTCCAATATGAAGTTTATTAAGAACAAATATCGCAATCGACTTATAGATGAACATTTGGATAATTGTATTCGAATGGCTGTATCAAAATATACTGCAAACATTAAAAAAATTATCGATGAGTCTGTCAGCCTTCTCATTGAACGTGCTTTTTTAATTTTCAATGTTTATGTTCATGATAGTGCGTTACTTTTTTGTTGTTATTAACTATTTTTAAATCTTACGTGACATGCCGTTGTGGCTGGATAAAAGTTTGTGTTTATTTTTCAAACACCTTCGTTTGGTAGGTAGGAATGTAGCTATGAACAAGTACGTACTAGTAATATTAGTTATTTTGTTATTAGTTTATTATTAGTACCTATGAGTAAAATAAATACATATAATGATAAATTAACTGTGGATTATTTCATTTACGTTGCTTTACGTGGCTTCCGTGTGGGTAGCTCGCTGTTTATTCCAAAATTAACAAAGTAGCTCAACACATTGAGAGGTTGGCGACCACTGGTCTAGAGCGTAACATTTTTGTATATATTTGTGAGTAGAACTTTTTGATTTTCCTCCCGCGATGCTGTTCACTCTTTTTTTTGACTTATCACACCTAATCTGCAATCATCTGCGTGCTTTTTGGATCTTTCTTTATAAGATTTAAAATTGTTCATCTAAGCGCACTTCATTTTCAATTTAAATCAGACGCGAATAAATTACAATACCCTGTACAATGTTAAGGCCACTCCGCTACGCGTCGTGGCCTTACACTCGTTGCTCATGCTTTAAAGGCTCGATTATGCATTAGTGTCATAATGTACTATTATTTCTTATGGAATCAACTTTATTTAAATTGTAATAATCAACAAATAATCACGAATTAACAATACAAATCTAGTAAGTATAGTTTTAGGTTTTAAACATTGACTGATTATGTCCCTTTAGCAAAAATTGCTAATTAATCAAATCAGTTAAACCAAAAGGTTTAGAACCGGTATGACAGTATGTTAATCACCACCATATAAGAAAATGACTGATACTGATATGATAATATTATATAATATTGAAGGTGGTCTTAAAATTTACATTAAATTAGAAAAAACATCAAAAATTGAAATCCTTTAATTTTATGGACACAAAAATAAGACATTTTTCTACTAATATAACTGTGCAATAATATACATAGCACTCCCACCAATTAGTGCGGCTAGTGACCAGCTATTCTCTTCGGCTGGTATTATAGTGGGCGATTCATTAAAAGTGGAGACCGGTCGTAGCTCAGAATATCTTGAAGTATATCGCATCTTCCTACTTCAAACAGACGCCGAGATATTTAACAAACACTCTAATATTTCTTCAAAAAAATAAACACATTTCAGTGTCTTTTTCGATTATCCAAATTTTGAGATATCGCAATATTTGTATATACCGTTTTGTAACTCTCTTAAAGACAAATTCAACGCCGTAAACCGCATCTTCCAAAAAAAAAATCTACTTCAAGATGTTCTGAGATGCGGCCGGTCGTTAGCCTTAAGGGTAACTATCCGCTTGAGATTTGTACGCGTTTGCAAGGCTTTGGGATATAAATTCTCACCTTTTTATTTAACAAAATTAAAGATTCATTTTTTTATCAATTGTTAAGAAAACCTTAATATATGCTCCTATAGAATTAGATTTTTTTTAATAAATTTTTTGAAAAAGTTATTAAATCTCAAACCTAGTCCACAATTTGTTGCGATTTGCGCACTTGCTACGAATTAAAAAAAAATATTTTCCAAATTCTAATTTTATATTTAAATTTGTAAACGTGATCGTTTAGGGATTATGAACAAGAAACTTTTGACCTCTGGAATACGTGGTAACTCTATATCCCAGCAATTTTGGGACACCCTGTTTATAACTATAAATTTTATTTTGCGAAAATAAAAACTATTAAAAAATATTGTATGCGGCTGGGGCTAGCGCGCATCGGCGTTTCACAAAAAAAAAAAAACATAAATCGGAAACCGTTACCACTTGTGAAAATTTCTTTTCACCAAAAACTTTTCCACTTATTTGGGCACATTTTTCGTCGATTAATTATAAATTATTTTCAACCGTTTAAAAATTGTCTCGATGCTGAAATTGACACCTCAGTTTTAGTACCGCACCTCTTTTTAAATAATCTGACAAATCCTATATAAAATATTAAAATCTACAATGATTAGGTTTTCGACTGGTACAAGAATTTTGAAAAAATATTGGAAAATGGCGTCACAATCGCGAGTTAAACCCAAAAAATAGGATTTTTACGACAATTCAAAATAATCGGAAAATATTTTTTTCTTTTTGCAATTACCAATTTAATGGAGCCCTCCGAATTTGAATCCGAGTGGACAGATCGATGTTTTAGAGACGTCTTGCCGGCGGTTACTTCCTGAAACTATTGGAATCTCGATGAATTAAAATGTGTATCAAGAGTCCGGGTCTGCATATCATTGCAGCCCTAAATAAATTGCCTCTTCCAACGAGTTTTGTCAATTCCTCGTCTCTCACACCGAAACCCTTCAAAACCTATGTGTCGGTGAGAGGATACCCTTAATGAATCACCATGGGTATGAAAAAACAAGAAATCCTTTAACCTAAAAAAAGAGCAGATAAGTTTAATTTTGTTGCATTTTAACGTATCTACCAAAACTTGACTTTAAATATTAAAAAAATAGATGTATTTTTAAATTAATCTTTTAGATATTAAATGTTTTATTTTTCTTGAATTCTAAATAAAAATATTCAGTTTGTTTTTTATTCAATATTTGTGATATCGGTATATCGGTCGATCCCTAATTTAAGTCCGTTTAATTTTGTCATATTCGATATATAATTAATATATACGTCTATGTAATCTTACACGTTGTTAAAATATTAATATACATTTTAGAATCTCAAAATGTGGTGTAGAAAAAATATACTATGCAATATGTGCTCAAAGCACTTTGCCCTCTCGCTTGATTTGCCAAAATATTCTAGAAGCTCCGTGCCACAAACTTCTACGCTTATGGAAAAAGATTATTGCTTAGCGCACTTTCCTTATTGTACAAATTACTATTAGCAGAAATTTTAGCCCGTATATAATATTTTCTACATGACAACCGCCATAACACATGCTATTAATCGTGTTAATAAAGGCTAACAAAAAACACATTTTGACGCAATGCGCAATTGAAATTATCTTTTCATATCAGCATATTTCCAGGACGACGTTTTACTTATTTATTTACCACTTTATTTACCTTAACGACGATTTCCACACGATTTATATGGTAGTGTCCCGTGTCCCTACTCCTTAGAACAAAAAGAGCATGCGCCGGTATACTCAGAAAAACGTGCTACTAAGGTAAACTAAACTCTTTTAGAAACCCCAGAACTGTTCCTCTGTCACCATGAAACGACCTGTTCGAAAGCTATGAATCAGTTCGCGGAGTTGAAGTCTCCTAACTCTGAAATAGTCCGTGCGAACTATAACAAACTTTCTGAGCATATCAGAAGGTTGACCCCTCAAGGGATACAGTGCAGTGTATTTTGTGGGGGGGTCAATTGCAAATATGAAAATCCCGAAAGTTGGAAACCGGACAGTTTGGCGATTCATGGGATTTATTCTCATTGGTAAGTTGAAAAAAAAAACTATTTTGTTACTAGGATTGGGCAAAAAATTAATAAATACCTTGATTTTTAACTTCAAAAGATTAATTAGAGGCATGGGCGGCTCGTGACCAAAAATTTGGGGGTTCACAGTAGCAGAATATAGATCCCGGTACAGATATAGGTAAAAAACTGTCAGTGTTTTAGAAACGTATATTATAAACTTTCTAAAACACTAAAAGTTTTTTCATACATCTGTACTGATACCTATATTATGTCACTGTGAACCCCCCACGAGCCGCCACTAATTAGAGGTTAAATTGTAAACATTTAACGTTTTTGGAGATTAAAAATTTTTAAATTCATGGTTTTGGGTATGAAAAATTATAATTTTGTATTTATATCGATCTATTTTATAGGGTGCGCCATATAAGCCACATTTGTGGCACAAACGCAAACTTTTTTGGTTATTTAAGTTAGCGCCATTTTTGTAAAAAAAATATTAAAGTCAATTCAACAAAAAAGTTATAAGTAACTGTTATTAACCCCAAAAGTTGAACAGTTTTCGATATAATCGCATTTTAGAAATCAATTCTCACAAAATTGGCGTATGTGGCACACTCTATAAAATAAGTCGACGAAAATACAAAATTATAATTTTTTTTATACTCAAAAACGACCAATTTTAATGGTTTTATTACAAATCTAAAACATTAAACACGACAAAATAAATAAAATTTCACCTTTAATATTATCAATATTTATTATGAATATTATTAATATTATATTATCAATATTATTAATATTTATTATCAATATCCCAGACAGCACACCAAATCCTTTGGATATCTACTGGACATCCCAATATCCACTGAATGTCCAGTCCATGGTGGATATCTATTTTATATCCATGGGATATAATTTATAGACATGCAAATGTCCATAAATAATAGTAATTATATAGCAAATTATTAAAAAATTACGCCATTGTGGGTAATAGTACCGTTCAGATATTTAAAATTAATTTTTTTTAAGGTGTATTCAATATCCCATGGACATCCACTAAATATATCAAAGCCTAGGCGCGAACGCAAACCATGATGTAATTTTTGATTTTGCCCACTAAGAAGAAAGTCATTCTTGGACCGGTTTCGTCCTTATTAGGACTAGAATTATTTCCTTTTTTAAGAATAGCCCGCCTGGCTTTTATTCCACCTAGTCTCTGAACTAGGTGCTACAGCGGCCTTTGATTTTACTTACTAAGTATAGATGGCGATAACACTTTCGCTCGTTGAATATCTACTCATGCTCAACCCACCGTAATTGAGTTCGATCGAAATTGGTATTACAATCAAGACTCCATTAGAGACTGGAGTCGAGAATTTCTATTTATTGCTGAATAATCCTAATAAGGATGACTTTCTCCTTAGTGGGCAAAACCAAAGGCAGAGTGTTGAAAATATTTTCTATCTCTGCTATTTTCTTTCGACGTTATTCAATAATCATTGGTTACTTATGAACCTCTACTAAAGATACCCATAAAATATTTTGCTGAATATCCATAGAATATCTTCTATGTCCTGGGATATAGACGGATATTTGGATATCCATATTAGATCCAGTGGATATCCACAAAATATATTCTGTGGATATCTCTGGGATTTCTTGTATTGTCTGGGAGATACCCATTAGATATTTTGCTGGATATCCATAGGATATCTTCTATATTCTGGATATAGACGGACATTTGGATATCCATATTGGATCCACGGGATATTTCTGATATCCTGTGGATATATTGGATATCCACAAAAGATATTCTGTGGATATCTCTGGGATTTGGTGTGTTGTCTGGGATTATATTGAGGCAAGTTTGCTCAAATCGTATTATTTTGAAGCCAAAAATCTACTATACTTTTATGTACTATTACTTAAGCCTACATATATTCCGTTTTAAATGAAATATACCCGATTACAGGACGAAATATCTGATTTAATATTCCTAAAAATGAATAACTTAGTCAGAGACAAAAATAGAAACAAAGAAAGTCAATGAGAATAATTTATATGCCCTACAATTAGGTAGATACAATAATTATATCCTGGTGTTATCTCAAATTAGAATTTTGGAGTGATTGCAGTAACGTCCCAATTTTTTTGGGTTGGCGGGGAGATTAAAGTATTTTGATGAAAATATATACTAGTCCACCTTGATATTTGGAGTCAGTGACTAATTCATATTCATTAAAAAGATTGTATTACTGGTGCTGCATTTGTACTAGAAAAATCAAAATACTGTGATTAACTTGATCTTGGTTTAGTGACATCCTGTATAGCTGAAAAGTTGGTGTCCATAAGAATGTTGCCTCGCTTGACTTGTATACCTAATTTAAAAAATTAAAGAAAATGATACAGACCCTGGTACCTTTATAATTTCAATATCGGAAGGAATATCGTCGTATAATTTTGGATTTCAATAAATAAAATCATGTTTGTCCAATGGTTTTTACAATTCTGACCATATTCAAATTTAAATGATAATGGGCGGAAAACTGATGATTTTTCATCCACTATCGATTACGATGGTGTCACAGCTAATTGGAAAACAAATTGTAGATAATTACTAATCCAATTTTCAGGGCGGAAAACTGATGATTTTTCATCCACAATCGATTACGATAGTGTCATAGCTAATTGGAAAACAATTTATAGATATTTACGAATCCAATTTTCTAACGTTCCATGGCTTAACTTTTGAGCCCGTGGAGATAAAAAATAAATATCCTTTTATGATGCTTATCAGTAAGCTTTGAAGACAAGTACCGAAAACAATCCCTAAAAAAAAACCTTAAAAACGATCCCAAACTTTTTTAAAAAGTTTCTAAAAACGTACTTTTCTTTCTAATGTAAATATAAACAGAAACTGTTCTAATTATTTACAGGCGCTGTATTTTGATAAACTACAATGGTTATTAGTTAACGGGAATATGGGAAAACCTGCTAAATACATGTTTCTCTAAATTATTATATAGGTCCAGCGTGTGTTAAATATTTAACTTTCTTTAGTTGGTTGGTAAGTCTGGGGAAACTATATATTTTTATTCTTTTTGTGCGTTTGTTGTGTAAATCATTTCGATATATCTTAAGCTAATTGTTTGTAGTAAAAATTATTACAAATAGGTTATAATACTATTTTTGTCGCTTACGCCTCTCAAAAATATCCTATTTTAAAAATGTACTTACCTCTTTTTTTAACAACAGATGTGCTATATTAAATATCCAATACATACCCGCCTCTAAAAAAATTCTTCTCTAAAATCTCATCCGAACTTTGGCACAATGACAGGGGAGAGTGAACATTTTGTCTGAAGCTACCTTATCCTACTTCTGTCTTCTTCATAAATTAATTTTACCATGTATTTATTTACAAAATTCCTATTAATAAATAAAAGCTATTTAATTTTCTCATAAATTTTTACGATATTGAAAGAATAATAAGCTTTCGTGCAACTTGAATGATTAACTCATGTATGACATTCAGTAATTAATAGCATTATACAAAAATCGATAAATATATTAAATGAATAATAGGCAACCTATGTTTTTTTATTATAGGCGTACGTACCGACTACAATTTATTCTGTTTTTTATACATGGCAAAAAGGCACTGTAGTAGTAAAATGTGTAATAGTATAATAGTGTCTTTTGTCCACAAGCAAACACGCAATGGTCGCAGACCGGTCATACACAGAGATCATGACCTAATCTTATACATATTTTATATAAATTGGAAAGCGTGACTTAAAAAAAATACTTACTGTAAATATGTTTTAAAAAAAACATAATTAGTCCTTCCAATTTTTTATAAATTAATCAATGCATTCTTCTTTTTTTATACCCTGATGTCCTTTCCGGATCTTTTATAATTATTTCCCAACCCATTGTTTTTACATTATCACCATAAATTTGTTGCGTTATTCTATCCTTCTTAATTCCAGTTTCTATAATTTGATTTTCCGGACAGATTTTTTGTTTAAAAAAGAGATAAAAATTGAATGAATTTAGAAATAACTTTTCGATGACTAGGTGAAATTAGTGATGCATAGTTTGTCTTGTCACACCTCCTGTCTGGAGTGATCTTTGTTCAACGTATATACATCTTTTGGCAGGCTTTGGGTAGCGTAACGTTTGGTGACGTAACTTTTCGAAGACCTGCAAAAAGTTGTCGGTTTGTAATTGCCTACATTCGGTGTAACAGGGTTTTAGATAATAGTATTGCGTTACTTACGGCTCGGGCCTGATACAAAGGCGTATTCACTATTTATTTACGGTTTAAAAAGTATTGTTTTAAACATTCTGCCCCGCGACTAAAAGATACTGTAGATAATATTAAGATAATTCACCGTCCCACAAGTCAGCTATTGCGATTACACAACACCACGTATTACGATTCCAATTAACTTTACATGCTCCGTATTCACCAGACTTCTGTCCGTCCGATTTATTCCTGTTTTCAAATCTCAAGAAAAGCTTGGGTGGAAAGAAATTCTCTTCGAATACTGAAATTATTTAAAAGGTTTTAATACTTCTTATTTTTTTAAAAGGTTGAAAGGTATTGAAAAGCGTTGAACTAAGTGTAAAATTAAAAGTTCTATTTCAATTGATCTTTGTATATACTCGTATAAAATTATATTTTGCAGTAGATCATGCATCTTTTATTAGTTCTTGCAAGAGAGCCTATTGATTATTTTGTATTATTTTATCAAAATAATAAATAAGCTACTTTTATTCGAATATTTTCTACAATTATTGTATATTGTCAAACCAATGTATCAACTGGTAGATAAAAACACATCACGACAATAACTAAGTAATGCATGCAGAAGTGATAATTTATGAATGCCATAAAAGTGCCCCTATCTATAAAGGTTATTAACCCATATGCTAAATTTCTCGAAATGGATTCACCTGTTGAAAACGTTGCGTGCCAAAGAAAATTTGATTCTCAGTCATCTTCATCAGACTACAAGGAAAGCCTAAAGGCACTATTAGTGTAAAATCTTATGGTAGGTAATCAGGAGATGGAATGTTATTTAATATTTTTGGAAATCTCTAAATAAAATCTCAAAATTACCCCTACGAAATATTGAAAATTATTTAGATAGAGCTGAAGGTAGCGTACACCAAGTGAAAGGTCCGGAGTTCAAATCTAGGATTGAAGACTAATTAATTAAAATCACTATTTTTTTCAAGTTTATTTTATTCTACAAATTAGCAAAGGTCATACATTATTTTTAAATTAGTTATTTCATCTCAATAACCTAAAATGATTTTTTTAATTGTAGATTTTTGTTAGTGGGTCATAGAAATAACTTTCACAATAACATATTTGTCAAACTCTTTTAAAAAGTTAACTTACTTTAATTTTCTGCCTATTTTTATAATGATTGATTTTGATTTTTATTATTAAAGTTTTTCTTTTAGTTCTTGGGTTTTTAGGTGTTTGTAGATTAAATGAAACTCGTGTGTATGGTTATAGCTTTCGACACTGATCAGTACCGTCTTAAGTAATTTTTATTGGTAATTTTTTTTTCTTGTCATTAAAACATTGTTTTTTTTTACAAGAAATTAAAAAAAAAATAATACAATTTTACCAATAAAAACTACTGAAGAAGGCACTGATCAGTGCCGAAAGCTATAACCACACACACGAGTTTCATTTAATCTACAAACACCTAAAAACCCAAGAACTAAAAGAAAAAAACTAAATGAAGGAAAAACTGCTAGATAGGCATATTAGAGACTGGATATTGGTTCAGAGTCCAATATACCAAGACCAATACGCCTATAGTGCAGGGAAATCAACTGAAACAGCTCTCCATCAATTAATAAAAGGGGTGGAGAACACACTGGAAAACAAGGAAGTAATGCTGGGAGCTTTTTTGGATATCCAGGATGCATTTGACAATACCTCCGTTGAATCGATCTTTAGATCTCTTAAACATAGAGGAATCGAGGACACGTGCGTGTCCTGGATCGACTCTATGTTAAGGGAGAGAACTATACACACAACCCTTATGGGAGAGACAGTAGCGGCACGGGTAGCAAGAGGATGTCCGCAGGGTGGAGTGCTGTCTCCACTCCTGTGGAACCTTGTAGTGGACGGGCTGCTTAAGGCTCTCAAAGATAAGGGACTTAGAACACTTAGAACCCTGGGATATGTCGATGATCTAGTGATCATGGCACAGGGAAAATACAACACTATAGTAAGAGATCGAATTCAAGAGGCTCTAAATATAGTAACAGAATGGACATAATTGCATTCACCCGCAGGAGGAAATTGGAGGGACTAGGGCCTCTAAATCTAAGAGATGTGCAAGCATCCATCTTAAGGGGGAGGTAAAATATCTCAGGGCTATGATTTACTCTAGACTTACCTGGAACCAGTATCTAGAAAAAATCACAAGGGGAGCGGAAACCTAGTTAATGATGGCAAGGCGATCCTTTGGAAAAAAATGGGGGTTAAAACCAGACATGGTATATTGGCTTTATAACATGGTGGTGAGACCGATAATAACATATGCAGCTTTGGTGTGATGACCAAAGAGTCCAAAGACACAGCAAAAGAAAGCAATAACGAGGCTAAGCAAGGTACAAAGACAGGCACTTTTTGGACAACCCCAGGTTGATCCAACAACGTATAGAACCCACTCACCCAAGGATCTGTACAAACTTGTACGAGGTACAAAGGTGACAGAGTGGGTGCTATGAACTAACATGGGGTAAAACACAATAAGCCAATAGGCTTCAGTGTTATTCGGAGACATAGTCAGACGAGCCCAGGAGAAGAAAAAAAAAATGAAGTTGTAAGAACTTATAAAAGAAAGCTGAGACTTCCTTGGTAAAGTACCAATGTTATTATTAAATAGCTGTTAAATTATGTTTAAATCATTTTCAGTTTGCCACGTTATGTTATGTTGAGAATGGGGTGTTAATACACTGCGACCTAAAAGATCTATTGTGCCCCCTTCTGTCGCCACTGCACTAAGGAAATGTCTCAATGCCTATAGCGACCCTTCCAATCCTATTTTCTCAAGGAAGTGTAGGATTTGAAATGGCTTCAAGTTAGGTAAATCTCCCTCTTCTATTTGATATCCTCCTAGATATAGTGCTCTTGGATTCTGGAATGCTACACATTCAGTTAGGATGTGAATGGAGGTTTCGTCCTCCTCCTCACAGAATCTGCACTCACTATCCTCTACTACTCTCAGTTTACTTAGGTGTCCTTTTAGTCGGCAATGCTCGGTAAGGATCCCTGTTACAATACGTAGCCTGTTCTTGCTTAGGCAGATGCAAGCTTCCGATCTTTTCTGGTTATATTTGCCACGTTAATGCTAGATCTGTTTTATCAAATTTTATCGAATTTTTAAACATTTAGACATTTCCCACAATAATAGTAAATCGCCATTGATTGAATATTCCTCAACACTTGCAAAATGCTGACACCATATTTATTTTATTAATGGTATTGGAGGGCAGTGATTTCTCAGACCCAAATACCCTGGTGAATTATGTTGATACATTTAATTTTAAAACTGTGTATTTTAGGGCCGTAAATTATTGTGACCTCACATATGATACAAAATCCAAACAGTTCGTTTGTTTTCATAGCGGCGGAGTAATAATTTTTCAAACAGGAATAAAACGTAATTACAGGTCAAACACGAACAAAATATAATTACAGGTAAAATTCCATTTTTACAAGACATTATATCGACATTTCAGTAAATTTTAAGTTCTTTATCTTTTGTTCCAGTATGCCATTAAATATTTTTTTATAACATCCATTTTACGGTCAAAAAGGTGTGTATTATTGTTATTACCTTCTCTTTAATTATAATATTAACGTTAATAGATCCATCTGGCAGAATAAAGATAAGACGCTTAATCATATATGGACGTGAGGCAAATAAAGAGAGTAGTTGGTTTAACCACGCCCTCTCGATGACAAGGATATGATATACCATGTATAGTGCAATCCTCTTATTATTATATTTCTCTCCAATCAATACTATTGTGTTTCTGTACTAGACTCAAAAAAGCTAACTGTATATTTATTATTTTAAATATTTAAAAAAATTATAAAGTATATTCAAAAGAACAGTTATAGAAGTTTATTTTAACAATTAAAGACGTGTTTCCCTAATAAATTAATGTTATTCCAATAAGCCCTTCAATTTTAATACCCCAACCAAACGCCTTAAACACATTTGTTGTTTATACGAGTAATATCGCTGAAATACTTATTTTCTTGCAGGATTACCGACGATATACTTGCGATGGCTCGTCCCAGCACCATTGTGATAATCCAGAAAAACATAATTCAACAGTTTCAAAGGTATTACATCGATTTTCTTTACTATTCCTAAAATTACTAATTTTACTGATAGTTTAGGAATCAAATCTATTATAAACTTACAATCTCCAAGGGAACATGCCAGCTGTGGTCAGCCTCTGGAGAGCTCTGGATTCTCCTATGACCCTAACATATTTATGGAACAAAACAGTAAGTACTTTCCTTTTTTATCTTTATGCAATGTATGTTTTACTAAAAAGAAGCAGATTTCGTTTGTTGATACGTGTATAGAAAGTTTGGATTCTATGCATGGCTCCAGAACTACTTCATAATTAGATTTTCTCATGGATTCATAAAAATCTAAGCTTCCTAGCTAAGTAAATTTAATGTAGCTACTGATAAAGTCATCATCAAAGCCTTCTTAAAAATATTACAATTGTATGTAGAATTTAAAATTATTAACAAATGTATGATAAAACTTACGTCATATAGATACCTCCACAGAAAAAGTTAACAAAATTTTGAGTAAACTAACATTGTTATTAAATTATAGACTAGAAACAACCAGTCAACCGAAAAAAAATGGTTGGGAAGTAATAAAATTTAAAATATTTTTATCAGAGTGTAAAAATACAAAACATTACTTATTTTAAATATATTATTATCGGCTATCGAACACTTTCCAATATACTTTGCACGAGCAAAGCAACTACAGAAAATCAAACTGTTTATCTTGGATTTAAATTTCTAAATGTGCGGGCATTAGTTCACCATACATCGCTTGGGTTTTCCGCCCAAAGTGCCGTAATTCACCCATTTACGACGTAATCTTTCAGATGGTTGGAAACGATAAAAACGAAATACTTTCTATGTTTTATGCAAATTTTTTTCTCTAGTCATAAGAATACTAGGTAAATTAATCCAGAACATGAAATGGGTTTTAAACATGGGCAGTAAAACGATAATTTACTGAATTAAACTTTTATTAGTTCAATTCTTCAAAATACCTTGAAAAAATTTCGATTAAATTATTATTAGATTATTTTTAAATTTCGAAATTAACGGAGGGAGCATAATTATTATTATTATTAAACATATCGTGAATACGCCTAAAATTATTAGAAAGTATTGCTCGTTGTTATAGAGAAAATTCATATATTAGGTATTTTTCCAAATTTTCACTTAGTTTTTATGTATCCCCCTTAAATCAAAATTACATTTCATTCTAAATCGATATTAGAAATACTCTATTTGTATAAAATTGTACTCTTTTTGATAATTCGTTTTAATTTTTTATCTCTCTTCGTTTTTGCATATTGGGTATTTTTCCTAATTTTCACTCGTTTTTTATGTCTCTCCCTTAAATAAAAATTACATTTCATTTGAAATCGATATAAAGAATACTCTATATTGGATAAAATTGTATTCTCGTTTCAATAGTTCTTTTTTAATTTTTTTTATCTCTAATGGTTTTTGCATATTGGGCATATTTACAAATTTTCACTTGTTTTTTAGGTGTCTCCTTTAAATAAAAATTACACTTTATTCTAAATCAATATTAAGAATACTCTATATTGTATAAAATTGTATTCTCTTTTGAATTGTTCTAGTTTCAATTTTTTATCCCTATTTGTTTTAACATAATGGGCATTTTTCCAAATTTTCACTTGTTTTTAATGTCTCTCCCTTAAATTAAAATTACAATTCATTCAAAATTCAATATAACTGGATACTAGTAACAAATATCCATTGAATTCAAGTAGTGTATTCGCTCCGTGCGAAGCCATGGAAAGGGAAGCAAAAGCGATACTAGCGCTAGCCGCGGATAATTCGTGCATTTTAGGGCGATATTTTGTAATTTTGGCATATCAAATACACGTATACATTTTACTTTTTTTCAAAAAAGTAGGTATAAACAAAACAATAAGCGACCAGAGTTGCTGTGTTGACAATTGTACAAATACTAGCAAAAAAAAACAGTGAAAAAATTTGAGTAGCAAAGTGGAAATTAAATCAAAGAAATAAATGAATAGATGTACAATAAGAAGAAAAATTACCTTTATTTTTGTAATAATAACAGTAATGCTGTAAATAGTAGACATCAGAAACTTGAAAGGTTTTAAATAAACAATAAATTATCATTTTACGATGTTCTTTAATGTCCCTTTATTCTTAAATGTTCACTTCAGCAAGGACTAGATTTCAAGATTTCTGCCTTTGATTATTATATGTGGATGGAATGTAATTTTGTGACTTACTGATGAGAAACCAGTTTTAATCATTCATTCTATGTTTTCTTTCGAACAAAAATAAAAATATAAATAGCGATCCTTTTTTTATACATTTTAACTTCAGGCTATTATTAAATGGTATTTTTTTATTTTAACAGAACAGGCTAATTCTTCAATGACAACTTATTAGACTTAGGCAACTTCTCATACATTTTCCAGTAAATACTGTTGCCTGCCTATATTTCATTATTGATTTTCATTGATTATACATAATTTTCTTTAATTTAAGCGTTAAAAATATATAATAATAATAAATTAATGTTTTACTTGTTTTACAAATCCATATACTTTTATTAAAACTAACATATATACTTTATAATTATGAATTCTATTAAAAATTGTATTTGTCAGTATACACAGAAATAGTCCATTAATACCAAAACAATTTGGCGCTGCGGTCGCGCACGGAGCGAATACAACACTTCATTTTTTGTTCATTTTCTCATGCTGTTAAAAAGTTTAGACACTCTTTATATTTGCCAATTAAAATTTTTTATGATTGCCTATTTCACTAGAGACTTGCTACAGATAATTATCTTGTTTGTATATTAATTGTGTGTATATTGTATATTATTAGGTCGGTATTGATCAGAAAAGTTTGTAGTCTTTATTAAAAAGTTAGTAATTTTGTCCTAGAATCAGTTGTAGGGCAAACTTTTTAATAGAAATAAATTGCTATCTCGTAAAACTTTAGTGACACAAAGTTGGTTGAATGGGGAAAAAGTTGCCTATATTTCGAAGCCCATTCTCAGGACGTTTAGAAAACTAAAATAACCAGGTCGGTTTTCGAGATATTCGATGAAAAACAAATTAGTCTTTATTAATAATAATAATATTTATTCGGCTTTGAGAGATACATATTTACAATATTTTAAAAAGGTTAAAAAATGAATAAACATATAAGACCTATTAGTTGTGTCATCTTTAGCCAGTTGACTTTGAATGCAGATGTTCCTATAATTTGCCATGTCATCTACAGACCCTTTATTTTTATATATAGGAATGGATTTTGATTTTTTTAATATGCTAGGATAGTCACCACATAAAAAAGACTTGTTTATAAGGTAGGACATAGGTACACTAATATCTTCAGCAATAAAATACAATATTGTTCCATCTATTTCATCTATACCGGCAGACTTTTTACAAGTTGTTTTCTGTATGATTTCTGTTATTTCCTTTAGGGTAGTTGGAGTTAAAAATAGAGTGCTTATAGAAAAATTTAGAAGCCTTGCTTCACTATAATTTGGTAGAAGATAGTCTGCATCAGTAAACCGATTATTAAAAGCATTACATATATTTTGTACACCAGAAATTTTGTTGCCTTGACAACTTAGCATACTACTTTTTGCATAAATAGACTCCACCCCTTTGGTATTGTGTCCTACAATACTTAGTTATCAAAGAAGCTCTAACATATCAATTTTATTAGCGTTTAACCAATGTTCTGAAAAACAACATATCGCCGTTCCGGTAAAACAATGACGCAAATGCAAAATTTTAAATTTTTCAGGGGAGACGAAAAACGAATATTATTACTTTCAAATTTGGGCACATAAATCACAAAGAACTTGTCCTAAAAGCAAATACATCGTTTAACCATGGAGTAAGTAATGTCTCCCTTAAATTTGCAGACACAACTGATTCATATGTCATTGTTTTCCAAAAGTGGAGGGGAAAACATTAATATTTGAAAACTGACGCAACTACTATCTAGCAGCCGCGAGTGGATATAAAATTACGGCGTTATTATACCGTATAGAGGGACTAATTTGGAAAATAATGACATGTTAAAATCAAAATATCACAATTTTGCACTTGCGTCATTGTTTTACCGGAACAGCGATATATCTACTTTATTCTTTTTTAAAATTTGTTCTAGCTCACTAATTTTTTTCTGTATACCTTGTATACTGAAATGCATTAGTATGAAGTTTTTGTTGCCATGATTTTTTGACAGATGTTCTTCATTAAATATGATTCTTGGTGTTTTTGTTGTCATATTCTCCTGTTTGGATTGTTTATTTTCAAAAATAGACAAAAACACCGAAATTACATTTTTTCGAGCATTCTCTTCCAGAATTTCACCATCTAATGCGACTTTTACATTCAGTAAAAAATAAATAAAAATGACAACCACAAACTTTATTTTAAGGTCTTAGGTTCTCTTTATAGATTTTATTTAATTTGAAAAGTTGCTATTTAAAATATCGTTTTTATTGTGTTTACTGAAACAAAATAGAATCAAATAGAAGAACCAGTTAACACGCCAACAAGTTGGTAATTTTACAAAAGTGAAATTCGTTAATGTATAATTGTGTAGGTATGCAAAGTGTATTGATATGAATCTACTTTTTGAAATCGATTATTTTGATAAGTAGGTCATGAAAACAAGTACTTGCTAGAACGATGAGTAATTAGTAAAAAAAGAAATTGCTTTTACCTTTTTAAAATATCAAAGGGAATCAATTTCTATTTAAATGATCATTAAATAGTACTAGTGCCAGAAAGTATTTGAAACCAACACAGCAAGACAAAGGTCAAAATGTGGTAATGAAAAAGAAAATAAAAACAGTGACAATAGTCAAGATATATTTGTATGGGTCGACGTATTTCCCCAGTTACTACAAAAGTTGAAAGAGAAGGTTCAAACTGAAGGGGTAACCTTCAAAGAGGCCCTTACCACTACAAAGATCGCAATACAGAGGCACTCATGGAAACAGAGCAGCAAAAAGCTGCCGAATAATCCATAATAAGTACCTACGAAGGGCCACAAGTGTGTTGTTAGTAAATGCACACACAGGCCAGGGTACATAGTAGTAAGTTGTGCAGACAGCCGAAGTGCTTAAGCCCTGGAGGGTGCAACCTTCGACGCTCGGGAAGACATCGATATCTCAAAACCAACGATCTGCGCAAACTAAACAGCAGAAGATGGTGAAAAGAGGCTAGATGCCCAAGGAGGAGTTAACAGACTGAGAGTCAGTAACAACACCCTCAAAACCAACCTCTGGAAGGTGCTTACCTCAACTCCAAAGGAGAAAAGCCGTACACCGAAGTCCAGAAGCTGAACATGTCACCATATTTGGGATGGGACGAATAAAGTTCCATCTCAAAGAAATTGAACATGGAGAAAAGGAGAGTAACAGGGCAAAACCTGTCCAAAAAGGCCCCAAAACAAACAAATCTGGAACACAGTGTTATAGTTGTTTGTGCTCATACCTACTACCTTTTTCAAATTAATTTGAAGATAAAAATTAAATGGTATTAAACTCTCGCCTTAATATCGATAAAATTAAGAGCTCGTATATTTAGTGTGGCATTTGTTCTTGCATGAAAAGTAAGTAAAAAAAGAAATTGCACTTTTATGAAGCGTTTAGATAATACTTGGGTTATCTGGGAAAAATTAGAATAAAGCTATAAATTAGTATGTACTGATGATCCCCTTTCAGTTGCTCCCGGACTAGCTAGTTTGCATTCTTTTGAAAACAATTCACAAACTGAAAAAAAGAAAAAAAGGAAACCGATAGCCCGGGAGAAATTGAAAGGGAATCATCAAGATATCCAATTGGACTAACATTAGCTTTATTTTAATTTTTTCCAGGTAAATCTACTCCTATCTCCTGGCCTATTTTGATACGTAACGTTTCCAAGTTTTAACGTATAAACTAGATCGTGTCACACAGCATGTTTCTTATCAACGATTGTAAAATAGCCCCTAGTGGCTTATAATATTATATTTATAATATTTTAACACGCACCACTGTATTAAACAACCACTTTCCCATGTCACTTTACAACAGAATATCCTTTAAAAACGCGTTATCAGATTGGAAATATAATTATATTAAAGTGTTTGCGATATTAAAATAAGGTGTTTCATTTTTCATAAACTATGTAATTTAGTAGACTATTAAAAATACCGATATGTATCTGCATCACTTAAATGCGGTAGAACCTGGATTAGATGGGGTACCAAGACCAAGCCTTTGTTGGATAATAATAATTAAAAACCGGAATAATCCAAAAACTTAATTTTTTATTTTTTAATAATTTATGTATGACTACTAGATCGGAGGTGGAAATTAGAAAATATTAATCCTTTAGAAAAAACACTATTATAAGCAGACTCGATCACTAATAATGTCTTCATTAGGTAGATATTGTTATTTTCCCCACGGAAAAAACCGGGGATGTCTAATTTGTGGAACAAATGGACACCCAAGCAGAGGAGTCGGATACAGACGATTCAGGCTCCTTGAACATGATTGTCGGAGAGATTGCGTTAGCTTTGGACTCCGATAACTCAAGGGAAGGAGGAACTGCGAGAGCAGAGGACTCTAACCTCTTAACTGAAGGAGGATCTGTGAAAACAAAAGAAACGGGGAAAAAGCAGAGGTTAAGCCTGCTGACAGACCGAAAAAACCTTTAGGAGCGGAGAGAAAGAAGTTTCTGAAGGAAAGGAAAATGGCTGCAGGAACGTGGACGGAGGAAAATCCCCACAAGAATGCAGCCCAAAAACGGAGGGAGGACTAGATTACGTGTAAGAAGTTTTAGCAATCAGGCTCGTTTTTTCTAGTACCTGGCACTAATTTTGTCAAAATTGACAAGAGTAAAGTACCCCTTGGAGGCGATGGGGGGAAAAATGTTTTCACCTGGCAAAAAGGTATTGGTATAAGAATTATCATTGCGGAGTTTTAGCAATCTAGCGCGTTTTTTCTAGTACATGGCACTTATTTTGTCAAAATTGACAAGTGTAAAGTACCCCTTGGAGGCGATGGGGGGAAAAATGGTTTCACCTGGCAAAAAGGTATTGGGATAAGAATTACCTGTGCGGAGTTTTAGCAATCTAGCGCGTTTTTTCTAGTACTTGCCACTAATTTTGTTAAAATTGGCAGGAGTAAAGTACCCCTTGGAGGCGATGGGAGGAAATTGGTTTCACCTGACAAAAAGGTATTATATTATAGGTATTATACACCATTTTATCATTTTTGAAGTATGTGCAATGTCTAATCATAAATGGGCAAGCATTTATGAGATAAAATATTATTTAGCTGTTTTTATATTTATAAAGTTTTTTGTTAAGGAAATGGATATATAAATATATCTTTAAAACTATTTATCTTCTACATTCTAACAGTTTTCATCGAAACTATAGGTGTGTGGTGCGTTTACTCTTTTTCTGCTTATAGTAAGTACTTTCTTATTTACACTTATATAAATTTACTTTAAAATCAATACCATTCCTTCATAATTTATTTTTGTTACCCAGTCGTGTCCGTTTTCATATTTTCGTTAACGCAACAAAAATAAATCTAAACATAGAACATATTTTCCATTAAATAGCTTTTCTTTCTTTAGCATGTAATCATTCTGGTCTGTCGTGAATGGAAACACTTTGTGTAAGTCAGAAAAAGTGTTGTAAATGACCCCTAATTTACGTCTAGTTTATTATTATACTAGCACCATAATGTTATGATTTATTATGCCATGTCAGGTTGTCAGTATTAAATTAATATTCTTAATCTACCGAGGTCTACATATATAGAAACTATATAGGTATAATACAGGAATAATTAAAAGTAAGTACTATTTTATTTAATTTATTAATTTCTTTAAATATACAGAAAATAAAATTTGTGGAGCATGTACATATTCCTCAATATTCACATATTCATAATTATAGTTGAGGTCGGCTGTAAAATTTTTCATGCAAAACTTTTTTATCCAACATTTTTCATCCAAATTTTTCATTACATATTTTCATACAAAATTATTTCGTTCAAATTTTTTTTCATTCCAATTTTTCAGTACTGATCAGGAACTAAACCAGAACTGATTCAGAACTGATCTAGATCTGAATCAGATATAAACTAAAACTGATTCAGAACTGATCTATATGTTGTAAAACTCTCATTTAACTCAAAATCGGCTGATTTTAGAGAAAAAGTCATTGATGCTTTTTTGTAGAGCGGACATTTTCCCATTGAAATTTACTTTTGGCAAGCCGAGAAAATGTGAAATGCGCAAATTACAAGCAAAAAAGTAAAAAAAAGGGTCACAAATGAGATCTCATTTAACACAAAATCGGCTGATTTTAGAGAAAAAGTCATTGATGCTTTTTTGTAGAGCGGACATTTTCCTATTGAAATTTACTTTTGGCAAGCCGAGAAAATGTGAAATGCGCAAGTTACAAGCAAAAAAGTAAAAAAAAGGTCACTTTTTCATTAAAAATCGAGTTTTCTCAAAAACGGCTGCTGGAACCGATTTTAAAAAATATATTGCGCCAATCTATAGCCCTTCAGAAATACTTTGACCGAAAAAAAAGTCTAGTAAATAAACTTTTCATTTAAAGTTGGTTCCCAAGCACCGTGAACTAGGTTGCAAAACTGGATTTGTAGAAGTGGGTTGTGAAACTAGTTTTAAACTTTTTTGTAAACCAGTTTGTTTGTAAACTAGTTTGTAAACTAGTTTGTAAACTAGTTTGTAAACTAGTTTGTAAACTAGTTTGTAAACTAGTTTGTAAACTAGTTTGTAAACTAGTTTGTAAACTAGTTTGTAAACTAGTTTGTAAACTAGTTTGTAAATTAGTTTGTAAACTAGTTTGTAAACTAGTTTGTAAACTAGTTTGTAAACTAGTTTGTAAACTAGTTTGTAAACTAGTTTGTAAACTAAACTAGTTTGTAAACTAGTTTGTAAGCTAGGTTGTAAAGCTAGGTTGTAAAATTAGGTTGTAAAACTAGGTCGTAAAACTAATTGGTACTCATAAAACTTTTGGAACAAAAACATTATTTTCGAGATTAAAATTTCAAGAGGGAATACTCAACAAAAAAATGGTAATAATGGCAATATTCGCATCAATTCTAAATCAGTTCTCAGTTCTGGATCAGTTCTAGATTAGTTCTGGATCAGTTTTATATCAGTTCTGGTTTGGTTCCGGATCATTTCTGAATCAGCATTGGGATTCTCATTTTTCAATACGGCACGTGTTGGTTCGCCTATATCTTCGTTCCACAGAATGCGATTCTAATGTCTCTCTCTATTTGATTCGTTACGTGTTGAGTTCGCGGATCAGTTCCGAATCAGTTCTGGTTAGGTCTGGATCAGTGTTGGTTTAGTTCCGGATAAGTTATGAAAATATTGAATGTGGAACAACCTTTCTGACTAACAAACAATTACAAATAGTGTTGTTAAGAGATACGAATAGATAATATTGCTCGACAATTTATATTTATATTTTCCTATATTTTTTGTTATATTTCTTTCATAATTCATAATTTTTAATTTTACATCAATAGACATACCTAAAACATTCCACAGGAACCTTCAAAACCCGCGTCAACAAACCAAATCTGCATCTGTCTTGTCTCTACCTTGAGATGGTGATTTTTTCTGCACCACATTTTAATGTTAACTATTTTTAGTTTATTATTATAATTTTGCTTGGAAGGACTACGGTGACGCCACTTTAGCAGGACTCCTTAATATGGTAAAAGTGTTGGCGTTTGCATTAACCGAAGGAAGGGTGGCGATACATTGTCATGCAGGTAAGTATGTACATTGTACATAATCATAAAAAATTATTGTGTACGGCTATTCATAACTCTGGTCTCTGCCTATGATTTATTAAAATATCGATTTTTACATTATGTTGGTGCCCAATAATTCAACTTTTCCAATCTATTTCCATCATTATATTGAATACTTTCGCACAAGGGCGGCTCTAGGCCGAATCCAAATATAAACATTAATGACACAGACATGTTTTATTGCTTCAATTATAATTATTATTAAAGGTGAAACCAACCGAAAACTAAAAATTAGATAAACGGTGGTAAAAAAGCATGATTAATTAAAATTATAAAATTACTCATGGATTGAAAGAAATTAAAATTAAATAATACATTATAAAATGGAGAAATTACAATAAATTAAAGAGATAAGCAGCTCAGCTGGTCACATTAATCGAACATATTAAATTTTTAATGAATGCTGACGACCTAAAATTATTAATTGAAATCAATTCTGTTAACCATTGATTGCGTCTTCACAAGTGTTGCTGTCTCGATAATTTTCTATCTCTAAATCCTGAGAAATGTTCCGTAATGTCTTTAAAAAAAAGTAAGACCCATAATTTTTTATTACATTTCATGACAAACATTTTAATTCAAAACTGCCTAAAAAATTCAAAAGATGAGAATAATTATTTTTGATATAAAAAACTTTTTATAATTCATTGCAGGTCTTGGGAGGACAGGAGTTCTCATTGCTTGTTATCTAGTATATTCCTTGAGAGTAACAGCTAACGATGCTATTAGATACGTAAGACTTAAAAGGCCTGGTTCCGTACAAACAAGAGGTCAAATTCTATGTGTAAGACATTTTGGCCAGTTTATTCTTCCTCAAACTATAACGTATTTTATAAAGTAAGTTCTTCTAAAAAAGCGTAATTATTTTAAAAGCTTATTTCCTATTTCATAATCAAATTCTATATTAAGAGGACAATAATTTCGGAGTAACTATAGATTTTATAATAAATTAAAACGACTTGTCTTAACAACAGTTGACCAGTTGAAAATATAACGCGATGAATAATCTAATATCAAATTTACAATTCTAGAATGAGTTATCTGACCGCTTCAGCTCGATTTAGCTTGGTTGACACCTTTTATTAGATATATAGATATAATGTTCTGTAAAGTTTTAATTTGGGGTTATTTTTAATTTAAAAATAACTACAAAGCTTATTTTTCAAAAGATTGATTATTAGAGCAAATAAATCCAAATAGTAGGGCGAGCAGATTTAGAAATAAACTATTGAGTTGGTCAATTATTTTCAGACCAATCGATTTAATGCTTTGTAAGTTCTAAAGGTACTCTGAGATATTTCTGAATATTTATCTTATGTGTTGTATAATTTGGTTTCTAGGGATCTCGTAGGTAAAGACAAATATATGAACAAATTTACACTCCATAGGTTTTTAAGAAGACAAAAAGTGGTACTTCATGGATACGATGAGAGAAATTTTAAATTTATTCCAAAGGTATTGTTAAACTTTATTACTAACGTGGGTCTGGCGTTTTCTGGCGGAAAACAGTAAAAAAATATCCTGCATTTCGAATTGATTGCCAATTACTTCCTTTTCTGTACTTTTTTTTTTTAAATTTAGGATCGTACTGACATAATTAACAAATGTGCCAGTATTGTCCTAATGAATTACAACCATTCTGTTTGAAATGCCTAATGTAACCAAAGTATGTATAGTACCTTGTGACTCGCCCTTATATGTTTTAGATTATCCATCATATTTGTGAAAGAATTTTAAAGTTATGCTCCTGTTGGGTAAATGAGTTTTCTCCGTCAAATATACCTTATACAGTTGATTTTTTGGCAGGAAAAATTCACGGAAACTTAAACAGGCATTCCAGTACCTACAGTATTAGCAGTCTATCAAGCACAAATTCAGATCGTAAGCGCTTTTTTATGGATGGGTTATAACAATAAAACTGAGGCGTCACTAAATATCGCCCCCAGCACGCCCATTAACTTACAGCAGATTTGCGACTGTAATTGGCAATTTTATTAGTTTTATGTGTTCTAATATTTCTATTCTTTCTATCCATTTGACATAGATGAAAGATGTTCATGATCTTGAGCTCTTACTGTATTTGGTCTTGGAATGGAATACTATTGGAAACATGTCAAATGGATAGAACCTGGATATAATTGACAGAACAAAATTAAATCGCCAATGATAGTCGTAAATCTACTTTACTGGTAGCCTACGTTAAAGTGTGCTTTGGGTGATATTTAGTGTCTCCTTAAAACGGTACGTTTTTGTTTTAGAAATATTCCTAAACTCCGAATTGGTTCAATCACCGGGCGATATGCCTTCTCCTTCCAGTCCTAACCCCTCAGAAATGGGTGATGTCATGGACTCGTTTTCTGAGTTAAGTACTTTAGATGGCGAAGAAATGAGCGAGGAAATCCTTTTAGAAAATAGATGTTTTCAAGAACTCGAATCTCAGAAATCGTTTGCTCAGGTACAAATCGAAGAAGAAATAATAGTTCAAGATATTAGCGTGGCAGTTAATGCATTAATTAGTGATATGGAAACTTTTAGTGCTGCTACTAAGAAAAAAATACGGGATTATCAACATCAAATAAATTCTTCTCAATTGGGATGGGCGAAATTGAGCGTAGAAAATGATTTAAGTGTGTTGGCTTCTCTGCTCTTTGAGTGGTTAGAGGAATTGAAGGTTCCAGTCATCAAAATGGAGAATTTTGAGAATATTGTGGTACATTATAAGGAACCTGAGTTATGCATACAAAAGTTTTCTTTGGTAAGTGTATACATTATATGAGAGACGAATCATATTTATATATTTGAAGAGCTGATCAATCATGAATATTTTTCTTATAGAACCATAAACATAATTTGCGCATGGATGCATAAAATAAAATATAAATTGCTAAATACGGATATTCCCCCCGGTATTTCCAATAAGCGGTGAAGACCTCAAAGTTAATTTAGCAGTATTCTGTACAAAATTAAAAAAATAATTTCCTGGGATTATTTGAGAAATTTAGTCGCTGAAACAAGACTACGAGATCTGGCCTTACCTCTGTTACAAAACTTTAGAAATCTTGAACTACGGGGGCTCTCGCAATTATTTAAAAACGGGAATTTTTTGGAAATAAACATTAAGGGGGTTCTCACAAATGTTTACAGGCGGACAACTTGAACTAAACATTTCTATAATAAAATCTAGTGACCTCGTTACAAGTTATTAATTAAAACTTACTGCAAGTAATAACATTTTAATTTTTTCTTTCAGGAGGAATGCTACCTAATAGAATACTTATTAAAGTTTTTCCTTAAAATCCAACCTGTCAGTAAAGAAAATCAAGAAGATATGTTAAAAAGGATGATCGCAGCACTGTCTAAACACAGCGTTTTGATAAATAACAATGCAATTCCTTCGGGTAAGTATTTTTAAACTTTCTTAGTCAATGTTTTTTTGATTTAGTTAATAATATAGTTACAGTAAAAGGTTCGTATTAGGCATTCTAACGACCTGTACAAATGGCTGCCAAAGTGTTTTTACAAAGTCAATGATAGTTATATCTCAATATATAGATTATTCAGAGTGGGCCTCATTATGCGCGGCTATATTGCCCAGCATTTAAAAAATAATTACCTTAAAAATATGATCAGTCTATATGCCTATAGATCATTGACCCTGTCTAAGCACTTAGGCAGCCATTTTGTTTGGAATGCCTAATAGTTACTAGGTATTCACATTTTTATTATTAAATTAGAAGATTAAATAACCAATCACAAGAAGATAATTCAGATTGTCATATGTACAAATGGCTGCCAAAGTGTTTTGACAAAGTCAATGATAGTTATATCTCAATATATAGATTATTCAGAGTGGGCCTCATTATGCGCGGCTATATTGCCCAGCATTTAAAAAATAATTACCTTAAAAATATGATCAGTCTATATGCCTATAGATCATTGACCCTGTCTAAGCACTTAGGCAGCCATTTTGTTTGGAATGCCTAATAGTTACTAGGTATTCACATTTTTATTATTAAATTAGAAGATTAAATAACCAATCACAAGAAGATAATTCAGATTGTCATATGTACAAATGGCTGCCAAAGTGTTTTGACAAAGTCAATGATAGTTATATCTCAATATATAGATTATTCAGAGTGGGCCTCATTATGCGCGGCTATATTGCCCAGCATTTAAAAAATAATTACCTTAAAAATATGATCAGTCTATATGCCTATAGATCATTGACCCTGTCTAAGCACTTAGGCAGCCATTTTGTTTGGAATGCCTAATAGTTACTAGGTATGCATATTTTTATTATTAAATTAGAAGATTAAATAACCAATCACAAAAAGATAATTCAGATTGTCATATTATAACGGTTGTAACAGAAATATAGGTTTTTGGGATAACCTCCACTCGTCCAATTTTTAAATAAATCGAACGATTACTCAAATGTAAAGAGTGATCCACAAGAAATGTTTCTAAAGTAGTTTATGACTAACGACAAAAAAACTATTACATTCGATCATAATTAAGCCTTTATTTATTGCAAACAGTTTATGGTTTATATTAGATAGACAGCTGTTGCATCGGCTGATTTATTAGACCGAGCGAGACAGCTGCTAAATTGAGTGGGGATGGTTTGGGCGAGCTTGTCCTGAGTTTCGAGCAGGCGATTTATAAATGAATGAGTACGACTACGACAAAGGCTGCTACCGAAAGTAGGGTTGAAGTATGTGTGACATGAGAGGGAGGTACGTAGTGCGTACAAGGCACTACATTCCCCTTTTCCAAGTTTATTATAGATCAATACGGAAATAATAGTCAGTAATTCGATGTGTGAAGATTGCTCTCATATATCATTGCACCAAAGTTTGGAAACATTTTTTGAGGTTACGGGACCGAAGGAATCTATATTGCAGTTGCATATAAAGCAACACTGTCAGTATTCTTCATTATTCATTATTCTTGTTTTAGGAAAAGGATTTAAAAAGATTGGCGATGGAACTCTGACCTGTACATATCACCTATTCCAGTCATTGGCTGAACTAATTGAAAACCACACAAATGATAAGGCAGATATGATATATAATCAGGGTGAAGACAAGATATCTGAAAGTTCTGATATTGAAGAAGACTTCCATAGATAGTACATTTATCTTAAGTATTTAAACATTTTTTTTCCTTTTTCTTGTTTATGAAATAACCAAATGCTTTTTGTTGGTTGTATTATTCTTCATACGAATGACGATAAGATGTTTATACATTTTGATTATAATGTAGTTTTAAATTTGTCAAGCATTTAAGAGCAAACCGAACACCAGTAATTTCTAATTCCTTTTGAGTCTTTATTTTTGGTCCGATTTTTGTGAAATTATCAGGAAATACTCAGGGTCGAAAAACTGTGATTTTTTTTTGGATAATATTTATAAGAGATAAAAAACATTTATGCTCCATTCTGTATATTAAATCTATGAAACTTTAATTTTAAATGTCTCTGTAAAGTGTGCTGCCTCATTATCGTTGCACACAGGAGCGGATATGACCCCTTAGGAAATCTCTTGAATTCTTTTCAAACTTAAATTGTTGATAAAAATAATTAAAAACCGCGGAGGCACCTAATGTCGCTTGTAGGACTAGCGAACTGGAAAATTTCCCGGTTTCCAGGTGAGTCAATTCCGTCCCTGCTTCATTGTTAAGGGTGAAGGCCATACATTTTTTAATAGTTTCGCCATCTATTGACGGATCTCAAAACAAGGGCTATTTTATAATAGATTTTTGCGTTGATATGTTCTTTGTTTTTTCAATTCGTCTATAGATGGCGCCACCATAACAAATAGATAGTACTCATTGTCAGCCATTTTATGTCCACATTTTAAACAGAAAATAGCTTTGGTAGTGGAGTGATTTTTTTTCGTTTTCTCGCTAACTATACATCAAAATCAGGCGCGGATACATAATAGGGTAATTACCCCCCCCCGAGCTGCTCGAAAAAATCGAGGAATTTATTAAATTTTAATCTAAAAACAATGAGATTTTACAAAAAAGCAAAAAAAATCTGATATGTCGAACACATGACTTTCCTATCTAGTTATTATAGGCTTTTTCTGGTTATTTTGTACAACCTATTGCAGCACCTCTATAAATGTTTAGAGGACAATCTAAATATATACATTTTCCACATACATCTACCTCGAAACATTTTTCTATAGATATTCATTGAAAACGAAAATACTGAAAAATTTAAATTTAGCACTTTTCCTCCAATTTTTCCATTACGGTCCATTTTAGAAAAATCATGTATAAACAAAAATTAAAGAGATCGAAATCGCAAACAACTTTTAGTTTAACAATTTTCTTAAAAATCACAATTTTGCACATTTTGTCAAATTTCTCGAATACGGACCATTTCTGGAAGATTTTACATAAAACAAAAATTATAAATAATATTAGAACTAACTTTTATTTGAACAATTTTCTTCTCCTAACGTAAATAACAGATATATTCTATTAAATATAAAAATGACCACATTAAAGTACCCCCCAAATTCGACTCTGTCCAAAATCTAATCAGTTCATTGAACGCCAGAATAAAGCTTAAGTTAAAAATTGGGTGTTTTTCTTTGTATTGGTTCATGAGTTATGGTGGATACACACACACACGCGCACGCACGCACTGACACATACACACACACACCACACTACACCACACACACACACCGCACCACACACACACCACACACACAACACACACACACAACACACACACACAACACACACACACACAACACACACACACCACACACAAACACCACACACAAACAACACACACACAACACACACACAACACACACACCACACACAAACACCACACACACAAACACCACACACACAACACACACACACACACACACACACACCACACACAAACACCACACACACAAACACCACACACAAACACCACACACACAAACACCACACACACACACACACTACATACACACCACACACACGACACACACACCACACACACACAAACACCACACACGCACCACACACACACAAACACACACACCACTCAATATTCTTGAGACACAACATTGTGAAGTATTCCCAGCGGCGCGCATATTAACTCAATTTTATATTGGAAAATTTTTGCTTTTCGCGAGAGGTCCGGTTTGCTCTTAAAGTGTAATTTATATTTTTATATGGTCTATCTCAAAACTTTGATAGCAGACGAATTTTAAGACTTTTGTTGCTAGATTAATTGAAATACTAATGTTTTTGTTAACTATTTATTCGAGCTTTTTTTTAATTTATCCCGGGAACGGTGGCGTTGTTGGATTTTGCCTTTTGTTTATAAAATGATATAATAATTTTAGGGTTAAAAAGTGGTGTTATCTATTACACCTAAGTTTATTCTTTAATCTTGTATGTTTTGTTCAAATGTTGTACAAATTTTGTCATTTGTTTTAAATATATCTTAAAATATGTATTTTTCATAAATAAACATCTCCTTAATCGAAATCTACTTTTATTTCTTTGAGTTATAAAATTTAAGAAAATGGATAATAAATGGCTAACAAAATTTGCAACAGTTCCATCTATTACCCAAAAGTTAAAACTATTTATAAAAGAAGGAAACTGTATTGGTTTAACTATAGGCAACCATCATTACAAGTTGTTGTATTCTGTGTTGCCTGTCAAGTACAAGACTAATTTATTTATTTACGGGCAAGCCCATTTGAGAAATAAATTACAATTTTAAAATTATAATTAAAATGTAGTTTAATATATATGGTGTTGAAATACAATCGTGGTAAAATTCATAAAATAGGTTAGGAATTTAAAAGACAATAAGGTTGAATAAAATAATTACATTAAACATTAAAATTAAAGATTAAAAATTAAAGCTCAGTACTAAGTAATTGCTTTATAAATTTATGAAAGGGGGTGTTAAACACACACACACCACACACACACACACACACACACACACACACAAACGCCACACACACAACACACGCACGCACATACACACGCACCCACACACACACCCACGCACACAAAAACAAACACAAAGACAAACACATGTGACCTTCTATCCGTATGCAAATTTAAATTGTTTTTTATTTTTTCAAAAAAATCGAAATTGGGGTACATATAAAGGAAAGCACGAGCAATTAAGGGGTGAATTCAGTTGCTCCCTAGCTATAAGGGTTAAGTTTTTTTTCTTAATTCCTCAGTTAATAATAATCGAATTATTCCATAAATTCACATAAAGGTAGAGCCGGACGGATAGTTTAAAATGCCCTCTGCGGCTTGCATCTATCTTGAGCCGTTTAGTCGTTATTCACATTTAAAAATAAGTCAAATACCTTGTCGCGTTTCTGCTATCCTGCTACCAAAATTTTGTAGACAAAATTGGATCTTTTCGAATTCGGAACTTTGTATCAGGATAATAGATGAGCGAGGAGATATCAAAAATGTTTATTTTTGCCACAACTTTTTTAATATTGCTCTTAGAAAAAAACTGAGTATATTTTTGAGATCTACATGTGACCTTCTATCCGTATGCAAATTTAAATTGTTTTTTATTTTTTGAAAAAAATCGAAAGGGTATAGCCTTCCAAATTTTTCGCCAAAAATTTTTTTTGTGTCCAATCTTGATGAAAATTGGGGTACATATAAAGGAAAGCACGAGCAATTAAGGGGTGAATTCAGTTGCTCCCTAGCTATAAGGGTTAAGTTTTTTTTCTTAATTCCTCAGTTAATAATAATCGAATTATTCCATAAATTCACATAAAGGTAGAGCCGGACGGATAGTTTAAAATGCCCTCTGCGGCTTGCATCTATCTTGAGCCGTTTAGTCGTTATTCACATTTAAAAATAAGTCAAATACCTTGTCGCGTTTCTGCTATCCTGCTACCAAAATTTTGTAGACAAAATTGGATCTTTTCGAATTCGGAACTTTGTATCAGGATAATAGATGAGCGAGGAGATATCAAAAATTTTTATTTTTGCCACAACTTTTTTAATATTGCTTTTGGAAAAAAACTGAGTATATTTTTGAGATCTACATGTGACCTTCTATCCGTATGCAAATTTAAATTGTTTTTTATTTTTTGAAAAAAATCGAAAGGGTATAGCCTTCCAAATTTTTCGACAAAAATTTTTTTTGTGTCCGATCTTGATGAAAATTGGGGTACATATAAAGGAAAGCACGAGCAATTAAGGGGTGAATTCAGTTGCTCCCTAGCTATAAGGGTTAAGTTTTTTTTCTTAATTCCTCAGTTAATAATAATCGAATTATTCCATAAATTCACATAAAGGTAGAGCCGGACGGATAGTTTAAAATGCCCTCTGCGGCTTGCATCTATCTTGAGCCGTTTAGTCGTTATTCACATTAAAAAATAAGTCAAATACCTTGTCGCGTTTCTGCTATCCTGCTACCAAAATTTTGTAGACAAAATTGGATCTTTTCGAATTCGGAACTTTGTATCAGGATAATAGATGAGCGAGGAGATATCAAAAATTTTTATTTTTGACACAACTTTTTTAATATTGCTTTTGGAAAAAAACTGAGTATATTTTTGAGATCTACATGTGACCTTCTATCCGTATGCAAATTTAAATTGTTTTTTATTTTTTTAAAAAAATCGAAAGGGTATAGCCTTCCAAATTTTTCGACAAAAATTTTTTTTGTGTCCGATCTTGATGAAAATAGTGGTACATATAAAGGAAAGCACGAGCAATTAAGGGGTGAATTCAGTTGCTCCCTAGCTATAAGGGTTAAGTTTTTTTTCTTAATTCCTCAGTTAATAATAATCGAATTATTCCATAAATTCACATAAAGGTAGAGCCGGACGGATAGTTTAAAATGCCCTCTGCGGCTTGCATCTATCTTGAGCCGTTTAGTCGTTATTCACATTTAAAAATAAGTCAAATACCTTGTCGCGTTTCTGCTATCCTGCTACCAAAATTTTGTAGACAAAATTGGATCTTTTCGAATTCGGAACTTTGTATCAGGATAATAGATGAGCGAGGAGATATCAAAAATTTTTATTTTTGCCACAACTTTTTTAATATTGCTTTTGGAAAAAAACTGAGTATATTTTTGAGATCTACATGTGACCTTCTATCCGTATGCAAATTTAAATTGTTTTTTATTTTTTGAAAAAAATCGAAAGGGTATAGCCTTCCAAATTTTTCGACAAAAATTTTTTTTGTGTCCGATCTTGATGAAAATTGGGGTACATATAAAGGAAAGCACGAGCAATTAAGGGGTGAATTCAGTTGCTCCCTAGCTATAAGGGTTAAGTTTTTTTTCTTAATTCCTCAGTTAATAATAATCGAATTATTCCATAAATTCACATAAAGGTAGAGCCGGACGGATAGTTTAAAATGCCCTCTGCGGCTTGCATCTATCTTGAGCCGTTTAGTCGTTATTCACATTAAAAAATAAGTCAAATACCTTGTCGCGTTTCTGCTATCCTGCTACCAAAATTTTGTAGACAAAATTGGATCTTTTCGAATTCGGAACTTTGTATCAGGATAATAGATGAGCGAGGAGATATCAAAAATTTTTATTTTTGACACAACTTTTTTAATATTGCTTTTGGAAAAAAACTGAGTATATTTTTGAGATCTACATGTGACCTTCTATCCGTATGCAAATTTAAATTGTTTTTTATTTTTTTAAAAAAATCGAAAGGGTATAGCCTTCCAAATTTTTCGACAAAAATTTTTTTTGTGTCCGATCTTGATGAAAATAGTGGTACATATAAAGGAAAGCACGAGCAATTAAGGGGTGAATTCAGTTGCTCCCTAGCTATAAGGGTTAAGTTTTTTTTCTTAATTCCTCAGTTAATAATAATCGAATTATTCCATAAATTCACATAAAGGTAGAGCCGGACGGATAGTTTAAAATGCCCTCTGCGGCTTGCATCTATCTTGAGCCGTTTAGTCGTTATTCACATTTAAAAATAAGTCAAATACCTTGTCGCGTTTCTGCTATCCTGCTACCAAAATTTTGTAGACAAAATTGGATCTTTTCGAATTCGGAACTTTGTATCAGGATAATAGATGAGCGAGGAGATATCAAAAATTTTTATTTTTGCCACAACTTTTTTAATATTGCTTTTGGAAAAAAACTGAGTATATTTTTGAGATCTACATGTGACCTTCTATCCGTATGCAAATTTAAATTGTTTTTTATTTTTTGAAAAAAATCGAAAGGGTATAGCCTTCCAAATTTTTCGACAAAAATTTTTTTTGTGTCCGATCTTGATGAAAATTGGGGTACATATAAAGGAAAGCACGAGCAATTAAGGGGTGAATTCAGTTGCTCCCTAGCTATAAGGGTTAAGTTTTTTTTCTTAATTCCTCAGTTAATAATAATCGAATTATTCCATAAATTCACATAAAGGTAGAGCCGGACGGATAGTTTAAAATGCCCTCTGCGGCTTGCATCTATCTTGAGCCGTTTAGTCGTTATTCACATTAAAAAATAAGTCAAATACCTTGTCGCGTTTCTGCTATCCTGCTACCAAAATTTTGTAGACAAAATTGGATCTTTTCGAATTCGGAACTTTGTATCAGGATAATAGATGAGCGAGGAGATATCAAAAATTTTTATTTTTGACACAACTTTTTTAATATTGCTTTTGGAAAAAAACTGAGTATATTTTTGAGATCTACATGTGACCTTCTATCCGTATGCAAATTTAAATTGTTTTTTATTTTTTTAAAAAAATCGAAAGGGTATAGCCTTCCAAATTTTTCGACAAAAATTTTTTTTGTGTCCGATCTTGATGAAAATAGTGGTACATATAAAGGAAAGCACGAGCAATTAAGGGGTGAATTCAGTTGCTCCCTAGCTATAAGGGTTAAGTTTTTTTTCTTAATTCCTCAGTTAATAATAATCGAATTATTCCATAAATTCACATAAAGGTAGAGCCGGACGGATAGTTTAAAATGCCCTCTGCGGCTTGCATCTATCTTGAGCCGTTTAGTCGTTATTCACATTTAAAAATAAGTCAAATACCTTGTTTTCTGCTATCCTGCTACCAAAATTTTGTAGACAAAATTAGATCTTTTCGAATTCGGAACTTTGTATCAGGATAATAGATGAGCGAGGATATATCAAATTTTTTTATTTTTGCCACAACTTTTTTAATATTGCTTTTGGAAAAAAACTGAGTATATTTTTGAGATCTACATGTGACCTTCTATCCGTATGCAAATTTAAAGTGTTTTTTATTTTTTGAAAAAATCGAAAGGGTATAGCCTTCCAAATTTTTCGACAAAAAATTTTTTTGTGTCCGATCTTGATGAAAATAGGGGTACATATGAAGGAAAGCACGAGCAATTAAGGGGTGAATTCAGTTGCTCCCTAGCTATAAGGGTTAAGTTTTTTTTCTTAATTCCTCAGTTAATAATAATCGAATTATTCCAAAAATTCACATAAAGGTAGAGCCGGACGGATAGTTTAAAATGCCCTCTACGGATTTCCTCTATCTTGAGCCGCACAAACACACACGCGCACACACACACACACACACACACACACACACACACACACACACACACACACACACACACACACGAGACATCATCTCGAAAATAGTCAAAACGGATACAGGGGACCCCAAAACGTAAAAATCAGTAAAAAGAAGTCATTTAATAATTTGTTTATTTATGAAAAATACATAATTTAAGACATAATAAAAGCATAAATATATATTTACACTGTAAAATATTTAAACAAAAATTACAAAATAAAGAATATACAGGGCGTTCCAAAATTTGTGAAAAATATTTTAACATCGCATTAAAAACAAGGTAGAAAGTTTCCATTATTAAATATTTCAATGATGATTACTCCTAATTTTTTTCAATATAATCAGACCTGGTTGCAGTTATCACATTTAGTTTTTCCATTTTTTGTCCTAAAACAAAAAAATCATTGTATATAGGTAAAGCTGGGCAGTACTCGAGTAAATAGTACTCAAAGTACTCGTGAGTACTATCATTCTGATGGGGATTAGCACTCAAAAATTTTATTTAGAGTACTAAGTCACTAACTAGAACTATTTATAATACTCATACTCATTATTCAATTTTTCACGAGTACTCATACTCAGATACTTAAGAGTACTTTGTAAAGTACTCATGAGTATTTTAATGCAGTACGCTGCCCAGCTCTGTATATAGTCAAGAAAATATAAATAACTTACATTAGATAGAAGAGCGTTCTTAATTAGAAAGTATTCTTCATCCTGTGGGGAAACTTTTGACTTGTACTGTATAAGTGCCAATCTATCTCTTTCTTTAATATAGTGCTGAATAACAAACTTATGACAATTCATCTTCTGAGCCAAATATAAACCACGTTCGGAGTCAGAAATGTATGGTAAGTAAAGTTCTAAGATTTCTTTAGGAGATTCGTGTCTGCTTAATCCATACACAAATATTTCCGCTGGCATGACAGTTTTCAGAGAGTTCTTTTTTGTCAACCAATTCTAAAATTAAAAAAATATGATAATGTACCGGGGGTGTTAGTAGAATTAACTGTTTCCATAAAAAAAGTTCTATAGAAACCCAACAAACATTAAAGTAGATGTATGTGGAAAATGTATATATTTAGTTTATCCTCTAAACATTTATAGAGGTGCTACAATAGGTTGTACAAAATAATCGGAAAAAGCCTATAATAACTAGATAGGAAAGTCATGTGTTGGACACATCAGATTTTTTAGATAGTCTGAAATACCTATTTAATTAACTGGAAAGATTTTAAATTATTATTTATGATAAAATAAAATGTACACTTACCGGCTTCACGAAAAGTTCAGTTAATTGAGGCCACAGCTCCATTGAGGCTAAAACATTCAAAACAGTCCATTCAAAAGCGAAATCATCAATCTTCAGTCTCTTTTTAAAATCCAAGAGGATTTCAATTGAATTTTTATTCTTTTCGAATTCATTCTTACACAGAACAGCCAATTGTTCAATTATAGAATCACAGTTTTCGTTTTTCTCAACTTGCCATTCTAAAAAATAGTATTTTATAAAGAATTTATATTTTAATAGTTCCGTAAGACAAGTCTAATTAAAAATAATCAAATGATTCATCATCAGAAAACACAGATGATAGATGGATATGGCATATATTTAGATTACTATCAACAAACGGGGTATCAACATCTTTCTTAAAAGTAGCTTGTGATTTTTTTATTTACTCCATTTAGCCAAATTTTACAAAAATCAATTGACAGTGGAATACCTCCTTCTGCTGAACATAAAGAAACAAATAAAACAATCTATTAAGACCTCTTAATTTCATCAATTGAAATGGTTACCAGGTTGGCATTATCTAAACTGATCTGTTGAAAGCTTTTGACAGTGTTATCTTAACTGGACTGAATCTTATTTGAGTTGTTGTTTCTAATAACAGGTATGAGATAAAAATGTAATGAGTTCTTTGTTGCAATTGAAAATTCTGTTCTTTATAGTAGTGTATTCATATTTTATTTAATGTAAAAACTTACTCAAAAGTTGTGAATTTTCCAAAATTTCTAACTTATCATCATTGTTATTAACTTTCTGTAAGTGTTCTGCAGTGAAAGTTTCTAATCTTTTTAAAAGACTTTCCTTATTTCTAATATCACGACCAATCAGGTAATACAATTGCTTCTAAAAGCACAAGACAATATTGAATGAAGTGCTTGAAAATATTTTAAGCATTTATCCACTTACCATATTAGAATTCAAACCTGTCCTCCTAAAAAATATTTAAAAGTACAATAAATTATTCAAATTAGTTTTCTACAGGGCCTTAGATTTAAATTTAAAATGAAGTAACACATATTTAATAGTAAAATAACACTGTCAATTGTTTGTAGGAGTTTTAAGGTTAGTTTAAACTATTAAAATTTAACTGAGTATCAACACTTGACATACAATTGAATTGTAAAAAAGAACTTACATATATAAATCTGCTACTTCTGAATAATGATTATTAACAATCAGATGAATGGCATAATGTTTAACAGCTAACTTTCGTTTAGCCAACTGGTGAAAAAATATATTCGGCCTCAGAGTTGATTTAAGAAACAATATTACCTAAAAACAAATTAAAAATGTTTAAGGTACTCATTCAACGGTTGCCACACAGACATGCTGCATCTGAAAGTGATAGAGGCACTACCATTTTAATGAAAGTAATAAGATGGAGTTCTACTCAGACAGGCAACAAGCTTTACATTAATGACTACCACCATGCCACAGACTGTCACAATACTGGTACAGATATTTATTAAGCTTACTTTACTTAAAACGGTAGTGTTTCTGCAGCTTATAGATGCAGCATGTCTGTGCAGCAACCATCGAACGAGTACCTAAAAGGTTCACAATAACTAGGTATATGAATTTGTTACATTTAGAATTATATCTCCATCCATGGATTCTAAGGCTGAATCTAGCAGAACTAATTTATCAGTAAACTTTTTGTATACTTCTAATGAATATTTCTGCCCAGTCAACATTTTCAGAATAACTTCCTCAACTGGGGGCGCAACATATTCATTGGTGGATTTTAAATCATCTAAAACTAAAAATATTTCCTTTTATTTCGTAAAATGACCTTGTGCATGCCATTTTCTTCTCTTATACTATGCAAATACCTTTCTTATAAGACTATACTGTTGTTCAAAACAATTATTTGCCCATCTAACCACAGAATTATTAAGGCTACTTACTTAAGTTTAGAGACGTTTTGGATATAATAGAGTGGATGGAAAGTATACTATTCTCTTCTGGTATAGATGTAAAAACATATTCTGGCTGTGATCCATCCTCGAAGAGAAAGAATAAGTTATGTACTGACTTTTGATTCAACATTAAATACTTACATCTTCATCGTCATCAAAATTAAATGCAGAAGATGAACTGGTATTCCAAAAATCTTCCGAACTTTTCGCCGTCATTTTTATTTCATTTTATTTTTTACCATCATTTAAAAATAGTTATTTATATCGACTATAATTGAAAAACAAGAAACAACCAAACATAAATAACAAATCCACAACTGTCAAAATGCTGTCAACTGTCACTAAATTACAGGCAGTGCTGCCACAAGAAGGAAAATAGAAAACGTATCAGAAAAACGTACTAGATTGAAAAAATTTATAAATGTACTAAAAATTCAACACACGTACTAGATTTAATACCAACGTAAAAAAATTAATTCACTGAGGCGGGAATTTAAAATATCTACATGTCTTTATCTAAATATCTACATATCGCAACTTATTAGTAATTAACTGAGTAGCTATCTAATTAAATATGGTTATTACCAAGAGTATTTATCAAATAGAATTATTATTTATTTATTTATTATTTTAAAAATAACTCATAATAATAGTAATCATTCTACCGGTACTATATTTTTCAGGGGAAATTAAAGACAGCATAAATAAATAAACGCTTTTATTTTATTACTTTGTAGGAAGGAATAATACTGATAAATTTTACATGCCTGCAATAATATTACTATGTTCTATTTTTATTACACTAGTAATATTAACAAATCAATAAATAATACATAAGAAAATGTAAAAATGTGGTTTAATCAATGATTAAACTACGGGTATAAAGTCAATTATGTATACATATAATATATTTCAGGAACTAATCTTATGAAAACATAAACTTTACGTAATGCCGTATTTAATTTAATGTAGGTAATATATATACAAATCGATTTTATTTACAAACATCTATATATAAACATTTTATTCAGATAGTAGGTACTAAAATACTTCAAAATTTGACCATTCAAAAATATCGTAAAATAACATCAAATTCATAATTAACGCTGACATCACGCTTTTGCCATCAATGCAAAGCGCTTTCGGCATTACGCCATCTTCAGTGCTTATATTGTCCATCGTCAAAAGACTTGACTTGACTTTGATGTCCCACAATAAGCACTGAAGATGGCGTAATGTCAAAATGGCTTTGCATTTTTTAAATAAAAGAATTTTTGCACGAAATACAACGTTTCTTTGCAAATTTAAGTTTATTTATTTAGATCTTAGTTTATTTTCCCAGATTACTTATTTAAATTCGTACAATTTGTTTGTTAGTTGTTCACACCTAATTTCTTTAGGTCTTCTTATTTTCTATCTCAACTTCTTTCTATTGCTTTATCTTCCGGTACACTCTTCCCTTCTGCACTTTTTTCTCTGTTTTTGTTGTCTTTTCCCATAGTCAGTTTTAGGAGCATTTACATGTATAACTCCAACACTTCTAACCTCAAAGTACTGGCACCTGTTCCAGATGCATGCCGGCACACGCACTTTGAGTATAGGTACGCGTTTAAAGCAATCATATTTTAAGATGCTTTCAAATCTTAGAACTTCTGGTATACCTATGAAAGTCCATGATAAAAAAAATCAGTGGTATCATACTTAGCCGACGAAATTTCGTCGAGTTCGCGCATGACGTATTGTGGTGTGAAATAAGGTTATCTGATTGGTCATGAATTGATTAAAATTTATCAATTTATTTTGGCGCACTGTTTTCGATACGTCAAATTCGTAAAAGCCACGCCTTCCACCACATTGCGTCACAGTGACGTGTAGTATCAATGATGTAAGTCAGTAAGGATTGCGTGACGGCCACCTGGTCACCTCGAAGGAATGCATTTATTGACAATATTAGAGTACGCTCCAAATCTGTTGGAAAAAGCGTTTTCTTCTGAATTTCTTTTGTCTTCAGGAACATATTGTGGAATGGATGTATTTTAATGGCTTTTTAGTTCGCATCCATTGAGATAGAATGAAGTAGAGACGGCATAAACGCTATTTTGCGATATAACAGATCGACGCACTTCGAGTGATGGAAAAGTGTAATCAAAATAGCGACTCAGAGTCGTACTAGGATTTATTTGAAGTAAAAAATGTTATATTTGATGATTGACGGAATGAAAATGTTTATATCATATTTAAATGAAGCTCCACTAGCTCGAGCTTGACATATGACGTAAAAGTGTAATGCAAAAGTGCGGACACTTTTAGCATCTCCTCTTTATTCTATCTCAATGTTCGCAGCACAGCCCTCTTAGAAGATGATATTTACATATAACGTCTAGTCCATAAGGCAGCTCCTAGATCAGGATCCTGGGTTTTAGAAAGAATACCTGTGGTAATACTGGTTACTATGACTTGTCTATGGTAACATGGCGAAAAAGTGTTAGATGACCATCTCCCTGTTGAGGACAACTAACAAAAAAAAACTAGATCTGTAAAATAACTTCAGGCAAAAATCAATTTATTCCTATAATAGTCTAAAGTCACAACTTCTAATGATATCTTTGGAATTGTTTATTTTTATAAACTGTTTGAAAGGATTTGGATATTTTTGAATGGCCATTATTAAGTGATTCAAGTTTTTTTTATCACATTTTATAACATTTTATATTAATACTTTTGTAAAAAACTACTTCTAAAGTAGCTGCTCTTATCTTTACAGTAACAAATTCTATGTAATTTTTCTTTAAAATAATACTTTGTAATTTACTATACATTAACCGTCTTTCTACATTGTTAACTAATAAAAATACTAAGCGAATTTGACATAATCAGAATGACATTTTCTAATTAGGCATTGCAAACGACTGCCCGTAGGAAAGGTAGGAAATGACAAGCACATGATAGGTTATAATATGGCAACACCATGGACCTGGTGATTTAACAGGATCAATCATATACCGTGAGCACCATATAAGTCTTACCCCCCCTATCTAACTTGTTACTGGAGTCTTGTTAGGAAAATCGCCGAGACACGTCGATTTTTGATTTCTACAGTGTACATTTTTGTATGAATAGTTTACCCTTAATTTCATCTCTTACTGGAGGGGAGCAACCCTTTCGAAAAATTTAAATGGCATGGGGTGGTGAGTGATAGCTCATTTGAAAGAGGGTTTTATTCTCTATTCAACCATGTAAAAAATTTTGAAATTTGCTTTATTAATTCTCGAATAATTGTTGTTTCAGAATAACGGAAATTAACGTAGCGCACTCATCCTTAGAATTAAAATTCGGCCCTGAATGATTTCGGTTTTGGTTCAGACGTGAAGTAAGACTTTTTGCCATTAGAAGGTCACTATTAGTTTAGTTGCTCTCCTATTTTGTGAGGTTTTGTTATTTTTAAACATTAATAAATCAACACGTAATGAAGCAAATTTAAATTTTTTTTGCACGGTTGAATAACCCCCTTTCAAATGAGCTATCACTTACCACCCCATGCCATTTAAATTTTTCGAAAGGGTTGTTCCCCTCCAGTAAAGGATGAAATTAAGGGTAAACTAATCATACAAAAATGACCATTGTAGAAAACAAAAATCGACCTGTCTCGGCGATTTTCCTAACACGAGGTAGTTAGGGGGGGGTAAGACTTATGATGCTCACTGTATAGATTGATAATCCATGTTTTTAAAAATAAACATAATGTACGTAATTATTTTTATTTTACTAATCAAAGACTGTCAATTGGTTTTAAAACACATTTTTGCTAGACAGATTCTAATTAATGAACACTTGCCAGGCAATATGGCCGCTCGCAAACGACGCACTTTGAGCAAATCTATATAAATATACATGTATCATTGATCCTGTCAATGACAATTAGGCATTCTAAACAAATGAATTACCAGTGGGCAGGTTTGGTATATCTAAGGGTGGCGACATATGGTGTATTCTATCTACTTTACGTAAAATCTTGAATAATGGATAACATTTAGATATTTTATGTCAAACACAATAAAAATAATATTTAAAAAACCCACCTATACATTTCTTCATAAATTGGCAGGCTTGGCGACTACTACTTCGAATAAAAATAGCGTCCAAGTTGCAAGATTATGTCGCTACCCCCTTAGATATACAAGAATTTCCCACTGGCACCTATTGTTTGACAGGTCGTTGGAATGCCTAATAGGCCCACAGGATTGCCATATCTAAACTGTCAGTTCCCACTAGCATCATTTTGACAGGTCGTTGGAATCCCTAATTTGTTAATGTTGTTTACGTGACTCGGATTTTTATTGACAGCTCTTAATATTTATCGGCAAATAATTTTATAACATAAATGAAACTTTTTAGAATATAGTAGGTACATTTTCGTAATATTTTTCTTGAATTTACTTCGAACTGACTTAAAAACTCTTCAAATTACATTTTAGAGTACCAACTCGTTTATATTGCAGGACCTCGCTCTGCTCGTCCCGCAAATATTCACTTCGTTACATAAAATAAGCCATTTCGTAACTGGTTTCATAAATAGCTATACGTTACATTATGCGCACTTTGTTTTATGGTTAGATAATAGAATTTCTTGAACGCAGTCATTTATTTGTAGATGATGGTTTAGAAAATGCGAGTTTGACATCTATAATTCAAAGATTTGCACAACTTCTAACAGTTTCTAACAATTCCTCAGAATCATTTTTATTCTATTTGGCCTTCTATCGTCGGCAAGAATACATTAATGAAATAATTCAGGTGTGGTTTGCTTTTGACCTAAAGTTCAGATATGCTGTAATTTTAAATACATAAAGAAGGTAATAAAGTAATGTAGCGGCAATCGAACCTACAAGGAGAAAAATAAAGTTATTTGGGTTTTTTAATGCATTTCCGAACTAAGGAATCAAACTGTCACATTAAGTAATGAATCCATTTCCGAAAATTTACTGTTTTTAATTTACAGGGTGAACCATAACTGATGGGACATATAATATTCACAGATTATTTGGGAGGACTCAATTTTCTTGAGATTTTCATGAGAAATGTCATACGTCAGCGTAAAAACAGTATTTTTAAAGCCTGTGAGTATTAAAATTCTTAAAAGAATTTTGATTCTCTCAAAATAAACGAAGAGTCAGTGAGTTTTCACTGGCTTTAAAAATGTTTTTAAGTTGACGTATGACATTTCTCATGAAATTCTTGAGATAATTCACTTTATCTCGAGATTGAAAATTGCACCTCTGGCGTGTTTTGCCTAGACGATACTGTTAAGTAGTTGAAAAATCGCTGAGTGGGATTCGAAATATTATATTAATTTTAACAATTCGGAAGACAGCAAGTCATGTGCCGATAGCCGAATTGGCAGAGGCGGTGTGCGTAATACACGAATAGATGGGTTCGAATCCCGCCCAGAACATATATTTTTTCAATAGTTCAATAATTGTTTTCACCTTTTGACTAATGTTGAGTATTTTGCAGGGACAATGTTGAGAGTTTATTTAGGGATTTTAAAAGATACTAAAATAGGAGGATTGGACGAAATGTGCCTTAATAAAATGTTACCAAATTTGGCAAAGGAGTATTACCAAGACAAAAAATATGTTTTATTCTGTGTCATCGGCATCAACTGTCTCTCATCTGACTTCAAAAAAGTGGCACGTCGTGTTTTTGGCTTGCTATTTGTAGTTGGGTACAGAGGAGCGGGGTGAATACCATGCACTATGTCCTGGTGGTGGGAGCTGTCGTATAACAAATTCAAAGGAAATTTGCTTATCGATGGATTTTTTCGTTTTTTGGTAACAATGAAATATATGGTTCTATACGTCTATAACAATACAAAAATCCTTTTGCAAGCATTTTCTATCGTCTTATTTTGCTACTTTCAGTGTAGAGATTTCGGTCACGTGAGCGTATATTTACGTTGTTCAACGAAATTCGGGATATAGCTTAAACGTATTTTTTAATTATTGTTATAGATGTCTAGAAGCATATTATTTCATTGTCAGCAAAAAACCAAAACATTCATCGATAACTTTAATTTGAATTTGACAGGTCACATGACAGCTCCCACCACTGGGACATAGTACATGTTGTTAATCCAACTCTCTTGCACCCAACTACAAATAGCAAGCAATAAGTACGGCGTGTCGCTTTTTCCTGTCAGATGGAGGCTATATGAAAAGCAGAAAAAAACAAATAGCACGGTAAACAAAACGCATGGTAATTGAAAAGCATGGTAAACAAAACGCACTGTAAAAAACTCGTAAGTGGTCGAAAGTAAATTTTCGATTCGTTAATATAAATTTTACAAAACTTATTTCGCAACACATTGCATTAAAAACTCTACATTTACGGATATGAATTTATTACCTAATTTGGCATAATTTTAGAGTAGGAATGTAATGTAGAAATTTGTTTCCTTCGTTCAAAAACATCTTAGACGCAGTATCCCAATGAACTATCCTAAATATCTCGGAAACTT